>CM066031.1:1650840650-1651245039 GCA_033557465.1 Ichthyophis bannanicus
GGAGTGCTATTGGGAATCAATCCCAGATCTCTTGGGTTTTAGGCTGTTGCTGTAACCACTAGGCTCCTCGTCCTCAAGAGGTGTGGAAATCAACAACGGTCTTTTTTTCCCAGAGGTGATCAAAGATATGATCTGGTCTGAGTGGGACTCACCGTTCTCCCTGCCCAAACGGTTAAGGGTCTATAAGCCCTATGTCCTGGAGGAGGAGCTCAGTGAGTGGTTTAGCATTCCCATGGTGGATGCACAGGTCACAGCAGTTACCAGACAGACCACTATTCCTGTGGAAGGCAGATCAGCCTTAAAAGATGTCCTGGACTGCAAGGTTGATTCTTTGCTGAAGAGCCAGTTTGCCGTGTCGGTGACTATTCTTCAGCTTGGGGGTATGCACCAGATTGACTTTTCGAGTCCTGCTTCAGTAGATTCAGTCTCTTCTGCCTGATGGCACTACTTCTCTCGGAGTCAGCTACAGCCTTCCTTTCTGGTGCCATCTATGACCTGGTACACCTGGTGGCTAGGGTTGGTGCCTTGACTACTGTGTCATGGCGTTGGATTTTGCTCCCTCACTGGGCAGAGGACACAGCCTCCAAAGTCCGGTTGGTTCAGCTGGCCTTTAAAGGGAAGCTCCTGTTTGGAACATATTTGGAGAAACTGGTAAAGGACCTAGGTGAGACAAAATCTTACTGCCTTCTGGAAGACAGGTCCAGGGGGCCCATGAGTAGGCAAGTGCCCCTTTCTCATCAGCCTTTGCCCAACTGCCGAGGGCATGCTAGCTGTATTCCTGAGGGTCTCAGCACTATCATCACTACCGACCCGGAAATTGTTTTTCCCTGTGCTTCAGGGCCTCGGGCTCATTCTTAGTCCTTTCATGGCGCACGTGTATCCAGGCCGTGCAATAATGGTTTGGAGGCCCATTCCCTGGTACCTCCAATGGTCAGAAGGCTTTGCCTTTTTTTTCAGGAATAGGCCTGGGTTACCAAAGATTGCTGGGTGCTAGACACCATTCAATTTGACTATGTTCTGGAATGCAAGGACCCCCTGTGGGTCTGTGATCAAAAGTGCCATGGTACAGACCATCTTAGGCAAGTGCTTCACCTGAAGGCGGTGATGCCACCCCCCCTTCTCCCCAGAGGAGTGGAGCAAAGACAGATACTCCATCTACTTTGTAGTGCCAAAGGAAGACTGTTTCTTCCTGCCCATTCTGGACTTCAAAGGGGGTCAACAAGCACTTGTACGTCCTGTGCTTTTGGATGGTGTGTTTTGGCATATAGAGTGTAACAAGTTATCCTGGTGGTGCCGAATTGGCCATGGAGAGTGTAGTTTGGAGACCTGATGTGGCTTCTTCAAACATCTCCCCTTCTGCTGCCTCCATCTTGGGGGCTGTTGCCGCAGGGGCTGATCATTTTGGAGGACCAGGCTCGCTTCTCGCTTATGGCATGGCTTTTGAAAGGAGACTGCTAGCACATAAGGGCTATTCTCCAGCTGTAATCTCTACTATACTTGGTGCCTGGAGGAGACCTACGAAGCTAGCATACATACGGATATGATGCCTCTTTGAATGCTGGTGTGGCACACAGCACTTGGCTCCTGAGGTGGCCAAGGTGTCATCCTTGTTGGACTTTCTGCAGGATGGCCTAGAGAAGAGTCTCTATTTATTTATTTGGAACCTTTTTCTGTACCGCCCCTTCCAGAGATCGGGGCAGTTTACAGTATAACAAACATAATGCAGCGAACAATATTGTAACAGTTAACTATTTACAATAAAACAGTTTGGGAACAGTAACTATTTACAATGACTTTTCCAATATTTGTGCTATATTCTGGGTGGAATGGGTATTCAATGGGTCTGTAATGTGTGTACAGAGATCTGGCTTATTGGTGTGTGGTGTGCATTAACATTGCATGGGGTGGGATGAAGGTTGGTTTGTGGGGTGGTAGTGGTCAGTGGATCCATGGTAGTGCTGGAAAGTGGTAGTTGATTGGAGGTTGGGTCAGTTATAAAAGTGTTGGATGAATAGGAATGTTTTTAGCTCTTTTCTGAATGTTTGGAGGTCTTTGATTTCCCTTAAGTATTCCAGGAAGACGTTCCATTGGGAGAAACAAATGAGTAAGCACTGTTGCTTGTTATTTGCTTGGTTTTCCGGAATGCGGTTGGTACTGTGAGAGTATTTTGGTTGTTCTGTGTTCTAGCCCTGGTGTCTGAGCGGGTTTGGATTAGGGATGTGAGGTAAAAGGATGCTATGTTATTGATTAGTTTGAATGTGGTCATTATAGATTTATATCTTCTACTAGCGTTTGGGTGCCTGTGTAGTGTGTACAGGATGGGGGTAATGTGTTCGGATAAGCGGGCCTTAAATATTATTCTGGCTGTAACATTTTCATTCATTTGGAATATGTTCAGATTCTTTTTGGTTGTCCCTTGAAGTATACTATTACAGTAGTCGAAGTGGGATGTTATTAGAGTTTGTACTACTGATCTGAAGTCGCTTATATCAATCAGGGGTCTGAGCTGTTGAATGGTCTTTAGTTTAAAGAAGATGGTTCTGGCTGTTAGCTCCTTGAAAGTTGAGGTGGCAGCATTGTCCTGTTTTCGTGCTCCGGTGGTGGGCAAGTCCTTGGCCTTGCACCCGGACATCTCCTGTTTTCTCTGAGGGGTTAGTTGTCTGCATCCTCCCCTTAGGTCTGTTATCCCTTCCTGGGATCTGTCTCTGGTGCTCAGTGCCCTGATGGCAGCCCCCTTTGAGCTATTAAAGCATGCTACCTTAAAGGATTTGATGCTCAACACTGTCTTCTTGGTTGTGATTTGCTCTGCAAGGCAGATCTCCAAGCTGCAGGCTCGGTCTTGCCGAGACCCTTATTTGTTCTTTTCAGCTAAGGCCATTTCCATTCAGCCTGTGTCATCTTCCTATCTCGTAAACCAGGTGTTTTGCCTGCCCTCCTTCTGTAACTAGCAGTGTCGGGGGAAGGATAAGGATAAGGATCTTTGCCTTGTGGATGTCTGGAGGGTGCTGCTCCGGTATTTGGAGGTTATGAATTATTTTCTTAAGTCTGACCATCTTTTTGTCTGTTTGTTGGTGTGAGCTCGTGGCCAAGTTGTCCTTGGGGTGCAGGATTAAGAAGGCTATTGCCTCCACATATCTGTTATGGAACAGACTGGTTCCGGAAGGGGGGGGGGAGATTACGCTCCCATTCTACCTGAACACAAGCATCTTCATGGGCGAAGCTAAGCTCGGTGGCCCTCCAGACATTTATCTGGCAGCAACGTGGGCATCTCTTTCCACTTTTGTCAAGCATTACCACTTGGGTGGCCACACATGGGTAGACACGGACTTCAGCTCAAGAGTTTTGCGAGCTGATGTGTCTTCTTTCCATCCAATGGTGTTGTAGCTTTGGTATATCTCACTTGCCTGGACTGGTCTAGCAGGGCAATATTGAAGGTGACATTTTACTTACCAGATAATGTTCTTTCCTTAAGTCCTGCTAGACCAGTCCAAGACCCGCCCCTAAAACTGTTTTGCTCTGTTCTGTTGCGGTTCTCTTGGGTCCGCCATGATTTTATGTTTGGCTCTGCAGGCTATTCTTCTACTGACAGCCTTCTCTTCTACCTTTTTGTACGTATGAGGGCCCATCAAAAATTATGTTGAGAGAAAAGCATTTATATAATCACCTCCCAGACTTTCCTGTGCCACTGCAAATGCCCTTTTTCTCAGGTATTGATACAAAGCAAGTACTTTTTCTGGTAGGTAAAAAACATGCCTCTTAACTATATGTGTACTTCCTCCCACATGGAAGCCAGACAGTGTTCTAAGTGCGTTTTAGGTGCATACACATGTTTGCCTGTGGGTAATATGTAGCAGCTGATATCTTTGGGTGTCCCATGGCAGACACATTTTAAGGATATTTCTTGTTTAATTAAGATTGTTAAAGGAAACGTCACTTTGGTTATTGAAAGTAGACGGTAAGGAAACAAATTAAACCATGGCATCTTATGAAAAGGTGGAGCAATTATGTTTGGAGCATGACACCCAGACTGCTTTTTCCAGTGGGGAAAAGGGCAATTTTCTCAGGCCCATTGCATGAGCATACATAACTCTGCTATAATGACCGTACTGACTGGTGACCTGATCTTTGGCAGCACAGCACTCTATTCTGGTCTCTCCTCTGAGGAAACGTGGTAGTGGCAGGGCGCTGAAGCCTAGAACTGACAGCACAGAGCATTACAATGAAGCACCATGCTGCTCCCTAATGCAGCTCCTCTCATGTCCTGTCATTGAAGGACAGGAGCAGAGGAGTGAGGCTAGACTAGACAGCACAGAAGAACCACTTTGCTCCCTAATTCTGCTTCTCCCTTCCTGCCTGGAAGCAGGAGATGAGTGGGATGAAGCTGGAGTAGACTGCAGAGCAAAGATGAATTCAGCTTTTGACTGCATATATCTGCTTCTAATTTTTGGTCACTTACCTTGTATTTGGTGAGGACTGTCTTATGGAGTGGAGGAGTAGCCTAGTGGTTAGAGCACTGGCTTGATAACCAAGAGACCAGGGTTTGATTCCCACTAGCACTCCTTGTGGCCTTGGGCAAGTCACTTAAACCTCCATTGCCTCAGAAAAATCCAAGTTATCAATGTCTCTGTTTAATGTACATTACCAAATTTGTTACAATGTAAACTGCTTTAACAGCAACAGAGTGGATTCCCTTGAGGGAGTGGATAACATGAGGAAAGATCTACAAAAACTGGAAGAATGATCTAATGCTTGGCAGTTAAGTTTTAATGTGAAGTGCAGTGTCATGCCACTTGGGAAGCAGGAATCCAAGGGAACTGCATGCTATAGGGGGCGAGAGGTTCATGTGCACGGACCAGGAGAAGGATCTCTGAGTGATTGTTTTCTGAGGATCTCAAGGTAGCGAAATAGTGTGATAAGGTGGTGGCAAAAGCCAGAAGTATGCTGGGTTGCATACAGAGAGTAATTACCAGCAGAAAGGAAGAGGTACTGATGCCACTGTACAAGTCGCCGATGAGGCCTCACTTGGAATATTGTGTTCAATTTTGGAGACCATATCTCACAAAGGATATAAAAAAACTGGAAATGGTTCAGAGGAAGGCTGCCAAAAGGATTTGGAACCTGCGTCAGAAGACTTATGAGAAGAGACTTAAAGACCGAATATGTGCACTCTGGAGGAGAGGAGGGACAGGAGAGAAAGAGTATTAATGAACAAACAAACCTCTTCCAAAGACGGGGAAGCTGTAAAACTAGAGGGCATAACATGAAGCTGCAAGGGGGTAAACTGAAAGGCAACATCAGGAAATACTTTTTCACTGAAAGGGTGGTGGATGCCCTTCCCGATGAAAGTGGTGGGGGCAAATACAGTGACAGAATTCAAAATGGCATGGGAAAGACACAGTGGATCCCTTTATAGCAGCAAGATAAAATCAAAATAAACATAACTCTCTCTTATATCTCAACAAACAGGGGTGACCTACATGGAATGATGGGTATACCCCTTAACAAAAGCATGGAAAGTAGTGACCTGCATGGAGTGGCAGGTGCAACTACTCTTACCACCTTGCTGGGCAGACTAAATGGACCATACTGGTCTTTATCTGCTGTCATATACTATGTTACTATGATAAAGTGGTATAAAAAAACCTGTTAAATAAATAAATGTGTGACCAAGATGAGGCTCTCTGCTAGAGCGTAGATTCTGTGTAGGGATCTGTAGCAGTCTAGCTAGTTTGTTTTCTCTGCACCAAAAGATCTAGAAAGTTAGATAGCGAGTGTACTAAATTTAACCCACTTGAATTTCAGCAAAGCCTATGAAACTGTTTCTCATAGGAGGCTCATGAACAAAGTGAGCAGCCTATGCTTGGGACCCAAGATAGTGAAATGAATTAGAAATTGCTTGATGGAGAGAGGATGGGTTAGTAGTAAATGGAATTCACTTGGGGGAAAAAGGCTAGTAATGAAGTGCCTCTGGCATCAATCTTGGGTATCTTTGGGAGGAATATTGTGGAAGGGTTAGAAGGAAAAGGTTGCATTTTTATAGATGACATAAAGATTTACAATAGAGTAGGCACCCCTGAGGGAGTAGAAAAAATGAGAAGTGATCAAGAACACTGGCCGAATGCTTGGTTGTTGTTGTTGTTAAGTGCCGTCGAGTCGGAGTCGACTCATGGCGACCCTCTGGATAGCTATCCTAAATTGTGTTCGGTCTTCAGTCAGGCGGCTCATTGTTGACAGACTGGTACCCGTAGCTGCTGTTATTGTAGCGATCCATCTCATTGCTGGCCTTCCTCTTTTGCGTTGACCTTCTATCTTTCCAAGCATGATGTCTTTCTCTAATGATCTCTCTCTTCGCATGATGTGTCCGAAGTATGAAAGTCGAAGTCTTGTCATCTGAGCTTCTAAAGAAAGCTTAGGTTTGATCTCCTCTAGTACCGACTGGTTTGTTCTTCGGGCAGTCCATGGTATACACAGTATTCGCTGCCAGCACCATAATTCAAAGGCATCAATTTTCTTCCTGTCTGTCTTTTTCACTGTCCAGCTTTCACATCCATATGATGTTATGGAAAATACCATGGCTTGAACAAGTCGAATCTTTGTATGGAGAGAGACATCTCTGCTCTTGAGAATCTTATCTAGGTCTTTCATAGCCATTCTGCCAAGAGCAATGCGTCGTCTGATTTCTTGACTGCTTGTTGCTTCTTTATTGATAGTTGATCCAAGTAGGTTAAAGTTGTTCACGATTTCAATTTCTTCTCCTTCAACAATGAACCTGTTGATTATGCCAGTTGTCATGATCTTTGTCTTCTTTACATTAAGGTGCAGGCCCATTTTGAGACTATGTTCTTTGATTGTGAGAAGCAAATGTTTCAGATCATCTTCACTTTCTGCCAGTAATGTGGTATCATCAGCATAGCGAAGGTTGTTGATGAGTCTTCCACCAATCTTCACACCTCTGTTGTCTTCATACAATCCTGCTTCTCTGATGATTTGTTTTGCATATAAATTAAACAGGTAGGGGGAAAGTATGCAGCCTTGTCTTACACCTTTGCTTATTTTAAACCATTCTGTTTCTCCTTGTTCCGTTCGAACTATTGCTTCTTGATCAATGTACAGATTGCCCAAGAGAACGATCAGGTGTTCTGGTATACCCATGCTTCTTAATGTGGCCCAGAGTTTCTCATGGTTTACACAGTCAAAAGCCTTGCTATAGTCGATAAAGCACAAATAGATATCCTTTTGGTATTCTTTAGTCTTTTCAAGGATCCATCTCACATCCGCAATGATGTCTCTCGTTCCTCGCCCTTTCCTGAACAATGCTTGGTAGTTAAGCTTTAATGTGAGTTTATTTATTTGTATTTAGCTCACACTTTTCCAGTGGCAGTTCAAGGTGAGTTACATTCAGGTACATAGGTATTTCCCTGTCCCTAGAGGGCTTACGATCTAAGTTTGTACCTGAGGCAATGGAGGGTTAGTGGCTTGCCCAAGACCACAAGGAGCAGTGGTGGGATTTAAACCCTGGTCTTTCCAGTTCTGGGATGCTGCCCTAACCACTAGGCAACTCCTCATTTGGAATGCAAAAATCCAAAGGAGTGATATACAGATAAGAGGGAGAAGGTGATTTGCGCTGATCAGGAGAAAGACATTGAGATGATCAGTGTCCGAGGATCTCAAGGTAGCAAAACTATTTTACAAGGTGCTGGCAAATGCTAGGCCTCAGAGAGGGAGAAGCTCAAGCAGCTGTTAAAAGAAGGTGATAAAGCCCCCTGTGCAGGTTGTTAATGAGGCCTCATCTGGAATACTTAGTTAAGAGTTGGAAGCCATATCTTAAGGATATAAAGAGGCTAGAAATGACCCAGAGGAACATTACCAAAATATTGTGCAAGGGCTGCGCTGCAAGACACATGATGAGACCACAAGACCTAAATACACAGACCCTAGAGGAAAGTCAAGATGGGAAATATGATATATACACATTTAAATACTTGAAAGGTATTGTTCCAGAAATGAACCCTTATCAAAAGAGGCAGCTATAAAAATAGGGAACATGATATGAAGATGCAAGGAGGTAGATTTAGAAGCAAGATCGGAAAGTATTGTTTTTCATGGAAAGAGTTACTGATGTGTGGAATGCCCTCCTAGAAGTGGTGGAAAAACATTGAAAACATTCATGGGATATGTACAGAGGGATCCCTAAATGGCAAGAAGATCTAAACCAAGGATTGATTGCATCAGCTCAAAACAGCAGTGATGTCTATAAACCAGATGGAGCTGCTCCAAAGAGTGGTTGCTTTTATTGGTCTTTTATCATAAAGCATATGGGGACAGACTTAAAAATTGAAATATATACACTCTGGAAGAAAGATGGGAAAGTGGATAATGATAGAAATCTTTAAATGCCTCCATGGTATAAATGCACTGGAGGCAGGCCTCTTTCAGTGGAGAGGAGACTGGAGCAAAAGATCTTCGAATGAGGGTAAACGAGAGTAGACTCTGGAGTGATCTAAGGAAATTTCTTGGAAAGGCTGATGGATACATGGGTGCAGGAAACCACAGACATGTGAGTCTGACATCAGTACCAGGCAAACCATTATAAAGAATAAAATTACTGATCAAGCATATAGTTATGGTTTAATAGGAGAAAGCCAACATGGATTTAGCCAAGGAAAGTCTTGTTTTACTAATCTATTATATTTTTTGAAGGTGTGAATAAACAGGTAGACAAAGGCGAGCCAGTTGATATAGTGTATCTGGATTTTCAGAAAGCCTTTGAAAAGGTCCCTCATGAGAGACTCTTGGCGAAATTAAAAAGTCATGGGATTGGAGGCAGTATACTATTGTGGATAAGAAACTGTTTAAAAGATAGAAGACAGAGAGTAGGGCTAAATGGCCAATTTTCTCAATGGAGAAAAATAAATACCCCAGGGATGTGTGCTAGGTTCGCTGCTTTTTAACATCTTTATAAATGACCTGGAAATGGGAATAATGAGTGAGGTGATCAAATATGCAGATGATACAAAATTATTCAAAGTTGTTAAGACGCAAGAGGATTGTAAAAATTGCAAGAGGACCTTGATAATTTGGAAGACCGGGCGTCCAAATGGCAGATGAAATTTAATGTGGACAAGTGCAAAGTTATGCACCTAGGAAAGAACAACCCAAACTTTGGTTACACGATGCAAGGTACCACCTTTGAAACCACCACCCAAGAAAAAGATTTAGGCGTCATTGTAGATAATACATTGAAACCTTCTGCCCAGTGTGCAGTGACAGCTAAGAAAGCAAATAGAATGCTAGGAATAATAAGGAAAGGAATGCAGAATAAAACCAAGGATATTATAATGCCTCTGTATTGTTCCATGGTTTGACTGCACCTTGAATATTGTGTGCAATTCTGGTCACCGTATCTAAAAAAGGATATAGCGGAATTAGAAAAGGTACATAGAAGAGCCACCAAAATGGTAAAGGGGATGGAAGGATACCCCTATGAGGAAAGGCTCAAAAGGTTAGGGCTCTTCAACTTGAAAAAGAGAAGGCTGAGGGGAGATATGATAGAAGTCTATAAATTAATGAATGGAGAAGAATGGGTTAACGTAGATCAGTTGTTTACGCCATCACAAAAGTAGAAAGACGAAAGGACATGCAATATAGCTACAATGTAACCCATTTAAGACTAATAAGAGAACATATTTTTTCACTCAACGCGTAATCAAACTCTGGAATTTGTTACCGGAGGATGTAGTAAAAGCTGTTAGTGTAGCTGGGTTTAAAAAAGGTTTGGACAAGTTTCTGGAGGAAATGTCCATAAACCATTATTAAAAAGGACCCAGGAAATCCACTGCTTACCCCAGGACCAGCATTGTGGAAGCTGTGGAATTTGAGTACCTGCCAGGTACTTGTAACCTGGATTGGCCACTGTCGGAAACAGGATACTGGGCTTGATAGACCTTGGTCTGACTCAGTATGGTATTTCTTATGTTAACCAGCTCATCCCTCCCCCTTGCGAAGGTGGTGGAGATAAGAACAGTATCTGAATTCAGAAAGGATTTGAACAAGTACAGAGGATCTCTGACGGAGAGGAAAAGACTTGTACAGCTTTGTAGTTGGTGTGAATGAGCAGATCGTTTAGATTATATGCTCTTTTTCAGCTGGCGTTTTTCTGTGAAATAATTTTTGCACTTCTAAGTAGACTTGGGTGATAACCTGCACAGAGGTACAGTTCCTTATCCATGACAGACCAATCCAGAAGATGGAAACGGAGCCAAACTCTTGGCCTCAGTATATATGTTGGTGCAGCCCAGAGGTCCCTGAGTATTCTCTCTGTCCTGTAGATGGGCACACAGACTGGTGCAGAAGATATAGATGAAACCAGCAGCCAGCGAGGCTGTGGCCACTGGGCAACAGCATGAATATTGTTGAAGGACAGCACCATTTACAGATCAGTGGAGATTCTGAGCAGTCATTCTGTGTTTTGAAGGTCTGCTGCAGTCAGTGCCTAGGGAAGGTATACAGGGCCACTGGATCATTGTGGCTCTTGGTCACTCTGGTCTTCTCCCACCCGGCTTGAGGGGTTGTTTTGGTACATTCTTCTGGTTTGAACAATAAGGCAATATCAGTTATGTTTGTCATGGCCCCTAGAAAAAGTAGAGTCCGATGTCCTTATGGAGCTTTGATATATTGCAAGGTGTCTTCCTGAGATAAAGCAGTCTATAAAAACAGCTAAATAAATAAATGACGGTATGCCGTATGTGACTCTGGGTAGACTTAACTGAGATATGCCTTGAATTCAAGGAGTGTGTAAGAATATAATGGCTGGATAGCTGTCCTATTAAAAAATATAAAAAATTAGGATATCTTAGTAATAGTGGATCTTGCTCAGACATTCTGTGGCAATATTGTTATAAGGGAAGAACAAAGTTACGTTTTTTTGTTTGATAGGATATTGCAGGTAGCACTGAAGCTGGTCCTTCGCTCCAACAAAGAAAACTGAGGGACCTCTGGGCTGTATCAGAATATATACTGAGGTCACATTTTTGTATCTCCATCTATAAGCGGGAAAAGGACATAACCCACTGGTCTGAACTGGTCTCTCAGGACTCAAGGAACTTCAATTTAACAGGTAAATGTAATTGACTTTACAACAAAGGTGGGGTGGGGGTGGGGGAGATGGTAACCTGCACAGAGTGGCAAATCAAAACCCAACTACCTTTACTAGGCAGACTAGAAGGGCTGCTTGCTCTTTATCTGCTGCCATTTACTATTTTAAGACTGAAACTGATCATGGCTTAAAAAATGAACAAAGCACTCTCTTGTCTACTTGGAAATTGTGCATTCATTAGCAGGCAGACAAGGCTTATATGAGTAACTGTAATGGACAGGAACAATTCAGCCAATGAAATTTATTGTATTGCAGATAGTCCACTTTCAAGGCTGCAAAGTGATGTGTGTGTGGTGTTGGAGCACTGGCTTGGGAACCAAGAGACCAGGCTTAGATTCCCACTAGCACTCCTTGTGGCCTTGGGCAAGTCACTTAACCTTTCATTGCTTCATAAAAATCCAAGTTATCAATGTCCCTGTTCAATGTACATTATCAAGTTTGTCACAATGTAAACCACTTTG
Organism: Ichthyophis bannanicus; assembly: GCA_033557465.1. NCBI lineage: Eukaryota > Metazoa > Chordata > Amphibia > Gymnophiona > Ichthyophiidae > Ichthyophis > Ichthyophis bannanicus. The sequence goes on from CM066031.1 coordinate 1,650,852,267, forward strand.
ACTGAAATGATAAAGCGGTATAAAAAAATGTTAAATCTCTTTTTGGTGGCTCTAGATTAATCCAAATAATGTGTTTTGTTTTATAAAATTGGTCTCTCTCCCAGCTTTTCAAAAATGTCTAATTTTTAATATGAAAAAGTAAAGCATTTATAAGATGATACAGGAATCAAATGCAATAAAATAGTGCAACTAAAAATTCAAGCAGGAGCTATGGATTTATGGCAATCATAACATCTTACATAATTCAAAGCCAATCACTGCTTGCCTCTTTAAGGGTTTCCAGTGGCTCATTTCTGCAGTGTAGCTGTGCAATAATTAGCTATCTAGCTTGATTTAAGTTGTTTTGAAACATTGTTGAATTTATCCCAGTGCATCTGTGCCTTCTGATGATACCCTGATTAAAAATGATAAAGCTTTGCCATGGTTATTTACTGCAGTATATGCTCCACTCGGTGGACCACAACAGATGTAGTATAATGAGACTGCTGATGTGTGTGCAGGCTTGGAGCTATGTTTCCTGGAAAGAAAACACAGATCATTCTTCTGTTTTCCTTTGAGGAAAGTTGACTGTTTTTGTTAATGCAATGGACTCTGCCCGCTATGTGATATGTTGAGTAACTTGCTGTACACTGCCACTTCGCCAAGATCCTGTCTTCAGTAGTTTAGAAGAACTCACATGTGAACATCCCTGGTTTAGGGGAATATGTTTGTTTTTTCAGCAGTGGATTGCATAATCAGAAATCCATGTGGGTGTGGGCCACATGAATGTTTTTGCCTATGATAGCATGATTTATATTCAGCAAAATCTGAATCGCTTCTTAAATTATGGCATCGAAGCCATCAACTAGGTCCATAATACTTACTTAAAATCATATCTGTGAGGTAATTGGGTAAATATTTTTTGGTAAAAATCTCAAGTTGGCGGCATCCTGAGATCAAGTGGGCCAAACGTTGGATGTCCCTGCCCTAAGTTTAATATCAGAATTGGGTGCTCATTGCAATGATTAATACAATTCAGGATTGTCCTTTCCTTTTCTTTTTGATCCAGTTGTTTTTCTCCTGTTCCTTTGAGCTTCCAGCTCAGGTGGAAGGAGGCCTGGAATCCGGCATCAAGAGCTTCACTTACAAGTATCTGAGAGTTTCCTTCTTATTTTAAATTCCACCCAGAACTTGCTTAAATCAGTCATGGCTCCTAAATCTAACCATTGGGTATTGCCATTGTGATTGACTAGGCGGTGAAAACTGCCTCTGCAGCATCTACATATACTATATTTATTGTTGTACACTGCCCTGCTGCAAATGTGAAGGGCAGTATATCAGGTTCAACAAACATAAACATTCCTAAGAGAGCTGTGTTGCAGAACACCTGAGCTGAGACCAAGTATCAAACCCTCACATGGCAGTGCACAGCACTGCTACTGAGCTATCAGGTTGACCCAAGTTTGTCTTTTTCTTGGCTGACCACAATTATCATCTCACAAATAATTTTTCCCACTACAGAAAATGAAAATAAAAGTAATGTGGAATCAAAAATGATCTGAAACACAAATATGCTTTTCTAATGTTTTTCAATGTATTTTATTTATTTATTTGGTATTTGTTATATTACCCTAGGCACAGAATCATTGGTGTCAGGGCAGTTCACAGGTCTTTACATGAGCAGAAAAATAATGTTGTTGTTAAGTGCCGTCAAATTGGCATTGACTCATGGCGACCTTCTGGATAATTGTCCTAAACTGTGTTCGATCTTCAGTCAGACGGCTTATAGTATTTATTTATTTATTTAAAAGGATATCTATACCGCCTTTTCCTTGAATCAAGGCGGTTTTCACAGCAAACAATCACAATAGTGTTTTAGGGGTGGTCATGAGTGGTCCAGAGTGTGTGTGTGTGAGTTAGGGTGTAATAGATTCATGTTGAGCTATTTACATTGTGCACTATTATACATTCCGATGGCTATATTGGGGGGAGGCGGTTTGTTTCCTGTGATCTGGTTACAGTGTGTGCTATTATACTTTCCTGTATACAAGTGGTGGGGGAGGGTGTTTGGTCTTCGGTTTTGGTCTGATTGGTGGGTAGGTCATGTGACATCCCCATAGTAAATAGAGTGGCATCTTGTCTAGGTCCTTCTGGCCATTCTGCCAAGAGCAATGCGTAATACTACATTCATAAAACAACACATATGATATGCAACACCTTATGTAAATAAACATATATAAAAAATATTACATTTGGGTAGGAATACAAGTAGAACTACTGTAAATCTTAAAACCCATGACTCAAGTGCAATCTGAGTAATACTCTATGCAAATTGAGCAGAACGCTGAGCATTGCGATTTTAATTACTGATAAAGTAGGGCAATACAGGTATTTCACTGGATAGATTTATTTATGGTACTGGAGAAAGCAAAATTGCATATAGAACAAGAATATAAAAAAGCCATACTGGGTCAGACCAAGGTTCATCAAGCCTAATATCTTGTTTCCAACAGTGGTCAGTCCAGGTCATCATTACCTGGCAGGTTCTCAAAAAAGAACATAGGTTCCATAATAAGAACATAAGAACATAAGATCTACGTTTACCCGTTCCACTCCGTTCATTAATTTATAGACTTCTATCATATCTCCCCTCAGCCGTCTCTTTTCCAGGTTAAAGAGCCCTAACCTTTTTAGCCTTTCTTCATAGGAGTATCCTTCCATCCCCTTTACCATTTTGGTGGCTCTTCTCTGAACCTTTTCTAAAATTGCTATATCCTTTTTAAGATACGGTGACCAGAATTGCCGTATCTTAATGCTCATCCTGGGGCAAGTAGTGGATTTCCTGGGTCCTCTTTAATAATGGTTTATGGACCTTTCCTCCAGGAACTTGTCCAAACCTTTTTTAAACTCGGCTACACTAACAGCTTTTACTACATCCTCCGGTAACGAATTCCAAAGTTTGATTATGCGTTGAGCGAAAAAATATTTTCTCTTATTTGTCTTAAATGGGGATTACATTGTAGCTTCACTGCGAGCCCCCTAGTCTTTCTACTTTTTTTTTTTTTTTTATTGAAAGACTTCCAAAGAATTACAAAGATACAAAAACCACAAGGATCTTCAAACAAGATGCAATAGTATCAACACTACATCAGATCTCAATAGGGATCTACAATATGTCTTCATTTTTACTTGTTTATAATAAAGAAACCAGGAGCCCCACCCCCCCCCAAACTCCCTGCCTCCCCCCCCCCAAGTTACCCCAATCCCGGTCCCGGTCCCGGGGCCCCCCACCCCCACCTCCCCACCCCCCCAACTATGGCTTGCTAAAGCTAGGGTTCGGAACAAAGGTGAGCTAGGGAACACTTGTAGGGAACAAACCTCCGAAGAGGCCAACATACCACTCCCAAATAGCCAGGACAATCACGCGCCATAGCGAGAAACGAAGGGCTCCCACACCAAATCAAAGCGAGCCAGACGCATCCTATTAACCGCTACCCCCCGTTCCATGGAATATGTATCCCACATGCGTTCCAGCCAGACCTGGAAGGAGGGGGCCAAAGCATGCTTCCAGGCCGCCGCCAGGGATAGTCGGGCCGCATTCAAGCCATGCCTGAGTAAGGCAAGTTGTAAAGCCCGGGCCCCCGGCACGGAGGCTCCAAAAAGAAAAATCCCCGGGTCCCAAGGGATGCTTAGTCCCAGTAGCATCTGCATCCGGAATTGAACCCCTCTCCAAAAGGCACGAATGCGGGGACACGCCCACCAGATATGTCCCAGGGTACCCCTCTGCCCACAGTTACGCCAACATAGATCCACAGCCCCGGGGAACATACGAGTTATCCGTGTCGGAGTCATGTACCAACGGTACAGCAGTTTATAGTTCGTTTCACGGGCATTAGTCGCTATTGAGCTCTTCCACAGGCGAGCTTCCACTGTCTCCCACTGCTGATCAGTATAAGAGAGACTCAAATCAGAGTTCCAAAGCACCCTATGACGTGTTGGGCACGTCTGGATCCCCTGCAAATGGGCGTATAAGGTCGCCACAAGACCCTTGGTAGTAGTACACCCCTCACAATAGCGCTCCAAATCCGTCAAGTCCCGGGCAACCTGGGGCCGAACAGACCTAGAAGTAACCCAGTGCGTCACTTGCATATAACGATAGAGATGCCCAGCCGGGAGGTTAAACTCATCCCGCAATACACGGAAGGATTGTAGCCGACCATCAACAAAAAATTGGCCGACCCGGCTGAGGCCAAGGTGCCCCCATTGTCGAAAGGCCACATCAGTCAAACCTGGTGGGAAAGAGGCGTTGCCAACTATAGGGGCTAATGGGGATAGATCCACATCACGGGATCGGAAGTGACGATCCCAGCACCGGAGGGTATGAGAAATGTAGGGGTTACTGGTGGATATGCCACGACGAAGCTGCGGTCCAAGCCATAACCAATCCCCTAACCCCGCTCCCCCCGCCAAGCTCATTTCCAACTGCACCCACCGCTTAGTGCTATCGGCAATCATCCATTCCACCCCCGCCCGGCACTGCGCCGCCGCGTAATACCACTGTAAATTGGGCATGCCCATACCGCCAGAGCGCGTGCGGGCAAAAAGAGTTTGCCGCGCTAGGCGTGGGCGACGATAATGCCACACAAACTTCAAAAGCAACTGTTGCCAGGTCGCCAAGGTAGCTCGCGAGATGGGGAGCGGGAGAACCTGAAAGAAATAAAGGAAGCGGGGAACAATCACCATCTTAACTACGGCTATACGCCCAAACCAGGAGAGGAGCAGGCTGTTCCAAACTTCTAAGTCCCGCCGAACCTGACGGAGCAAGGGATCATAATTAGCTTTAAAAAGATCCGCTCGGTCCACGGTTAGATTCACCCCCAAATAGCGCAGGGCGCCGGGCACCCAGCGAAGAGGAAAGGCCTCTTGAAGTTCCGCACAGACCGCCCTAGAGACCCCCACATTCAGGATCTCCGATTTAGTATAATTAATTTTAAAGCCGGAGGCTCGAGAAAAATTGGTGAACAGCTGCATTGCGATTGGGAGAGACACGGACGGGTCCACCAGGGATAAGATGATATCATCCGCAAAGAGCGCGATCCGATATTCCGCAGGACCGATGCGGACCCCTCGCAAACCCGGGTGATCGCGAAAGCTCTGAGCCAGAGGTTCCATTGCTAGGGCAAAGAGCAGGGGCGAGAGGGGGCAACCCTGTCGTGTGCCTCTTTCCAAAAAGAATTGTCTCGAGTGACCCCCATTTATCCGAACGCACGCCTGGGGCTGTTGGTAAAGGCTACGGACCCACCCGATATAAGTAGGGCCAAAGCCATCGTTTCCAGGACACACCATAGATATCCCCAATCCACCCGGTCAAACGCTTTTTCTGCGTCAATTCCCACTAGTAATGCTGGTTGTGGGTCCCGCTGGGCCACATGAATAATCTGCAACATACGTCGAATGTTGTCGGCGGCCTGGCGACCCGGCACAAAACCAACCTGATCGGGCTGAACCAAGCCCGGAAGAACCCGGTTCAGACGCGCAGCCAGCACAGAAGCAAAGATTTTAACGTCAACATTTAACAAGGAGATGGGGCGGTACGAAGCCGCATCATGCAAGGGTTTACCGGGTTTGGGTATCATCACAATCAATGCCTCACGTTGGGACGGGGGAAGAGAGGCTGTCCCCAGGATCTCATTAAACAGACAAGTCAGGGATGGTGCCAATTGTACTCGAAACTTTTTGTAGTATTCTGCCGGAAAACCATCACTACCCGGCGTACTGCCAGTTTTCAAATGCCGAATTGCACTTTCCACTTCGTCAATCATAAAGTCTGAGTCCAACTGATCCCGTTCAGAGTCAGAGAGGCGCGGTAAAGCGGCCCCCCGGAGATAATCCTGCACTTGATCCCTATCAATGGGCTCTGCCTTATAAAGCCGCTCCAAATAATTGGCAAAAAGTTCACGGATTTCCCGGGAAGTGACCCTCCTCTGCCCCCCCGCATCACGTAATTCGCGGACCACTCTCGAGGACTGCTGTTGTCGTAAACGCAAAGCCAAAAGGCGGCCAGTTTTGTTCCCATGTTCATAAAAAGTTTGCCTTAATTTCCGACGCTTATTATCTAGTTCTTTCTGCATACATGCATCTAACTTCGCTCGGACTGTTCGCCATTGGCGTAAAATCTGCCTCGACCCGGTGCGGGCGTGCTCCAAGCCTAGGCGAGCAGACTCCCTCACCAAGTGATCGTGATCACGTGTCCATATTTTGCGCGTACGGGCTGCCTCTGCGATCAGTTGACCGCGGGCTGTGGCCTTATAAGCATCCCACACCGTGGGAAGGGGAACATCCCCAGTATCATTAAGCTCAAAGAATTCCTTAATAAAGTGGGCGTGATCCTGCACTGCACCCTGCCGCCGTAGGAACCGTGTGTCTAACCGCCAAAGACGGCGGCACTCGCTATGCATGCCGTCCGGAAGGGTGAGCCAGCACGGGGCGTGGTCAGACCAAGTCAGTGCCCCAAGTCCAGCCTGCACTCTCCCGTCCATCAGACGCTGGTCCAACAAAAAATAGTCAATGCGAATGTGGACTTGATGGACTGGGGAGTAGAAGGTGTAACCCCTCTCTCCCGCGTGGGAGTCCCTCCATACATCCCGTAAGCCCAAGTCAAACATCAAACGCTGAAGGGCTCTTGCTGATCCCCCCGTCCCCCCCCCAGGGCGACCCGTAGAATCCAAGTGGGGCACTAAATGCGTATTACAGTCCCCACCCAAAAAAATGGGGCCCTTTGCAAAATCCGCCAATAGGGCTTTCAGTTGGGTAAAGAAGGGCCCCTGACCCGTATTTGGAGCATAGATATTAGCTAAAGTGAGCAAGTGTCCGTCTAGACGAACATTTAGGAAAAGCCATCTCCCCAGGGCATCTCGTTTTATCTCTTCAATCTGCAAGGAGAGGCTCTGGTGAAATAGTAGAGCCACTCCCTGCTCTTCCGACCCTGCGTGTCGGAGGCCACCCGCACCTCGGTGTATGGGGATCGCTTTAGCCAATCCCGTTTAGAGCTTTGAAGGTGGGTCTCCTGTAAGTAAACTATATCCCCTTGCAAAGTGCGCAATTCTGAGAACAGCAGGGACCGTTTGCGCAGGGAGTTGAGAACTTTAACATTCATAGAGAGATAACGCACCTTTTGTATACACTACCCTACCCCCCACATCCGCTGGTCACCCAGAAGGTCCCATTGGAGGCTCCCCCTAGCAAACCCAGGAATTTAATTGATTGGGCCCTCCTACACCCTCTCCCAAGAACAAAAGCCATAGACCCACCTTCCCAGCCCAAACCTATCTCCCAGCTCCATGTGGAAAACCCCCCCCTCCCACCCATCACCCCCCCCCTTCCCGTCAATACCACCTGCCTGTCTAAGTTAATACAGGACACGGTAAATTGACCACAAACCCCGTACCCCCCAAAACCCCACAAAGTGAGAATTCAACCTAAACATAGAAAAACCTTCCCCCCATTACTCCCCCATCCCTCCCGGATCATCATTCTCATCACGTCCCCCCCCCCCCCAAAACAGTAAGCGCAGAAAAAGCCTTAACAGGTCCGCCGCCGCCCCCCGTGAAAAAAGGAGGGGGGGTCCCATGCTAATCGTTGCCACCCAGGATCCACAAAACTCGGGACCCACCGGTCGAAGTTCCCTAAAAAGAAAAAATAGAAGGGGGTCTTCATCTCTACCAAAGTGTCAGGTGGTCTTGCCCACCCGAGTCCACTTAGAATGTTGGGGCTTAGGATGCGGCGGCTGAGACTGGGTATTATCATCAACTAAACCCGCTTGGCGAAGAGCTCGCCAAGCTTCAGTGTAGTCCTTTGCAGAAATCTTTTTGTTGTCCAATAGGAAGTTCATCCTAAACGGGAAGGACCAGGAATAGCGAATCCCCTTGCTGTTCAGGACCGCCGAGACTGGTTTCATCTCTCTCCGGCGCGCCAAAGTGAACATCGAGAGGTCCTGATAGATGGATACTGTCGCGTCCTGGAAGTGGATTGTCTTCTTCTCCCGGCCTCGACGTATAAGAAGTTCAGCGTCAGAGTAGCGTAGGAATCTTGCAATGACATCTCGTGGCTGGTTGTTAGGGGGTTTTCCCAGAGCACGATGAACTCGTTCAATTTCCATTCCGGAGGCGTGTGTAGCCAGCTCCGCCGCCGGAAGCAGTTCCGCTATCAGCAGCCTAAGTACAGTCGGCAGGTCTTCCCCGCCTCCCCCCGGTTCTGGAATCCCACGAAAACGCACGTTGTTGCGGCGGGAGCGGTTTTCAATGTCATCAAGTTTATAGGTCAGCTCCATTGCCTGCGCACGCTGCCTGTCGAGAGCACATTGTAAGTCCATCAGAGTTCCATCCTGGTCAACCACCTTGGCCTCCACATCCTCCACGCGGGCTCCCAGTTCCGCAACTTCGGTCCGGAGGTCTGCGACATCTTTCATCAGTTCTTCTCGTAGAGTGCGGAATTTATTGGCTAGCTCTGCGAAGCCCTTACGGAACTCTTGTTTGATTTGAGCCGAGGTGAGTGGCTTATAAGGGTCCAGTTCCTCTTCACTTACAGTTTCGTCGTCAGAGCCCGTTGGAGGAGACTGGCCATGGGGGCTGCTTGAGGCTCCAGACTTACTCTGCAGCCGCTGAGAAGAGCGCATCCCCTCCCGGGTTTCAGAGCTTTTAAGTTTTGCAGCCATCACACAGGGCCACCAGGCTCACACAGTGTTAGGAGAAGTAGAAGCAATGCCAGCAAAAGGGAAGGCACCAGAGAGAGAATGATGCACAAAGTCACACCAGTCCGTAGGACAGCCACCACCACACAGTGTCGGAAGAGGTAGATAAGCAATGCCAGCAAAATAACAGACACTGGTGGGACAGTGAGATGGAAAGTCTTGAACTGCCTCCAGTCCTCCGGGAGAAATAGCCAGGCACAAGCAAGAGTCAGAGAGTAGCGTCAGGCAGCACGGGACTACACCGTCAGAGGCCCGAAGCTGTAGGGTAGAAAGCTTCAAAGGGAGATCCAATATCACCGTGGGCACAAGTATGGGCCTGCAGGGCACCCAGAGTCTAATCGGGAGGGCGGAGGCCTCGACGGGGCACCTGGCTACCAAAGAGGAACAGACCCAGCCACCAGTTGCAAGCCCAGTTTAAGGGGCGGGCAGGGGAAGAGACAGTTCATAAACTTACCCCCTTCTTGATGGCTCGTGTGGGTAGAGAAGGGTAGTAAGTGCTGTTGTGTGTTGCAGCAGCCGCCGCGCGGAGTGCACGTGGTCCCGGCCAAGCTCTCCAGCAGATCTTCCGTGCTGTGAGAAGCAGTCCCCCTCCCGCGAAACGCTCCGGCGCTCAGCCCGCAGACAATGAAGAGGGTTCACTTCGTAGGCCCCGCGGGGGCCTGCCAGATGAATTTCAGCAGCGTCAGAAGCAGGGGCTGGTGGCAGAGTCAGGCGAGGGGGCGTCCAGAAGCCGGAGACAATTTTCAGCAGGCCGCTGAACAGAGAGCGTTTCCTCGATGTCCCAGTCCCCGGAGGACCCGCAGAGTCGCGAAATCAATCACTGAGGAAGATCGCTGGTTAGCGCCGATCCGGGAGAGGTACTGGGGGGATCAGAATGCGGCTGTACGCTAATGATAGCGAAAAGTTAGGGGTTGTGGGGACGGAGCTTCAGTAACTTGCGGCCATCTTGCAGTGGGCTCACGAGCGCCCCCCAGTCTTTCTACTTTTTGATGGCGTAAACAACCAATCTACATTTACCCATTCTATTCAATTCATTAATTTATAGACCTCTATCATATCTCCCCTCAGCTGTCGCTTTTCCAAATTGAAAAACCCTATCCTTTTAAGCCTTTCCTCATAGGAGTATCCTTCCACCCCCTTTACCATTCTGGTGGCTCTTCTCTGTACCTTTTCTAATTATGCTATATCCTTTTAAAGATATGGAGACCAGAAATGCACATAATATTCAAGGTTTGATTGGTCCATGGAATGATACAGAGGCATTATAATATCCTTGGATTTATTCTCCATTCCTTTTCTTATGATTCCTAAAACTCTTTTTGCTTTCTTGGCTGCTGCTACATACTGGGCTACGATGACCCTAAATCTTTTTCCTGGGTGGTGCTTCCTAAAGTAGAATCTTGCATTGTGAAACCGTGGATTGGGTTGTTCTTTCCTAGGTGCATAACTTTGCACTTCTGCACATTAAATTTCATCTGCCATTTGAACTTCCAATTCCAGGCTTCCAATTTATCAAGGTCCTCTTGCAATTTTTCACAACCCTCTTGCGTCTTAACAATTTCAATAATTTTGTGTCATCTGCAAATTTGATCACATTACTCGTTATTCTCATTTCAAGGTCATTTATGAATATGTTAGAAAGCAGCGGGCCTAACACAGATTCCTGGGGTATTCCACTATTCACCTTTCTCCATTGAGAAAATTTGCCATTTAGCCCTACACTGCTTCCAATCCCAATACTTTCTAATTTGGCCAAGAGTCTTCATGAGGGACCTTGTCAAAGGCTTTCTGAAAATCCAGATACACTACTGTATATCAGTTAGCTCACCTCTGTCTACCTGTTTGTTCACATCTTCAAAAAAATATATCAGATTAGTAAGACAAGGCTTTACTTGGCTAAATCTATGTTGACTTTCTCCCATTAAAACCTGAGTAACTACATGTTCATTAATTTTGTTCTTTATAATGGTTTCTACCATTTTGCCCATCAGGCTCACTGGTCTGTAATTTCCAGGATCACCCCTGAAACGCTTTTTAAATTTTGGCATTACATTGGCCATTCTCCAATGTTCGGGTACTACAGATGATTTTAATGATAGTTCACAGATTGCTAATAGTAGGTCTGCAATCTCATCTTTCAGTTCTTTCAACACACTCTTATGTATACCATCTGGTCTAGGTGAGTTACTACTCTGCAGTTTATCAAATAGTTGTAATACATCTTCCCGGTTTATCAATATTTCTTTCAATTCTTCCGATATATAGCCTTTAAATACCATTTCAGTCATGGGTAACTTCCCTACATTTTCTTCAGTAAAGAACGAAGCAAAGAATTCATTCAGTCTCTCCATTATGGCCTTGTCTTGCCTTAGCGCCCCTTAGCCCCGCGCTGATCGCAAATAGTGCGGTATATAAGAAATGCAAATAAATAAATAAATAAATACATTTTATCATCCAGTGGGCCAACTGATTTTCTACAGGTTTCTCTCTTGTTTCCAGTTTTGTCATTTGGATCCTTTTTCCATTTCCTGAATGATGCTTTTTTTCACTACAACAGCCTTTCTGACCTTGCCTTTAAATCATGTTGGCATTTTTTTAGCCTTTCTTCCACTTTTCGTAAAGTGAGGAATGCATCTGGTCTGGGCTTCCAAATAGTATTTTTAAACAACACCCATGCTTGATATAAATCTTTAATCTTTGCAGCTGATCCTCTTAGTTTTTTCGTAACTATTTTCCTCATTTTATCATAGTCTCCCTTTTGAAAGTTCAAAGGTAGAACTGTGGATTTCCTTGCCATCCTTTTTCCATTTATTAAATCAAATATGGTCATGCTATAATCACTATTGCCAAGTGGCCCCAACATCCTTATCTCTTGAACCAGATCCTATATTCTACTAAGGACTAGGTCTAGAATAGCTTCCCCTCTTGTCAGTTCATAAACCAGCTGCTCCAAGAAGCAGTAATTTATTTCATCTAGAAACTTTATCTCCCTAGAATGTCCTGCCGTGACACTGACCCAGTCGATACCGGGGTAATTGAAATCATCCATTATTATTACTGTGTTGTAATTTTTGTTAGCTTCCCTGATTTCTTTGAGCATTTCATCATCCATTTGTTCATTCTGGTCAGGCGGTCAGTAGTACACCCCCACTGCCATCACCTTTCTCTTCCCCTTTTTGCATGGAATTTCAATCCATAGAGATTCTACAGTGAATTTTGTTTCCTGCAAAAATTTAATCCTCTGTGACTCAATGCCCTAACATAGAGTGCAACCCCTCCATCAATTTGATCTGCTCTATCATTACAATATAGTTTGTACCCAGGTATCAGTGTTCCACTGGTTGTCCTCCTTCCACCATATCTCAGAGATACCAATCATATCTAACCTCTCATTTAGTGCTATATATTCTAACTCTCCCATCTTATTTTTTAGACTTCTATCATTTGTATACAAGCATTTTAGAGGCTGTATTTTATTCATATTAATCTGGCTATTGGTAGGTAGGGGTAATTTGGAATCTTTAAGCTCTGTCTGCTCTGTACTCAAGGGCATTTGGGCTACTTTTGTCTTTATTGGAACCTCTCTACTGATATGTCCTAACTTCAGTCTTTTGCTGGTATCCTTCAAGGATATATTGTTCCGAACCATGCGCTCTTGGGCGACTGTTGGCTTTCCCCTATTATCTAATTTAAAAGCTGCTCTATCTTCTTTTTAAAGGTTAATGCCAGGAGCCTGGTTCCGTTCCAGTTAAGGTGAAGCCCGTCCCTTCGGAAGAGCCCCATAGCATGTCCTACTGAGACATTGACCCAGTCGATACCAGGGTAATTGAAATCACTCATTATTACTGTGTTGTAACGTTTGTTAACTTCCCTGATTTCTCTTAGCATTTCATCATCCATCTGTTCATTCTGGCCAAACAGTCGGTAATACACCCCCACTGCTATCGCCTTCCCCTTTTTACATGGGATTTCTATCCATAGAGATTCTATAGTGTATTTTGTTTCATGCACAACTTTAATCCTGTGTGACTCATTGCCCTCCCTAACATAGAGCGCAACCCTTCCACCAATCTATCTACCCTAACATTGTGAATGTGATACCTGGGTACAAAATGTCACAATGATTGTCCTTCTTCCACCAGGTCTTTGAGATGCCAGTCATATCTAACCTTTCATTTAGTGCTATATAGTCTAGCTAGCCCATCTTATTTTTTAGACTTGTAGCATTTGCATTCAAGCATTTTAGAGGTTGCATTTTATTCATAATAATCTGGTTATCAGTTGATAGGGCTAATTTGGAATCTTTCAGCTCTGTTCTTAAGGACATCTGGGTTACTTTTATCTTTATTGGATGCCCTAACTTCCCTCTTTTGCTAATATCCTTCAAGTATACATTCTTCTGAACCATGCACTCTTAGGCGACTGTCGACCTTCCCCTATCATCTAGTTTAAAAGCTGCTCTATCTCCTTTTTAAAGGTTAATGCCAGCAGCCTTGTACCATCCTGGTTAAGGTTGAGCCCATCCCTTTGGAAAAGTCCTACTTTCCCCAAAATGTTGCCTAATTCATTACAAATCCAAAACCCTCTTCTTTGCACCGTCTCATCCACGTATTGAGACTCCGGATCTCATCCTGCCTTTTGGGTCCTGCGTGGGGGGCGCAAAGCATTTCAGAGAATACTACTCTGGAAATTCTGGATTTCAACTTCCTACCTAAAAGCCTAAATTTGGCTTCCCACACTTTCCTATGTCATTGATACCAAAATGTACCAAGACTGCAGACTCCTTGCCAAAACTATCTAGCCTTGTCTAGGTGGCGCGTGAGATCTGCTACCTTCATACTGGGCAATCCTGACATTCACCAGTCACCCAGCTATCTACATGCCTAATGATTGAATCACCAACTATGACGGCTGTCCTAACTCTTCCCTCATGGGCACATGGCCCTGGAGAAACAATCTCGGTGTGAGAGGGTTTTACATAACCTAGAAGACAGGTCCTAGCTGCAGGATCACTTCTTGTCCCACCAAGTCGATGCTCTCCTTTCACGTGATCGCTCTCCTCCATGGTAACTGAGATGCTGCCAGACTGGAGGTGGAACTTCAGTACTGCATCCTGTAGGTCTCATCTATATACCTCTCTGTCTTCTTTATGACCTCCAAGTCTGTCACTCTAGCCTCCAGAGATCAGATTTATTCCCTGAGGGCAAAGAGGTCCTTGTACCTAGTGTACACATAAGACCCTTGACCATCTGGGAGAAAGTTGTACATGTGACGCTCAGTGCAAAAGACTGGATAGCCCTCTCTCGCTGCTGGACTACTGTCTGCATCTTAGTTTTAAGGTTTAGTTTAGCAATTTAAAGTTGTCTACATGTACTAATACAACTGTACCTAATAAGTGTAAGGGACTTAGTTCACCTCAAGATTAATCAATCTATTCCTGGCAAGGATAACCAGCTGAAGCTGAAGTGAATTTGACTATCTCTTCCCCTTAAAATAGTTTTATAGACTCTTAAATCTAAGATTATGCCTGGGGTGGGTGGGAGGGAAAGAACACCTAGTAAATGATGGCTTGCTGCACCGTGCTTTGACCTGTGCTTCTAGGGTAATCTTTTAACGATTTCCTGGATGATTCACACAGCCCTTGGTTTGATGGAGGGAGCCTTCCAAATTGCCCCTTTTTAACTTTCACTTGACTTTAACGCCTATCTAAAACAGTTTCATGGGTCTTTTGCCCCCTAACAGGAAGGCCTCTTTGTAAAGATCTGTAGAAACAATTTATTTATTTCTACTCAAAGAATATTTACCCAGGTCATAAGTACCCTAGTCTTCTTTCTATGCTAAGCTATACTCTAAATTGGTTTAAATTAAAAGCTCTCTGGTGCTACTGACTGACGTTTATATTTAAATTAAAAGCTCTCTGGGGTTACTGAGCCCTGAATGAGTTAATAAATATACTGGATTCTAATAGACAAATTTATCAGCTTTAACCCAAAGAATTACCTTTTCCCCAAGATTTAGAGAATTTCCCAGAAGTAAAGAAATACTTACAAGTGCAGATTTCTTTCCAGCAGTAGCAGTCCCTTTTGGCAGGCCTTCAAGACTGAGGATCACAGAGCTCTGGTTGACCTATTTAGCCTGCGATTCTAAGGTAAATTTCCTGAGTGATTCACACAGCCCTTGGTTTGATGGAGAAAGGGAAGTGAGCTTCCCTGGCTAGGAAGAAACAGGAGACGCATGTAAAGGGCTTTGGGAATGCTTTCCAGCATATTAAGTTTTGTGTGAGATTTTCAGGGTAGCAGTTGTGTTTTGGGTGTGTGTAGATGAACATAGGATGTATATGCAAGTAGGAGGAAGGTTTGCATGGGGGATTATACACAGCATTTATGTTAGAAGAGGGATGAGGTTGTGTGAGGAGCTACGTATGTAGAGGGATGTTAGATATGTGAATTTTCTTTTTAGTGTTGGGGAGGTTATAAAGGCCTGGCAATCTACTTTCAGTCACACTGCCAAGAAAATCCAGGAGCTGCTGGGTTGCCAGGAGTCAGCATTGACTTGAAGGCACACATTGCGTTTACATGATTGTGTGTAGTCACATGTGGTTGGAGTGTAGTTAGTTAGGTATGAGCGGTTAGGGAGTAGTGTGCATGAGATGTGTCCTTGGAGACATGTCAAGAGTATGGTTATGTGTGTGAGGTGGATAGATATGCATGAGGTTGTATGGATGGAGTAGGGCTGTAGGTGGGGAAGGTTTGTATGTGCTGGACTTTGTGTAAGAGATTGCTGGAGGGGAGTGTGAAATGACGAGGGTAAAGGCAGATTGCTTGGAAGATGTTATTTCAGTACCATTATAAGAACGTATGTACCATACTGGGTCAAACCAAAGGTCACTCAAGCCCAGTGCCCTCTTTCCAACAGTGGCTAATCCAGGTCATAAGTACCTGACATAACCCAAAAGTAGACAGATCCATGCACTCATCTCCAGAGATAAGCAGTTTTATTTCTCCATAATGGTTTACAGAGTTTTCCTCCAGGAATTTGTCCAAACATTTTTAAACAGACTACCTCCTTTTACCTCATACTCCAGCTACATTACTTGGTTTTACTACATCCTCTATCAGTGAATTCCAAAGTTGAATTATACGTTGAGAGGAAAAATATTTTCTCCTCTCCTTTTCAAATATACTACTTTGTGGCTTCATTGTGTGTCCCCTAGTCCTTCTATTTTTCAGAGTAAACAATTGATTTACATTTACCTGTTCCACTCCACTGGGTATTCTATACACTTCTGCTATATCTCTTCTCCGCCATTTCTTCTCCAAGTTGAAGAACTCTAACCTCTTTAGCGTTTGCTCATAGGAGAGTCGTTCCATCCCTTTTATCATTTTTATCGCTGTTCTCTTTATCTTTTCTAATGCTGCTATCTTTTTTCAGCTGTGGGGGCCAGAACTGCATATACTACTCTAAGTGCTATTGTACCATGGAGGAATACAGAGGCATTAATATATCCTTAGAAATTATGAAAGGACTAGAGAATACAACAAACATTCTGCTTGCTTTTTCGGTTGCCACCGCAATGTATTGTCTATGATAACTACTACTACTATTTATCATTTATAAAGCACTACGAGGCATACACAGCGCTGTACAAGCACATAAAAAGAGAGTCCGTGCTTGAAGAGCTTAAAATCTAGTTAAGGCAGACAATACAATACTATACACAAGAGAAATAAGGGTTCAACAGGGAGAGGAGACACAAGAGAAACAAGAGATTAGGATCCAAAAGTGGCCTCAAAGAGGTAAGCCTTTAGCATAGATTTGAAGAGGGAGAGATATGAGACTTGACGTAAGGATAAAGGAAGCTTGTTCCAGGCATAGGGAGCAGCAAAGTGAAAAGCACAAAATCTATAGTTGGCATTAGAAGAAAAGGGCATAGAGAAAAGGAAGCCAGAGGAGGAACAAAGTTCATAAGGAGAGGTGTAGGGAGAGAGGAGAGAGGAAAGGTAATGAGGCAGTAGAGTGAATGCATTTATAGGTTAGAAGAAGTTGTTTGAAATGGATACAGAAGGGGAGCCAGTGAAGTGATTTCAGAAAAGGGGTTATATGGGAGTATCAGAGCTGGTGGAAGATTAACTGTGCAGCTGAATTCAGAACAGCTTGAGGAGGAGAAAGATGACTCTGAGGGAAACCAGCAAGGAGGAGGTAGCAGTAGTCAAGACGGGGGAGGTAACTAAAGAGTGAACAAGAGTTTTAGTTGTGTGTTCAGAGAGGAAGGAGCGAATTTTGCTAATGTTATAGAGAAAAAACGACAGGTTTAGCAATCTGTTGAATATGTTTGGAGAAGGAGAGAAGAGTCAAAGATGACCAACAGGTTACGGGCTGAGGAAAAATGAAGAAGAAGAGTATTGTTAACAGTGATGGAGAAAGGAGGAAGGTGGGAGGAGGGTTTAGGGCAGGGGTTCTCAACCAAATTTATCTTTCCCCCTAAACCAGGGGTTCTCAACCCTGTCCTCGGGACATACCTAGCCAGTCGGGTTTTCAGGATAACCACAATGAATATGTATGAGAGAGATTTGCATACACTGCCTCCATTATATGCAAATCTCTCCCATGCATATTCATTGTGGTTATCCTGAAAACCCGACTGGCCAGGTGGGTCCCGAGGACAGGGTTGAGAACCCCTGGTTTAGGGGGAAAGATAAATTTGGTTTTAGCCATGTTCAATTTCAGACGGCGGTGAGACATCCAGGCAGCGATGTCAGATAAACAAGCAGAGGTATGAGCTTGGAGTGCAGGAGAAATGTCAGGTGAAGATAGATTTTGAGAGCCATCAGTGTAAAAATGATACTGAAAGCCATGGGAAGAGATGAGGGCACAAAGGGACGGGTGTAGAGAGAGAAAAGGAGAGGGCCTAGAACAGGCCCTTGGGGTACACCAACTGAAAGAGGGATGGCAGTACAGGAGGAATCACCAGAACAAACACAGAAGGACCGGTTGGAGAGAGAAGAAGAGAACCAAGACAGCAGAGTCTCTAAAACCAAGAGGATAATGTATCGAGGAGGAGAAAGTAATCAACAGTATCAAAAGCAGCAGAAACATCAAGAAGAATAACAACTGAGAAAAGGCCTTTGGATTTAGCCAGGAACAAGTCACTGGAGACTTTGCCAAGAGCCATTCCAGATCCTTTTCTTGGGTGGTAACTGCTAATGTGGAACCTAGCATTGTGTATCTATAGTTTGGGTTATTCTTTCTTATTTGCATTACTTTACTCTTGTCCAGATTAAATTTCATCTGCCATTTGGATGCCCAGTCTGACAAGGTCCTACTGCAATTTCTCTCAATCCGCATGCGATTTGTCATCTGCAGATTTAATCATCTTGGTTGTTCCCAGTTTCGTATCATTTATAAATATATCACAAACCAGTGGTCCCAGTCCAGATCCCTGGGCACTCCACTATTCACCTTTCTCCATTGAGAAAATTGAGCATTTATCCCTAGTTTGTTTTCTCTCCCTCATTAGTTTAAGGCATTGTTTTCTTTCTCTCAATGATTTTTTGATCCACAATAGGACATTGCCTCCTATGCCATGACTTTTTTAATTTCCTCAGGAGTCTGACATTGGACTTTGTCAGATGCTTTCTGAAAGTCTAAATGTACTAGATCGATTGGCTCACATTTATCTATTTTTATTCATTTCTCCACAGAACTGGTCCATGTTGACTTTGTCACCTAAACCATGTCTGTCCACGTGCTCAGTAATTTTGTTCAATAATGGTTTCTACCATTGTGCCAAAAAAGGAAATTAGGCTCACCAGTCTAGTTTTCTGGATCACCCTTGAAGCCCTTTATAAAAATAGCTATTGCACTGAATACCCTCCAATCCTCTGGTACCATAAGACGATTTTAATGATAGGTTTAAAATTGCTAATAGAAGCTATGCAATTTCATCTTTAAGTTCTCTCAGCATTCTTGGGTATATATCATCTGGTCCAGGTGATTTACTGCTATTTATTGTATTCTACTACATCTTTCATGTTTATTGAGATGTAATTCAACTCTTCTGACTTGTCGTCATTGAAGACTCAAGCAATTCATTTAATCTCTTAGCTATGGCCTTGTCCTCCCTGAGTGCACCATTTACCTCTTGATCATCTAACTGTTCAGTTGATTCCTTGTCCGCCTTCAAATGCACCTGAAAAAGCTTTTATTGTGCGTTTTTGTCTCTATGGCAAGCTTCTGTTTATATTATTTTCACTGTTCTAATCAATGTCTTGCATTTAACTTGCCAGTGATCATGTTTCTTATTTTCTTCATTTGGTTAATCCTTCCATTTTTTGGGAAAAAAAATCTTTTTTGCTCTAATAGCCTTTTTTACCTCATTTTTAACCATGCTGGCTGTCATTTGACCTTCCTTCTGCCTTTCTTAATGCATTGGATGCATCTGGCCTGGGCTTCCAAAACTGGCAACTCTGGGAAGAAAATAAATGGTGTTTACAATCCCCTGCAATGCAATGTGTGCCTTCGAGTCAGTTCTGACTCCTGGCGACCCAGAAGCTCCTGGGTTTTCTTGGCAGTATCACCGGAAGTAGATTGCCAGGCCTTTCTTCCGAGGCAGTGGAGGGTTAAGTGACTTGCCCAAGGCCACAAGGAGTGCTAGCGGGAATTGAACCCTGGTTGCTTGGTTACCAAGCCAGTGTTCTAACCACTAGGCTACTCCTCCACTCCATTACAATCCCCTACAGAGGCTAATAAGGTGGGTTTTGTTGCCACTCAGGTACCACAAAATATGGCTATACATAACCTTCTTTTTTGTTTTGGGAATAAACTGTGGAGAATAATGGCATATCTTGTGAGGTTGTGGGTGCATCACA
Source organism: Ichthyophis bannanicus (assembly GCA_033557465.1). Taxonomy (NCBI): domain Eukaryota; kingdom Metazoa; phylum Chordata; class Amphibia; order Gymnophiona; family Ichthyophiidae; genus Ichthyophis; species Ichthyophis bannanicus. Next base: position 1,650,871,863 of record CM066031.1, read on the forward strand.
AGTATATTGTAGCTGTGCGTACTCCACAAGGTCTGATAGTTCTATCAAGGACGTTGGCTGGATCTTTTTGATCTTATACTCTTCTTTATACAAAGAAGAGCCTTTGGATAGAGATGTGATATTTTGAGGGACTTTTGATCTCTTGGCTGTCAGGAGAGATGTTAGCTAGACTAAATGCCCCATTAGCAGCAATAGAAGTCCAGGGAGTTATTCGTGGAGCAGTTTTATATAAAGCACCTGTGCCAGATGGTTTTAATATTGAATGTTTTAAAATCACACAAGGCATCCTCTTTTGTTGGTTTTTTTCAAACTGCTGTAGATCAAGGTCCTTTCTCTAAGGAAATGACTTGGACCCTGATCACTTTCTTGTCTAATCCTGACAAGGATTCCCTCTTTCCTGACTCATATACTGTAGGTCTATTTCTCTTCTAAACTTTGACACACAAATTATGTCTAAAATCCTTTCATGGAATGCCTTTCTGACTTTATTGGGGAGGAATAAGCGGGGTTTGTTCCTGGTCAGTATTTTATGGCTCACATTAGGATCTTGGTGTTCTGTCAGCAGGAGAAAGTGCCTTCACGGCTAAGTTTTGATGTAAAGAAGGCATTTGATAGGGTTGCATGGTACTATTTATTTTACATAATCGAGCGATAAGGATTGCATGTTTCTTTTTTTGTCAGCTTTGCGTGCCTTGTTTACAGAACCAACAGCAGCTATCATGATCAGTGGGGTGGTCTCCTCTTCCTTTACCTTACATCATAGCATTAGACAGGGGTGCCCACTGTTACACCTACTGTTTTTTTCTCTTTCTGCAGCCCCTGCTTATTAAGATATGGAGTTCTGTTAATATACAGCGGGTTGCTATGCGGCAGTACTCTTACATACTGGCAGCTTTTGCAGATGACCTTTTAAAAGACGTGACTAATCCCAAAATCTTGTTGGATGCTATATTGATGGTTATAAATGCTCTTGGTGAGTTTTCTGGTTTTAAGTTGAACTATGCCGTGTCGGTGGCATTGGTTTCACTGACTGCAACAAGGGAGTTTTGGGGATCGGATTTCCCATTACATTGGGCTTCTAATACTATTTGGGCATCTGGATACCCTGAAAATTGGAACAGCTTTATTCTCTTAATATTACCCTACTCCTTCAAGATCTACAGAGATCATTGCAGGCTTGGCAGCCTTTTCTTTGTTTTGGTTGGGGAGAGTATGTTTATATAAAATGATTCTTTTGCCCTGGTGATAATGTTTTGCACATGTTGCCTATTCTTAGAGTTAAGATTATACATGTGATAAATGTTGAGTTACAGAAGTATTTATTATGGGGAAGGAAGGCTAGGTTATCTTTGAATACCATGATGACCAAGTGGCGAAGGGGGGGGGGGATGTCTCCATTTTAAAACAATATAATGCTGCTATCCAACAGTGTCGCCTATATGATTGGATTAACGGCAGCACTTATTACACACAAGGTTATCAGGAGTTGACACCGACTTAACGGCACTTAACAACAACATAAATGTAACCAACCTCTCACCAGGGACAAGGGTGACCTCAGAGGTAGTACACAAAAGAAAGGAAAATAGTATAGCTGATGATGCTTTAAAGGGAGAGAAGATTGGGGGTGGGGGGGGGGGGAGAAACAATAATGCCTTTGCATCAAAATGGCAAAATAGGGTCCTGGGTGATAGGGAAGGCAATACGCATAGCCTAAGCTGGAATTAGTTCTTTTGATATAAGAGACCACAGTGAACACCTTCAGTTAGGATGGAACATGAAATAGATACCTATAGTGTATAATAGCGCTGGGCACTGAATAACTCCAAAATCCCTTAGCCCTTCACAGGGCTGGTGATAGGGTTTCTCAAGCCCCCTGCAACTTGTAAACTGGTAGTCTCCATCCTCATTAGCCAGTGACCTATGGCTGTACCCACAATACTGTTTCGGATAATGCTTTAGTTTGTAATGTTCATTTTACTTTTTGCTGTTTATTTTTCTCATTTTTTAATTTTCTGCATTAATTAATTTTCTCATCTTTTATTTTTCTGCATGTTGGCACCTTCCAAATGTCAGCTCCTCCTATCAAACTTATCTTGCTTACTGTGTTGTGCTGGCCTTGGCCTTTCAAAGATTTTAGAAGAGTATATCCCCTAGATAGATATATAGAAAAAAATAGAGATTATCTGCTCTCCTTCCCAAAAGTGCAGATAGTAAAAGGTTTTAGAAAGATGTTTAGAATGCCCTCCTGACGGAAGTGGTGGGGTCAAATACAGTGATGGAATTCAAAATGGCAAGGGACAGATACAGTGGATCCCTTTATAGCAAGAGAATAAAATCAAAATAAACTTAACGATCTTTTATACTTCAAGTAGAAGGGAGTGAACCTTATCGAGTGGCGGGTACAACCATAAACAAAGGCATAGAGGGAGATGACCTGCACGGAGTGGCAGGTACAACTACTCTAGCCACATTACTGGGCAGACTAGATGGACCATACTGGTCGTTATCTGCCGTCATATACTATGTTACTATGTTATGTTACATCTTATTTTTTTCAGGAAGAAGCTCTATTTCTCTTTGATTTGAAATATGTGCTAAATGCAGGTGCGGCTTTTTTGTGTAAATACATTACTTCTCATCCACTGGTATCCTTGCTTTGTGTTATATGGCGATGGGTCTGTTGCAGATTGGGGCTGATTCCACTGGAGGCTCCCCTTATTCCTGTCAAGGGTGATGGAAAGTGTCCCTGGACTACACCATAAAGTTTTGGGGGATTTGCGAGATTGAGGGTATATCTAGGTTGGAAGTGGTCCATGAGGAGACGCTGGATTAGGACATAAAAGGATATTAATGCTAAGTTTGGGCTATCAGCCAAAGAAATGTTTGACTATTTACAATTTAGCACTATCAATTACTGTATCACTTTTTGTTAGAGGCTGAAACTAAAATTTCAATTTCTACCTTTTATTCTATTTTTGTGCCGTAGAAACTGGCTGCAGACTTTTCAGCTTTGGCAGGCAAGTGGGGGTTGGTGCTTCAAATGGAACTTTCTCCCACTTTGTTGGAGAAAGGTGTGCAGGATTTTTCTATATTGGTTGAAAATATCTATTAGGGAAACCAATATAAGGTCCTGATGCATCTTTTTTTGGTCAGCCAAGGTCATCAAAGGCTTGTTCAAAAAAGTAAGTTCTAAGGCTTGACTTGAACTGTAACTGCAAATAAGAAGGCACAGAATTATCAGGACTAACACTGTGGTTTGAGCTTATAAAATAAAATAAAAACATTTGGAATGAAAAATGGATTTCTTAGATTTAGTTATGTAGGAAGATTTTAATCTATGGGTAGACAGAGGTCTTCCTTATCGTCCTTCGGTCCAGTCCTGCACCTCTGGGTAGTGTACCTCTTCCAGTAGCTTGGAGACAGAGCATGTCATCTTTTGAAGACACCAGTATACTTAGCAGCTGGCACTGCCTACCAGCCCCAGTATGCTCAGTCTCCAAGCAGCTGGAGGAGGAAGTGAGCCAAGGTGCTCGACTCACTGAAGGAACAACTAAGGAGCATAGGGTTTAGGAAGAGTTAATTTTTCCCTGTATTTGAACAGTATCATTTTTATTTTGGTTGGCTTCAATTAAAAAAGAGGAGGAAGAGTTTCAGTTTGTTAGAAGCAGCAAAGGAGGGCATCCTTCCGCCACCCCCCCCCCACCCCCGGAGTGTGGGGAGGGTTGTTTGGCGGCAACATCCTGGGACTGGAGGCGGCTCCTGAACCCGTTACCGAATGAGAAGCCACTGTGAACAGAGAGGCCGGCAGATGGACAGCTCCCTGGGCAGCCCCTCAGAGCCAAATCCTGCAAGAGCAGTTGAGCACGAAGGGAAGAGAAGTGCTGTCGCCTGCGGTATCGAAGTTGCCGGGGAAGAAAGGTAAACAGTGCTAAGTGGGACTGGGCAACAGAAGTTTCTGTAATTTGAGTCGGTGGCATGCTGGTTCGAACGGGAGGAAGGCCCTATTTTCCTTTTAGACTGCATGGTTGGGGATTAATAGCAGCGCGGGAGAAAAAAGGAGCACATTTTTTTTCCTGATTTCTCTTTTCTGCAGCCCTGCAGCTCAGCCGGTTTTTCCCGCTGTGGGTTTCGTTTCCCAGGTGAGTAAAGCAAGTAGCTGCCCGCATTCTCATGCCAAGAAAAGAAAAGGAAAGTCCTGATTTACTTTAATTTACTTTAGTTTCATTGAATTTATTTTAATTTAGTTCAATTTGCCTTGGCTGCAGTAATCTTCGGTTAGGTTGGCTTCAGCATTTATTTTCCTTTATTTTTTTTGTTTTTTGTTTTGTTCCTTTGGGGGTCACTTCACTCCCAGGTATGCATTGAGGCATAGCAGGACAGTCCGGTACATCTCAACATGCTGGCCAGACTGCAGTTTTTGGTGTGCTGGACCCGGCGGGGGGCGGTCTCTGAGGCAGGCATTTGCCTAGGCTGCACGCAAGAGGACACTTCTTTTGAACAGGACCTGCAAGACAGGTCGAGACAAGAGAGTTCCTCTCGGTTTTGGGAGGTCTGTGTTTATACCAATACTAAAGAAAGGTGATCCAACTGACTGTGGAAATTATCGAACAATCGCTCTGATCCCACATGCCAGCAAGATTCTACTGAAGATTATTCAAAAGAGACTACAACCATACCTGGAACAAGAACTACCTGAAGTGCAAGCAGGGTTCAGGAAAGGGCAAGGAACGAGAGACATCATTGCGGATGTGAGATGGATCTTTGAAAAGACTAAAGAATGCCAAAAGGATATCTATTTGTGCTTTATCGACTACAGCAAGGCTTTTGACTGTGTAAACCATGAGAAACTCTGGGCCACATTAAGAAGCATGGGTATACCAGAACACCTGATCGTTCTCTTGCGCAATTTGTACATTGATCAAGAAGGAACAGTTCGAACGGAACAAGGAGAAACAGAATGGTTTAAAATAAGCAAAGGTGTAAGACAAGGCTGCATACTTTCCCCCTACATGTTTAATTTATATGCAGAACAAATCATCAGAGAAGCAGGATTGTATGAAGACAACAGAGGTGTGAAGATTGGTGGAAGACTCATTTATAATGTCATCATATCCATGTTTATACATAAAACTCCTTAACATGTAATATTCAAAAAATACATTGTCATCACTCCAAATCTTCCCAATCGAACAAATATTCCCAGTTATATTGACATTATAAATGTATGGATAGAAAGTAAGTTAGGATCTCTATGTGATTAAGAAGTATTTTAGACATCTTAGAGAAGTATATATTTGTTATATTAAAAATAGGAGTACTATTTATTATATTAAAAATTCTTAAAAAATTGAATAACTGGCCATGAAAAAGGCAGGTCGTTGATGCTAGTTGGCGCGGTCCTGTTAGCCTGCTGACAGTTGGCCAAGTATGCGTCGGGAAGTCTGAGACCTGGCCTATTCAATTTGGTGCAGTTTGGTTTAGAAAAGGTTTTTGAGATTAGGGGTTAGTACCTTTTGGAGCGAAAGTAGAATTTTAGGTTATTGGTATACGCTCTGTTAATACGCCTAATTATTACGTCTTGTGACGAAAATTGGTTGGGCGGCAACCTGGTCTTCGCTTCATGCATTCACTGTGGCAAAACCGAGCTGCTAAACTTAGCACCCTTTTTCCCTCCGATGCAGCCTCCGTGGCATCAACGTCTTCCAGGGCTTCGTCTTCCTCCCATGGATCTCAGGTAACTAAGCATAAATCTCAAAGGGTAGATCTCCTTCTAAACATCGAGATGCCTCTGGCGTTGCCCTTGAGGGACTTTCACCATCAAAATTGCCCCGGCTGGGAGGCTTCAGCTTCCAAAGCACTAATGAGGCTCCAGGATGTTCTCGAGGCTTCAACCTCAGCAGAACTACTGGTGCCATGCTCTGGGGTTCCGGCTGCTTCATCCGGCACCGATAGACCAGAGATTTTTGGCTATTGAACGCAGTCTGGCTGCTCTTCTCACAGCCTCGATGCCCCTGAAACCACTTCAGACAATTCAACCGGTACCAGCACTGACTCCGGTACTGCCACCGACTGCATTGACATCGGCAGGTATTCTACCAGGACCGAGTCATGCGTCTCTATCCGGCATCGATAAGTCGGTACCGGACTACTCCGATGTGACTTCGATCGGTACCGGTACCGTGCCTTGCACAATCACCCGGATCGGAGATACTTTGAATCCTCGGATGAGTCTGAAGACTCTGAAAGCTCTGCCAATACCAGAGTACTTCTTACTGACGATTCCTTGTCTCCTCAGCGTAGGATGTCTCCACCAGAGGATATGTCCTTTCAGGATTTTATCCGAGATGTGGCCCCAGGTCTTTCCATCACAGTGGCTCTTGAAAAAGAGCCTAGGGCAAAGGAATTAGAAATCCTACAGTACCCTAAAGCTCCCGAGGAGGCAGCTACCTTACCTATTCATGAGATCTTACATGATCTTATGTTAAGGATGTGGGAAACATCTCTAACCACATCTCCTCACTCTCGAAGACTTGACACCATGTATCAAGTTCCTCCTTGTCCTGGGTTTCAGAAGACTCAATTACCACACCATTCCATGGTGGTGGAATCAGCCATGAGACGGATAAAGAGTGCAAAAAGGCATGCATCTAATCCTCCAGGATGTGAGTGTAGGACTCTTGAAGCCTTTGGACGTCGATCCTTCCAGGCTTTCCATGCTTTCAGCTAGGATCAGTTTCTATATCTTGTATATGGGAATGTTCCTTAAAGAAGTCACAGGAGATTTAGAGCTTATGAGCCCTCTCCGTCCTGATGATAAAAGGCAAGATTATCTCGCTCTTGTCAAACATGCTCAGGATGTTTCCGAGTTTGTGAATCATAAGAACATAAGATATGCCATACTAGGTCAGACCAAGGTCCATCAAGCCCAGTATTCTGTTTCCAACAGTGGCCAATCTAGGTCATACGTACCTAGCAGTTTCCCCAAGGGACACAGGTTCCACAATGCTTGTATTGGTTCAAGCATTGATATCCTGGGTCCCTTCTTAATAATGGTTTATGGACCTTTCCTCCAGGAACTTGTCCAAACCTTTTTTAAACCCAGCTACACTAACAGCCTTTACTACATCCTCCGGTAACAAATTCCAGAGTTTGATTACACGTTGAGTGAAAAAATATTTTCTTTTCTCCAGGACCAAGCAGGAAGTCAGTCCTCACTTATGGGTAACGTCGCCGACGGAGCCCTCACGGAGCAATTTTCCCCAGCTTTTGCAGAAAGCTTTTGGGAATTGTAGCGCGCATGCGCGGTCCCCTTCCCGCCCAAGGGTGCCATCTTGCTCAGTCTTCTTTTTTCCGCGGAGCCCTACAGACGTAGTTTGTTATCACCGCTGAAAAAGTTGATTAATTTCTTTAGTTTGTTTTTTCTCGGTTCGCGTGTCCCCTCCCGGCCTCGATATCCTTATCGAGCCCGTTCACATTTTCTTTTTCAGTTTTTGTCTTCTGACTGGCGTTCCCGCCACTTTCTTCTGCACCCCTGGCAGCACGGTCTTTCGACCTCGCCGGGGCCCTCTTTCCCCCGATGGCTGCCAGCGGGTTTAAAAAATGTGATCGTTGTTCCAAACTGATGTCTCTTACTGACACGCATGACTGCTGCCTCCGTTGCCTCGGACCCAACCATGACTCGGAGGGTTGTGGTCCGTGCAGCAGAATGTCCTCAAAGTCACTGAGGAGTCGACAGTCAAAAAAGGAATGAATCTTCTCTGACCCCGAGTCCGGTCAGGCCCGGACCTTGTCGGAGGCTTCGACGTCTCGTGGCTCCGGCCACGAGTATCATCAGAGTTCCTCTGAACGGGGGTCCCCCGACCGGGAACATCGTCGGAAAAAGAGACTCGCTCGGGCGGCGTCGGAGGACGCACCTGGTCCCTCGAAGGCCGGGTCGCTTAGCCCCGTCAGCCGCCCTGAGCGGAGAGGCCTTCCAAACTTCCTCGCTTGGAGCAGGAGCCGCCTGGACACGTGAGTGCTATAGTCCTCCTGGACTCCCCTCCGGAACCGATGTCGGGCCCGACGCCGTCGGGGCCCGAGTCGGAGGCTGCCGGGTCTTCTGAGCTTGGTCTCAGGTTGACGACCTTGGAGCACAGTATCTCTGCCTTCATGGACCAGCAGCGGGCATTGATGACTGGCATCGCCAGTGCATCTGCCCCGACCACCGGGACGTTGACACCCAAGTCGACACCGGCGGCCGAGTCGATCCTCGAGTCCGTACGTGCTTGAGTCGATCCTCGGTCGAGGTCTCCCTCGGCCTCCCGTTTGGGACTGAGGTCATCGACTTCGGCGTCGGGGCGAACCCCCGCCCGCACGGAGCCTCTCGACTCCTCTACGGAGGCATCTGGCTGGGACACGGAAGGGGACGAGTCACCCGGTTCTTTTCAGACTCGGTGCGTCCCCTCCGACTCGCCCGAGTCGGAGCCTCGGAGGCGATCCCCTCCGGAGGATACTCGCTTCTCCGATTTTGTCAGGGGTATGGCCAAGGCGTTGGCCTTCCCCGCGGATCCCGAGGAGGAGCCCCGCGCCAAAGAGCTCGAGGCCCTCCAGTATGACTCTCCCCCGAAGGAGGCCTTTACTGTGCCGGTCCCTCCTATGCTGGAGCGGCTGCTCTTTCGCATGTGGGAATGCCCGGCCTCGACGCCGGTGTTGAGCAAGCGGGTCGATTCAATGTATCGAGTCCGCAAGAGTCCCGGGTTCCAAAAGACGCAATTACCGCACCACTCTATGGTTGTGGAATCGGCCATGCATCGACTTAAGAGTCAAAAGATGCACTCCTCGGTGCCGCCGGGTAAGGAGGCCCGTAACCTGGATGCCCTCGGTAGGAAGTGCTTCCAGGGCTCCATGCTGGCCTGCCGAGTCCAGACATACCAGCTATATATGGGCATGTTCCTCCGAGACCTGGCGAAAGAAATCGCCGGGTTCTCGGCTGGTCTCTCCGAGGAACCCTTGCAGTATTCGAGAGTGCTCGAAGTTTATTTCTCGGGCGGCATACGATGGCTTCGAGGCGTCGGCCCGAGTTGCAGGAGCCGGCAACGGTGCCCGCCGACAGGCCTGGCTTCAGTCATCTGACCTCGAGCCGTGGGTACAGGACAAGTTGGTCAATGTCCCCTGCAGAGGTGAAAACCTCTTTGGCAAGCCCATGGCTGATAAGGCGGCAGAACTCGAGTCCGAGAGTCTCACTAGGACTCGCTTATCCAGAAAGACCTCTGCTCCTTCACAAAAGAGGAAGGGCCCGGGGAAAAAACCTTTTTACCCGAGGAAGGTGCCCGCCTATAAGCAACAGCACTTTCAATACCAAGCGTCTGCAGCCCCCATTCAGGGTCCGCAGGCTAAGAGTCAGGGTAATGGGCCCCGTAGGCCGAGGGCCCCCAAGCCCGCTACACAACCCCTTGCTCAGCAGGGTGGGGGTTTTTGACTATGCCAGCATAGCCCCTTTACTCTGCACGGGGGGCAGGCTGATCCACTTTGCCCACAGGTGGTCAGCCATAACCTCCGATTCCTGGGTGCTGCAGGTGGTTCAAAAGGGCTACCTCCTACATTTTCACCAGGTGCCTCCCCCCCTACTTCCCAGGGGAGCCTCCAAGGCCCCCTCTGCACAAGGACTTACTCCTTCAGGAGCTGCAGGGTCTGCTGGGGGAGCAGGCTGTGGAGCCAGTACCCCAACACCTCTGGGGTCAAGGGTTCTACTCGAGGTACTTCCTGGTGCCAAAGCGAACAGGAGGCCTCAGACCCATCCTGGACCTACGCGACCTCAACGAGTTCCTGCAGCGGGAAAAGTTCAGGATGCTTACCCTTGGAATCCTACTGCCCTACCTCCAGCAGGGAGATTGGCTATGCCCCTTGGACCTAAAGGATGCCTATACCCACATCCTTATCCACCCGGACCACCGGCAATACCTGAGATTTGTGGTGGCGGGAAGACATTATCAGTACCGCGTGCTGCCCTTCGGCCTGTCCTCCGCTCCCAGGGTGTTCACAAAATGCCTGGCAGTGGTGGCGGCCTTCCTGAGGCTTCAAGGCCTCTTCGCCTTCCCCTACCTGGATGACTGGCTCATACGGGCGCAGTCCTCCGTAGAGGTCATTCAGGCCACCCAACGCACAGTGGCTTTGCTTCAGCACTTGGGCTTCGTCATAAACTTCGGAAAGTCCACGTTGCGCCCCTCTCAGGATCTCGAGTTCATAGGGGCACGGCTGGACACTCTGCGGGCTCGTGCCTTCTTGCCTCGGGAGCGAGCCGACAGGCTCATAGCTCTGGCCGGCAGGTTCCACAGCACGTCGCCGGCCCCGGCCAGGCGATTCCTGCAGCTGCTCGGTCATATGGCCTTCACGGTCCATGTCACCCCGAATGCCCGCCTACATATGCGGCCTGTTCAGTGGAGCCTTCGTACTCAATGGCATCAGGCCACAGGGAGTCTGATGGACCTGCTACAGATCTCCGACCGTCTGGTCTCCTCTCTGCAATGGTGGCTTCACCTGCCCAACCTGATGCTCGGCATGCCTTTTCAGCCTCCCACACCCTCCCAGGTGCTTACGACGGATGCCTCTCTCCTGGGATGGGGAGCGCATTGCCAAGGAGCGCGCATCAAAGGCCTTTGGACCCCTTGGGAGGCGGCTCAGCAGATAAACTTCCTGGAGCTGCGGGCGATCCGCCTGGCTCTGCGGACCTTCTCTTACCTCACTTCTCGTTAGTCTGTACTGGTGCAGATGGACAATCAGGTTGCCATGTTCTACGTGAACAAACAGGGGGGCACAAGCTCCCTCCTTCTCTGTCAGGAGGCCCGGAGACTGTGCTCGTGGGCAGTCGACCACGACATCCTCCTCAAGGCTGTTTACCTGCCCGGGCAGGACAATTGCCTGGCCGACAAACTGAGCTGGATTCTGCAGCCACACGAATGGAGGTTGAACCCTTTAGTTGTCCGGCAGATCTTCCGCCGGTGGGGCCTCCCCACCTTGGATCTCTTTGCCAGTCCTCTGAACTGGCAACTTCCCAGGTTCTGCTCTCGGCACCCGCATCCTCTCAGAGTAGCGCCGGATGCTTTCCTCATCTCGTGGTCCGCTGGCCTACTGTATGCCTTCCCTCCCACGCCACTTGTGTCCCGGACGCTGTTCAAAGTTGTCCAGGACAGGGCATCCGTGATCCTGGTAGCGCCCAGGTGGCCGAGACAACCCTGGTTCCCTCTGCTCCTGCAGCTAGCGGTGGACACCCCTCTTCCTCTGGGGTTTCAGCCCGATCTCCTGACCCAGGATCAGGGCACTCTTCTACACCCCAACCTCCGGGCCCTTCATCTTATGGCCTGGCTGCTGAAAGGGTAGTCCTAGCTCCGCTCTTACTTCCTACGGAGGTGGAGGCTGTCGTCCTGGCGTCTCGACGACCTTCCACCCGGAAATCTTACGCCCATAAATGGCGTCGCTTCTCGGTCTGGTGTTCTCAGAGCTCTGAGGACCCCTTCGCCTGCTTAGTATCGGTGGTACTGCAATATTTGCTTCACCTCTCCGACCTAGGCCTCAAGTCCAATTCTGTCAGAGTCCACCTCAGTGCCCTCTCTGCGCATCACTCGCCAGTGGAGGGCCAGCCTCTTTCCTCGCACCCCTTGGTGGCGCGCTTCCTCAGGGGCCTGCTCCTGCTTAAGCCCCCGCTGCGCCCTCCGGCTCCCGACTGGGATCTCAATGTGGTTTTACAAAGGCTTACTTGCCCGCCTTTTGAACCCATGGCTACCTGCCCCCTTCGTTTCCTCTCATGGAAAACTCTCTTCTTGGTGGCTATTACCTCCGCTAGGCGCGTTAGTGAACTACAGGCCCTAATGTCGGAGCCCCGTTATACTAAGTTCTACAAGAATAGGGTTGTCTTACGGACGCACCCTAAGTTTCTCCCGAAGGTGGTTTCCTATTTCCACATCAATCAAGAGGTGGTTCTTCCGACCTTTTTTCCCAGGCCGCATACCAGCCGAGCTGAGACTGTTCTGCATACCCTGGACTGTCGAAGAGCCTTGTCTTTCTACCTTGAGCGTACGCGTGAGCATAGAAAAGCTGCTCAGCTTTTCATCTCGTTCGACCCCAATCGGTTGGGGGTACCTGTCTCTAAGCATACTTTGTCCACCTGGGTAGCTGACTGCATCGCCTGGGCATATGGGGTGGCCGGCCTCTCCCTAGAGAGTCGAGTCACGGCGCACCGTGTCAGGGCGAAGGCTGCGTCAGTTGCTCACCTCCGCTCTGTTCCGTTGGCAGACATCTGCCTGGCCGCTACTTGGTCCTCCAGCCAGACTTTTGCGGCCCATTACTGCCTGGAGAGGGAGTCCCGCAGGGATAGTGCTTTCTGACAGGCAGTCCTCCACATTCTCTTTGAGGTTTAGGCAACTCCTCCCTCCGGCCCCGGTGTTTGGCTACCGGCCGGATGCATATTCAGAGAAGATTCCTTCCTTCTGTGCTGTTGAGCTTGAGGGAGCTTATTTTCGGCTTGAGGTTTCCAGTAGCCTTGAGCTGGGGAGTCCCATAAGTGAGGAGTGACTTCCTGCTTGGTCCTGGAGAAAGAGTAGTTACTCACCTGTAACAGGTGTTCTCCAGGAGCAGCAGGAATCAGTCCTCACTACCCTCCCTCCTCCCCTTGGAGTTGCAGTCATTCTTATTGCATATTTTTGCTAACTTTTTGCTGTCTTTCCGCTATGTCATCAGACTGAGCAAGATGGCACCCTTGGGCGGGAAGGGGACCGCGCATGCGCGCTGCAATTCCCAAAAGCTTTCTGCGAAAGCTGGGGAAAATTGCTCCGCGAGGGCTTCGTCGGCGACGTTACCCATAAGTGAGGACTGATTCCTGCTGCTCCTGGAGAACACCTGTTACAGGTGAGTAACTACTCTTTATTAGTCTTAAATAGTTTACCCTGTAGCTTCATTGCATGTCCCCTAGTCTTTCTATATTCTGATAAGGTAAACAATCGATCTACGTTTACCCGTTCCACTCCGTTCATTAATTTATAGACTTCTATCATATTTCCCCTCAGCAGTCTCTTTTCCAGGTTAAACAGCCCTAACCTTTTTAGCCTTTCTTCATAGGAGTATCCTTCCATCTCCTTTACCATTTTGGTGGCTCTTCTCTGAACCTTTTCTAAAATCGCTATATCCTTTTTAAGATACGGCGGCCAGAATTGCACACAATATTCAAGGTGCGGTCTCACCATGGAACGATATAGAGGCATCATAATATCTTTTGTTTTATTTTCCATTCCTTTCCTTATCATACCTAGCTTTCTATTTGCTCTCTTGGCCGCTGCTGCACACTGGGCCGAGGGTTTTAACATGGTATCCACAATGACGCCTAAATCTTTTTCCTGGGTGGTAGTTCCTAATGTGGAACCTTGCATCGTGTAACCATAGTTTGGGTTGTTCTTCCCTAGGTGCATAACCTTGCACTTGTCCACATTAAATTTCATCTGCCATTTTGATGCCCAGTCTTCCAATTTATCAAGATCCTCTTGCAAGATCCTCAGCAAACATCTTGGGCAATAGGGGATAATCAACAAAAAATAAATATGAAGCAATATTAATATAATAAGTTTTAGGCACCAAAGAGAGGATTTTATACTTGAACTGCAAACCACCGGTAAACCACGATAGTTACTTGAGTAGTAGAGAAATATAGTCTGAACAATTAGCCCTATATAAGATTCCAACTGATGTATTTTGGATTAATTGGAATTTTTTATATTAGAGGTAGGGATATCAATTAAAAGGGAATTACAATAATCCAATTTATTAAAAACCAATGCATAAATTAAGTTATTGCTATCTTTTGAGCCAAAGCAGAAAGACTAATGTGCCCTTTGTGTGCAGATAATGCAATTTATATGCATAATATACTTTCTAATATACCAGGTGTTCCCCAAATCCACCCTACCCCCCATTACAGCTCATGCAGAATGCAACAGCCAGAATAATCACAGGCACCACTCGGCGTACCCCCTATACTGAAGCAGTTACATTGGCTTCCCATCTACACCAGGGTTAAATACAAAGTCACACTAATCATCTTCAAGACCATCTTCCACCTCTCAGCAGACATTTTTTGTCCTCTCCTTCTTTAGCCTCCAAATAAGGAAGAAAGGAGAAAGGCCGACCACAACCTCCTCTCAGTTCCAGCCTCAGCCACCTGCATGAATACCTCCATCTCCATCAGAGCCTTTTCCCTCTGTGCACCCTCCACCTGGAACTCCCTCAGTCCAGAGGTACATCAATTACAAATGTTGGAGAGTTTTGCCGCAAACTAAAAATCTTCCTCTTCCAGGAGCATTTTGGATCCATCATCTAACCACCCCCATTTTCAACACCTTCCGAGTTCTTACAATGCTTTGCCCTGTTTCTCCTGCAGCTCACCCATTGATCAGTCATGTTTTACATGTCTCCATTAACTACAGTATGTTTAAACTCATCTCACCCTAACTCATTCCCCTGAATCCAGTTAACATACAATTTACCTTGTTCCTATTTATATACATTAGTTATTGTTAAGTTTGATAAACACACTTTACCTTGTTCTAATGTTTCCCTGTACACTGCTGTGACTGGTAGATACAGCAGTATAAAAGGTTGCTAAATAAAATAAATAAATGCAAAATAAAAATAAGTTCTTATACATCAAATACAAAGAGATATTTACGTGCAAAGGAAAAATATGTGTGTACAGTAACCCCAAGTCTATTTAAATTATATGCAAATGAGCTGCACATATTAAAATGGCATGCCAATATTGTCTGCACCCGATGCAGAGGAGTGTGTAGAGGATTACGTGACCAGCCAATGCGCCTGGTCTAAGGTGGCTTAAATGTCTTGTGTGTAGGAAAAACAAATCACTGGTGGCTCACTGGTCCCAATTTCCCCCCCCCCCTCAAAAAAAACAAACAAACAAATCGTGCAGCCTTTGACTGCTTTGAATGCATAAGCAGAACCTCTGCCATTGCCATAGGTGCACGTAGGATTGCCTGGCTCCAGGCATCTGACTTGGAAATTTGGGTACAGGATAAACTAGGGAATATACCTTGCACAGGAGAGAATCTCTTTGGCAAGAATTGGCAGGAAAAAGCTAACGAGATAGATGCTGACAATATCATTTTGGATAGATTGTCTAAATCTACAGCTGATCCTGCGAGGAAAAGATCCTCTAAGAAACCATTCTTCAGCAAGAAGAAAACGTTTTATCCCTCCTATACTCAGCAGGGACATTGTTTAGGTCAGTCTGCCCAAAAGGGACAGCAGCAACAACCTAGGCAAAGAAAGACAAAAGCAGCTAAGCCTCAACCGGCTCAGCAGTCTCCACAGGGGCTTTGACCCCTATCTAGAGAACTTTGCCTTCCTGGCCCTGAACGGCCCAGAACCCTTCACCATCCCAGGAAGGTTATGTCATTTTGCCCCCAGATGGGGTCAGATAACAGCAGAAAATTGGACTCTGTCTATTGTAAGAGAGGGGTACAAGCTTCATTTCCTCAGCATGCCCCCTCCTATAATGGTAAGAAAGTTCAATTCTCAGACCTCTCTCAACGACCGGTTAGGTCAAGAGGTCACTGTGCTCCTTGCTCAAGGGGCATTCGAAGAGGTACCCATTCCCCAATGGGGTACAGGGTATTACTCCCCTTATTTCCTTATTCCAAAGAAAACAGGAGGACGCAGACCCATTTTAGACCTCAGAGAATTGAACAAATTCCTGTTCAAAGAGAAGTGGAGTGGAGGAGTAGCCTAGTGGTTGGGTCAAGGTACTTCAGACCGGAAGGTCGGGGGTTCAAATCCCACTAGAGGACAGCAACCTTGGGCCGGAAGGACTGGGGTTTCTAGTCCCACAGGTGCTCCTTGTGGTCTTGGGCAAGCCACTTAACCCTCCATAGCCCATGTTCCCTGTAAAATAGTTCTCTGTGTGCTGTGCTTTCCTGTCTAATCAATGTGTTTATACCTCAAAAATTTCCTGTCATGATTTGACAATTTCCAATCTGTAATCAAAAACCGCTGCTGATCGCTGGAAGTAGCGGTATACAAATGTATACTAAATAAAAAAAAATAAAAAAATAAAAAGTTCAAAATGATTTCTCTAAGAACTCTGCTGCCATACCTTCAGAGTCAGGATTGGCTTTGTTCTCTAGATCTCAAGGATGCGTACACTCATGTTCTCATCCATCCAACTCACCGAAAGTTCCTTCGCTTTCTGTTTCAAGGAAAGCACTACCAATACAGGGTTCTTCCTTTTGGCCTGGCCTCTGCACCAAGGGTGTTCACAAAATGCATGGCTGTGGTGGCAGCATTTCTTCGCGCCCTAGGAATATTCGTCTTCCCTTACTAAGATGACTGGCTCATTCGAGCCCCTTCAGGTTCAGAGGCCAGGAATGCTCTCTCTCGCACAATGCGCATCCTTCAGTATTTGGGACTTGTCATAAACTTCCCAAAATCCAACCTTGCTCCCACTCAATCCCTAGAGTTTATAGGAGCTCTGCTGGATACCAGACAGACAAGGACCTTCCTTCCACACACCCCGCTGCCTTCACATTGTGCAGTTATCTTCCCAAGCAGTGCTAAAACCTCACCTCACTGCTTGGGAAATGTTACAATTGCTAGGCCACATGGCATCCACTGTGCATGTGGTTCCTTATGCTCGCCTCCATATGAGGGCAGCCCAGTGGACTTTATCCACTCAGTGGACTCAGGCATTAGGTTGCCTGTCAGAAAAAATAGCAAACTCATATGACCTTATTGTGTCCCTCCAATGGTGGCAGTCACCCCAAAACCTTTTGGTGGGGTCTCTTTTTCAGCAACCCCCACCCCAAGCCAATTTAACAACAGATGCTTCACAGGTGGGTTGGGGAGCCCACCTGCAAGGCCTCTCTACCCAGGGTACCTGGACTCCACAGGAGGCCTATCCCCACATCAGTCTCCTGGAACTCAGAGCAATCTTCCTTGCTCTTCGAGTATTCCACACCCAGCTCAGCTACAAGACAGTCCTAGTTCAAATGGACAATCAAGTAGCCATGTTCTATGTGAACAAGCAGGGCGGAACAGGCTCTCTGTCGCTCTGCAACGAAGCTTTACGACTATTGGCCCTCGCCAGAGAGCATCAGATTCATCTCCTTGTGGTGTATCTTCCAGGTATTCAGAACTCTTGGGCAGACAGACTCAGTCGGGCTCTGCTTCCACACGAATGGTCTATCCATGCAGACCAGGTGGCCAAATTTTTCAAATTTGGGGAACTCCGGACATAGACCTCTTTGCAAGTCTGCTGAATGCCAAAGGTCCTCGGTTCTGTTCCAGAATTCTGGCTCAGGGTTGTCAGGCCAGGGATGCTTTCCTCCTCCATTGGGGTCAGGACTTCCTGTATGCCTTTCCACCCATTCCCCTAATTCCCAAAACCCTGTTCAAGCTTCAGAGAGACAGAGGTCATATTATTCTCGTAGCTCCACGTTGGCCACGGCAAATGTGGTACCCTCTGCTCATACATCTCTCTCAAGCTCCGCCTCTGGAGTTAGGATCTGCTCCAGATCTCCTTTCTCAAGAGGACGTGATGCTGTGGCATCCCAATCCCCAGTCTCTGCATCTCAGGGCCTGGTTGGTGAAAGCCTAGAACTTCACGGTCTTAACCTTTCCCAGCAGGTAAAAGATATTCTTTATGCTTCTAGGAAGCCTTTCACAAGACGCTCTTATGCATTTAAGTGGGAAAGGTTTACCATATGGTGCTCGCAGAATGGTCTTAACCCTATTGCGATACTCCAGTAATGATTCCAGAGGTATCTCCTTCATTTATCAAATGCAGGGCTTAAGACCAATTCAGAGAGAGTTCATTTGAGTGCTATTGCAGCTTCTTTCAAGCCTCTAAATGGACAACCTATTTCCTCTCATCCTCTCATAGCGAGATTTATGAGAGGCCTTCTTTTAACTAAGCCTCCCATTAAGCCACCACAGGTGGCATGGGACTTAAATCTGGTTCTTGGGCAGCTCATGAAACCGCCCTTTGAACCATTAACCACTACCTCTTTGAAATTCCTTTTCTGGAATGGAAGGTCATCTTTCTTATTGCAATCACATCAGCACGTCGCATCAGTGAATTGCAAGCGTTGGTGGCTGATCCTCCTTATACAAGGTTCCATCATGATAAGGTAGTCCTTAGGACTCATCCACACTTTATGCCAAAGATGATGTCACCATTTCATTTAAACCAAGCGGTTTACCTTCCTGTATTCCTCCCAAGGCCTCATGCCTCAAATGCAGAAAGGAATCTTTATACTTTGGACTGTAAAAGAGCTTTGTCCTTTTACTTGCAAAGGACACAGCAACACAGAAAGTCCTCTCAAATCTTTGTTGCTTTTGATCCTAGTCATTTAGGACTTACAGTCTCCAAAAGAACACTGTCCAGCTGGATTGCACAGTGTATATCTTTTGCCTATAAGAGTAAAAACCTACCTCTTGAAGGCCATGTCACAGCTCACAATGTGAGAGCCATGGCAGCATCTATGGCTCATCTTCACTCTTTGTCTATCGACGACATCTGTCGAGCAGCTACTTGGGCTTCGGTTCATACCTTCACAGCCCATTACTGCTTAGACAAGGACTCCCGCCGGGATGTCTTGTTTGGTCAGGCTGTTCTTCAACACCTGTTCCATACTTAATCAACTCCTACCCACCATCCCTAGTAGGATGCCAGAGATCCATGGGGGGAAGTGGAGCCTTTTCACAAGGGCACACAACTTCTGGGGTCTTCTCCCTGGCATCTGCAGCTAGGGAGTTCCCATATGTGAAAACTACATTCCTGCTTGTTTCTGGAGATAGCATAGTTACTCACCTGTAACAGGTGATCTCCGGGAACAGCAGGAATTTGGCCTTCACAACCCACCCACTTCCCCTAGGAGTTGTATCTTTCTATCTCTCTCGCTCTCTTTCTCTCTTTCCCTCTCTCTTTTGTCTCAGCTTTAAACTCAACTGGAGATTGACAGTTGGGAAAGGCGGGAAGGCAGCACGCAGGTGCTGTGGGATGCTCTGAAAAGCTTTCCTATTGGACGATGGGGAGCGTTCCCGCACAGGCTCCATTGGTACCGACGATACCCATATGTGAAGACTAAATTCCTTCTGTTCCCGGAGATCACCTGTTACAGGTGAGTAACTATGCTTTCCCTTCAGCAGCCATGCTGGAGCATTTTGATTAAGTGGCAGCTGCAGCTGTAGCAGCTGCAGTGACGTTCCCAGCCCCCTTGGCACTCAGGCACAGCATCGCAATAAACTCCCACAAAATAAATTTTAAATTTCATTTCCTGGCCTCCCCAGCCCTAGCCACATCACTCCCATCCAGAAACCCCTCCTCCATGCACCACTGTAGCCTCAAATGTACTCAAATGCCACATCTCCCCCCCCCCCCAGCACTTTCTGGCCAACAAAAAAGCCTCTGGCCCCTTTAAGGCCAGCTCCGCCTCTTCAGTAGGCCTCAGCTAGGTTTCATCACTGATGCCAATGTCCACCCGGAGCTCTGTCTGCTTCCAATCCACCCCAGATGTTCCCAATGCCATCAGATGGCCCCAGTTAATCCAAATCAGACTTGGAGTTCACTGACAGCATTGGCCCCATCTCTCCTGCCCCCAGCACACACAGCCACAAGTGCCGGCCCTAATTCTGGCTCCTGGATGCAACCCATGACTCCTGGCTCACCTCCGGCCGCCTTCTCAGACTCCCCACTAGACTGCAGCTGCCCCAGCCAGCCATGCTGTCTTCCTGATTGTGATTGTGTTTTTTAAAATTATTTTTATTTAAATGTATTCAATTCTGGCCCTGCTCCAGCTTTTATTTTAATTAATTGTTACTGGTGCCAAACCAACACCTTTTAAAAAAATGTTATTTTCTAACCCACTGGTTACAGTAAGGTTGCTGTGCACCCCTCCCAACCAACAGTCAGGGCAGTCTGCACCCACTGCTCTGCCCTTGATACACCACTGTGTAGCAGTATATTCACTGTATATATCAAAGTCATCACATTACAGTAATTTAATAGTACTATTGGGGCTGCATGCACAATAGTAGACTAACCTGATGAAGGAGGATAATTCTCAAAGCTACTCCAGTAACAAGTAATGAAAGCATGTGCAGTATGGCTCATGGAATTCGTTCAACCGTGTGCGTGTGTGTGTCTTTTGAACCCAAAGTGGTGGGGTGTTTTGAATGAAGTGGTACCCAAACATTCCATTAGTTTTAAAAGAATAATGAAACAAAGCCAAGTGTGATGATATATATAAATCTGTTATATGTCACTGGGGATGATATGCAGAACATACCTCCTATTTGCAAATCCCCTCTGTATGTTTACATCTGTATCTGTGTTGGCTCTCTGTGTGTCTGTGACTGGAAGAGAAGAAGAGATTAGGGCAGTTTCTTAAACAGTATGTTACAGAGAATCAGTGTTTGTATTGTAACCGCCCAGCTCAGCTAGTGTCAACTTTACTTATCTCCAGGAACAAGCAGGAATAAGTCCTCACATATGGGTACGTCGGTACCGACGGAGCCCGTGCGGGAAAGCTCCCCAGCTTCTTAGAATAGAAGCGTTTGGGACCTCCCACTGCACATGCGCACTGCCTTCCCGCCTTCCTGAACAGCTCTCCTCAGTTTCTCTTTTTCCGCGGAGCCAGCAGGTCGTGTTCCTGTCACCGCTGAAGAAATTGTTATTTTATTTGTTTCTTTAGACCGCGTACCTGCCTTCCCCATACCGATACCGGTATCGCCGGTCTTTTCTTTCTTTCTTTAAAAAATTATAATTCTTTTTTCTTATTTTTTAGCTTTTTGGTCACTTCAGAGAGGCCTCTCGGCCTACTCAATTTCTCCTCATGGAGAAGCCAGCCCCTGGATTTAAGAAGTGTACCAAATGTAATGCTGTTATTTCAGTCACAGACACCCATGACTGGTGTCTGAAATGTTTGGGGCCTGACCATTCCATACCGGACTGCCCATCTTGCTCCCACATGTCTAAACGTGGGCTGCAGAACCGGGCCAACAAATTCCATGTGCTGTTTGCTTCAGAGAATACAGCATCACAGTCATCCAGGTCTTCTTCTCCGGATGGATCTCAGGTAACCAAACCTTCTGTGGGCAAGTCCTCAAAGAGCAAATCTCCTTCAAAGCATCGAGAGGCTCTTAGCTTAGAACTTGAGGACCCTGCCCCAGCCAAACAACCCCGGCGGGAAGTCCAACTTCCAAAAACGCCAATTCAGGGGTCTCAGGTTGATATCGATGCTACGGCCTCGACAGATCACCTGTTAGCCTGCTCTGGGGTACCGGGTCACTCCGGTACCGACATCCAGGCAGCTATGGCGTCCATGGGCGATACTGTACAGTCCATGCAGCAGGCCGTCATGGCTTTTATTAAAGCTGCAACGCCATCGGTTCCGCTTTCAGCGGTTCCGGACCCGATACCGGTATCGTCCGCCATGCCGGTATCGAGGCCGTCCACCTCTAAACGCAAGTCGGTACCGTATGGGCTTTCGCTCCATAACGGTTCCATACCCGATACGCCCGATATCGATACCGATCGGTACGCGTATCGTGCGTTAGAGGAAAGCACCGATTCCTCTGAGGATTTTCACTCCTCTGATGATTCTGCTGAGTTTTCACTCAACTTACCTGAGGAGCCCTCTTCTCCTAAAAGGAGAATGTCCCCTCCAGAGGATTTGTCCTTCCAGGACTTTGTTTTAGATATGGCTACAGCCCTTTCTATTACCACATCCTCTGAAAAGGAACCCAGATCCAAAAAACTGGATATTTTGGGATACTCAAAGGCCCCTAAGGAGGCAGTTACCCTGCCTATCCATGAAATCCTTCAAGAACAACTGATGGATTTCTGGGAAAATCCTTTGACTTTGTCTCCTTATTCCCGTAGGTTGGACACCATGTATAGGGTCCCTCCTTCTCCTGGTTTCCAAAAGACTCAATTGCCCCACCACTCTATTGTGGTGAAGTCTGCAATGAAGAAGATCAGGAGTACCAAAAGGCACTCTTCCACCCCTCCAGGACGGGAATGTAAGACTTTGGACTCTTTTGGTAGGAAAATTTTCCAGGCTAGTATGCTTATAGCCAGGATTAATTCCTACAGTCTCTATATGGGCATGTTCCTGGAGGAACTTGCCAAAAAGGTGCGGCATTTTGCCCCCTTTATCCCTGAGGATAAAAAGCAGGGATTCCTTTCCCTAGTGAAACAACTCTTAGAGGTTTCTAAGTTCTCTAATAGGGCAGCATATGATTCCTTTGAGGGAGCCAGTAGGGCTTCGGGCATTGCTATTGCAGCCCGACGTCTTGCTTGGCTCCAGGCCTCTGATCTGGAACCTTGGGTTCTAGATGGCTTACGGAATCTGCCCTGTACAGGTGAGAACTTATTTGGGGAAGAGTGGCAAATCAAAGCCACCCAGATGGATGCTGAAAATGCCACCTTGGAAAGACTTTCAAAGTCCACTTCAATTCCTACTAAGAAAAAGTCTTTTAAAAGGCCTTACTATAAGAAGGCCAGAGTTGCTTCAAATACTGGCCAGCAGTCTTCTCAACCTCGCTATACTGCTAAGCGTCAGCAATCCAAACAAGCACGAGCTAAGCCTGCAGCAGCTACTGTAGCTCAGCAGGCTCCAACCCCTCAGGGGTTTTGACTTGCTCCTAGGGAACTTGCCACTTCTGGTTCTAACACAACCAGAACCTCTCACCATACCCGGAAGGTTGGTTCACTTTGCTCCCAGATGGGAACAAATCACAACAGAACAATGGACCCTCTCTATCATTCGAGAGGGTTACAAACTTCATTTCTCCAGCCTTCCTCCCCATCATATGGTGAGACCATTCAATTCTCCCCCATCTCTCCTAACCCTGTTGGGTCAAGAGGTTTCCTCTCTTCTTGCCCAAGGGGCCATAGAAGAGGTTCCTCTTCCTCAACAAGGGTCCGGTTTCTACTCCCCTTATTTTCTCATTCCAAAGAAGACAGGGGGATTCAGACCAATCCTAGATCTGAGAGAATTGAACAAATTTCTCTTCAAGGAGAAATTCAAAATGCTGTCTCTCGGCATTCTCCTTCCTTACCTCCAGGGTCAGGACTGGCTTTGTTCTCTAGACCTACAGGATGCGTATACACATATACTCATCCATCCATCCCACAGAAAGTATCTTCGCTTTCTGTTTCAGGGAAAACATTTCCAATACAGAGTACTCCCCTTCGGTCTAGCCTCTGCTCCAAGAGTATTCACAAAATGCATGGCAGTCGTAGCCGCATTTCTAAGAGGCATGGGAATCTTTGTCTTCCCATATCTGGACAACTGGCTCATCCGAGCTCCAACTCAGTCACAGGCCCAGATTTCCCTGGACCACACAAGGAGCCTTTTGCAGTATCTGGGACTGGTAGTAAACCTTCCCAAGTCCCAACTCATCCCTACTCAATCTCTAGAATTCATAGGGGCCCAGTTGGACACCATCACTGCAAGGGCCTACCTTCCACATGTTCGAGGCCAGCGCCTCCTGAGTTTGGCCTCCCAAGCTCAGTCCAGCACTCACTTGACAGCCAGGGAAATGCTACGCCTACTGGGTCATATGGCCTCCACAGTGCATGTGGTGCCCTATGCTCGTCTTCATATGAGAGCAGCTCAATGGACCCTGGCCACTCAGTGGACTCAGGCGTCAGGAGCGCTCTCAGACCAAATACAAACCTCCGATCGTCTGTTTTGGTCCCTCCACTGGTGGACTTCCACCAAGAATCTGTTGTTGGGGGCTCCATTTCAACCATTGCTACCCCAAGCAACCCTCACAACAGATGCCTCCCAAACAGGGTGGGGAGCCCATCTGCAAACTCTCTCCACTCAGGGCACTTGGTCTCTACAGGAGACCACCCTTCATATCAATCTTCTGGAACTGCGAGCAATTTACCTTGCCCTCAAGGTCTTCCACTCCCTCCTAGCCAACCTCACTGTCCTAGTTCAGACGGACAATCAGGTGGCCATGTTTTACATAAACAAACAAGGAGGGACGGGCTCTCTGTCGCTTTGCAACGAAGCTCTAAGACTATGGGCCTTCGCCAGAGAGCATCAGATTCACCTGCTAGCAGTGTATCTCCCAGGAGTTCAAAACTCTCGGGCAGACAGGCTCAGTCGAGTTCTGCTGCCACACGAATGGTCCCTACATTTGGACCAAATAAACCGAATCTTTCAGGAATGGGGGACCCCGGACATAGACCTCTTTGCAAGTCCGTGGAATGCCAAACTTCCCCGGTTCTGTTCCAGAACTCCGTGTCAGGGAGCTCAGGCTACGGACGCCTTTCTCCTGAATTGGAATCAGGCATTCCTATATGCCTTTCCACCCATTCCTTTGATTCCCAAGACTCTGTTCAAACTCCAGAGGGATCATGGAACTATGATCCTCATAGCTCCACGCTGGCCACGCCAAGTGTGGTTCCCTCTACTTCTACAGCTCTCCCAGGGATCCTACCTGGATCTGGGAGCTGCGCCAGACCTCCTGTCTCAGGAGGAGGGGACTTTGTGGCACCCAAACCCCAAATCCCTTCACCTCAGTGCTTGGTTACTGAAGGCTTAAGTCTTCCAGACTTTCATCTTTCCCAACCAGTGAAAGATATCCTTTCTGCCTCTAGGAAACCCTCTACCAGGCGTTCCTATGCTTTCAAATGGAAACGTTTTTCCATTTGGTGTGCTCAGCAGGGTCTTGACCCTCTGGCACTTCCTTTGAATTCTCTTCTTGATTATCTCCTGCATCTATCCAATGCAGGCCTCAAGACGAATTCGGTAAGAGTCCATTTAAGTGCTATTGCAGCATCCTTGAAACATATAAATGGACAACCTATCTCCTCTCATCCTCTTGTTGCAAGATTCATGAGAGGCCTGACTCTCACTAAACCTCCCATCAGACCACCCCCGGTCGCATGGGATTTGAATCTAGTGCTCGGTCAACTTATGAAGCCACCTTTTGAGCCAATGTTTTCCACCTCCTTGAAATTTCTTTCCTGGAAGGTCATCTTCCTCATTGCAGTCACTTCGGCTCGCCGCATCAGTGAGCTGCAGGCTTTAGTGGCTAATCCACCTTACACAAGATTTCATCATGATAAGGTGGTCCTTAGGACGAATCCCCACTTTATGCCTAAAGTGGTCTCGCCTTTTCATCTTAATCAAGAGGTATATCTACCTGTCTTTTTTCCAGCTCCTCATGCATCCAATGCAGAGAGGAACCTTCATACTCTGGATTGTAAAAGAGCTCTCGCTTTTTACCTTAATAGGACTCAGCCACATCGAAAGTCTTCTCAACTTTTTGTGGCCTTTGATCCTTCCCATTTGGGACTTCCAGTCTCCAAGCGTACACTTTCCAATTGGATTGCTCAGTGTATTTCTTTTGCTTACCAGAGCAAAAACATTTCTCTGGAAGGCCATGTCACTGCTCACAATGTGAGGGCCATGGCAACTTCTATGGCTCATCTGCACTCTGTTTCCATAGATCAGATCTGTCGAGCCGCTACCTGGGCCTCGGTTCATACCTTCACAGCCCATTACTGTTTGGACAAGGACTCCCGCCGGGATGCCTTGTTTGGCCAGGCTGTCCTCAAGCACCTGTTCCATTCCTAAACAACTCCTGCCCACCTTCCCAGAATGGATGCCTGAGATCCATACGAAGATGGCGAACCTTTACAGGGGATCCCATGCATCTAAGCTAGGGAGTCCCCATATGTGAGGACTTATTCCTGCTTGTTCCTGGAGATAGCACAGTTACTTACCTGTAACAGGTGATCTCTGGGAACAGCAGGAATTAGTCCTCACAACCCACCCACCTCCCCTAGGAGTTGTATCTTTTATCTATCTATCTTCCTGTCCTCTCTCTGTTGACTCAGCTATAAACTCGAAACTGAGGAGAGCTGTTCAGGAAGGCGGGAAGGCAGTGCGCATGTGCAGTGGGAGGTCCCAAAAGCTTCTATTCTAAGAAGCTGGGGAGCTTTCCCGCACGGGCTCCGTCGGTACCGACGTACCCATATGTGAGGACTAATTCCTGCTGTTCCCAGAGATCACCTGTTACAGGTAAGTAACTGTGCTTTCCCCTTTTTGTTGTTAATGTCACAGTGGTGGTGATACTTCAAGTTGACAACTGCTGAGAAGGCCACTCACAGTTTTACACTAAGTTCCTCTGTTGTAACACTCTATGAAGCAATATCACAGGTAGGAAAAGAGAAATAAAACTAATGGAAAGGACCAAATCACTGGATTTCACAAGAATATTAATTTCCCAATTTCAAATATATAATATCAATTTGTATAAAAATAACTACAATATGGATTTAATCAATTACATGTTTCTCAAGTGGTCTTTCAATAAACAAATGTAAACAATTATTTCACTGTATACTTGTTTGTTATTCTTACATTAACCCTTAATGGTACGTAATGGAAGGTATAATTGAGCTCAATTAATTGTCTCAGTTTGTGAAATGAAAGTAGCTACTTTACCCTCCGAAGTCTTCCTCCTTTGGGGCCCTAAAAGAAACTGGCAGCACTCTGGACAGCAGAATTTCTTCTTTCTTCTTGCTTCTCTTTTCTTGGTAAAAAAAAAAAAAAAAGAAAAAAAAGAAATATATGAGAACTGCACTCCTTATTTCTCCACCTCCCCTATCCCGGGAAGATATCTTCACTCACTATATATATATATCAGCAAGCTACCTGACACGGTAAATATGTATATTTGGGAAAGAAAACCCTCATGCAATATTGATGATTAAAGAAAAATAATTAACAAAATAAAAATTATCATGCAGACCCACTTACACTCACCAACATACTATCTCACATTCTAACACAGCACCCTATTCTCCCAGTCAAACACAAGCATTACTCACTCGGATCACACTCACTACAATTTTCACTTTATACCTTGAGTGACCCTTAAATCCTCTCCTGAACACTTCTAAAAAGAAACCTTAACTACTATCAAAATTTCCCAGCTACCGCCTCCTTTTCCCTACTTCACTCACTTTACCTCACCTAAACCTCTTAAAAAAACAACCCAGAAACCTCAGATAATATATCAGATTAGCTCCCATTACCTCTCTTCCCTAAGAGAATGACCCTTTCCTCCTTTATGACCCATTTACCCTTTCCTTACTTCAATACAGAGCACTTTGAATGAAATAAAAAAATGTAACCGTTCTTTAAATAGTTTAAATTTAGATTGTATAAAAATTTAACTTAGAATAAAACCCTTTCTGGTTTTTTTCTACTCTTTCCTGCTCTCTGTTGCCATCTTCCTAATTTCTCAGAAATTCAAGTTAAAACCTCTCAAGCTCACACTTTTCAACAAACACCCAAATTTTACAGTTTCTAACCTATTCTAAGGCTTAGGCCACCAGTCAAACCAATGTACACCTTCTGTCTGTCATTCCCAACCACCAACTACTTCTTTCCAGACACACTCACTCACATTCCAATCATAGAAAATCAGTGTCCCTACACCCAGTGAGGTAATCAAATAAATCCTGGGGGTCTGTACTCTAACCCTTTTTCTCCTTTTGAAAACCCCAATAATTTTCAACTATAACCCACACAGGATTTTTACAACCTGCCATTTCCTTCTTACATAGGAAGAGATTTTAGCTTAACTACCCCATAGAGAGCTTGGTACTGAGCCAAAGAGCAGCAAAGTAACAGTTGTGATCACTCCATTCTACCCCCACAGAAACATATAGCAAAACTAATAAACTCCAATTTTTTCAAATAAGTTGTCATTAATTTTCACATCAATTGATTTCATTTAACAGACTCGCTATAATTTCAAAAATTTAAACAAACTCATTTCCTTCCCTACTTATAAATTTGTACAAATTCCCATTAAACTAACCCTTCCAACAACTTTAAAATCACTTTACAGTGTTTTCCAAACCCCTGCCCTCCCCCATAAACCCTATTCGGGTTTGTCTTCCCTTTTCCTCCTCCTTACCACAGAGCCATAAACTCTGGAAAAAAAAAAAAACCTTGCAGCAAACCCCATCAGGTTCTTTCTTAACCCCCCTCCCTCCTATCTTCCTTAACCATTCCTACCCTTAACAACCCATTTCTTCCTTTCTATAACTTTCCCTTACTTTTCAGGGCAAAACTGCATTTAATTACATTAAAATTCTCATTGAAGCTTCTCTTACCATTTCTGTAACTCTCCCCTCTCTCCTCCTCCCCTTTCCTTCCTTCAATTTAACTTTTATTTTGTAATAGTTTTTCTTCAATCAGTTAGGGACCAGGTACCTTTAAGACCGGCTCCTCCCCTTGCCTGTCAATCTCACTGCAGACCCAAGTCTCTCTTCCCCTCCTCCCCTTACTCCAAGTTCTCCTGCCTTACTCCACCTCTCCCTGCTCTCCTTCCTCTGGCCGGGTCCTCCCCTTGCCTTTTCTTGGACCATCCTGGCCCCTCTTCCCAACCACAAGGCGACCTCCAGGCCCACCCTTTTACTCGGGACTTCCCAATGCCCCTCCTTCACTTTGGGCTATTCCTGGTTCTTTTCCCATCATTTGGGCATTTCCCAGCCCCCTCTTCAATTCTGGGGTCATGCCTGGCTCTCCCCGTCTTCCTTATGATTCCGAGCCTTGCTCAAGGGCTCCGGAGTCACTTCTGGCAGAATCCACCCCCTCATATGCATCTGGGAGAGCCGCGATACCTGTGGCTTTCCATGATGCTGCCAAACCTCATCTGGCCTTGATTGGGGACAGCCGTGATTATTTGCGGCTCTCCGATCAAGGCCTGCAACTCCCTTGGGACTCCTCCGAGACTGCAGGCTAGGCCCTGACCTCAGCCGCGGAATTAGTGGCTGCATGGAGGCCTGCCCTCAGCAGTTCTCCTCCTTTAAAAAAAAAGAAACAAAAAAACCCCTCCGGCACTGCTCCGCTCTTCCCTGCGGCTGCGGAGAAGAGAAAGAAAACCTCCTCTCGGCTTCTGCCTTCCCCACTACTCCCGAACACATTTTTAAAAACCCGCACCTGCCAACCTGCTTTTCGGCTGCTTCTGCAGCCCGATGCCTCTCCTCTCCTCCACCTAAACTCCCAGCTCCTTCTATCACGTCCCAAATTCGCGGCTGCTTACAAGCAGCCCCAAAACCCCCAAGACCATATTTTATTTAAATTTTTAAAAAGAATGCAGCTCCTTTCTTTTCTTCCCCACAGCCAAGGGGAAGAGAGAAAAAACAGACTGGCTGCCATCTGCAGCCCTGGAGCAGCCCTGATCCACCAATAAAAACACTTGGTTGCCTCCACAGCCCAACAACTGGCCCAACCAGATATCAAAATTTTTTATATTATTATATAACCCCTGGATGACAGTATGCTATAGCTGCTGGAGCTAATTCTCCCATAGATGCATTTGCCCGTTGGGGGTGGGGGTGGGTGGTTGGGGCTTTATCTGAAACCCCCAGTAAGATGTGGCCCATTTTAAAATTTGGTGAGTCTTTTTACTTTATTTTTTTCCTCCTTGTTCCCATTCTGTTACATTTTCTGGGAGGTATTATGTCTCCAGACAGACGGCAGATATTTTTTGACCCCTTTATGTATAATTTCTTTTCAGTGTTCCTCTGGGTTAAAAAGAATAAAAATGTATCACAACTGAAAGGAAAGGAAATCGGACACATTTATTCTACTGACGTTTGTTGACCTGCTACTGGCAAGGAAACTTCTTGTCAGTTTAACTTTGAATTTTATCATGAAAAAGTCAAGACTCACAACATGTGTTCGCATGGCCTATGTTAACAAAATATGGTTTAAGTTAACTGATCTGAGATAAATGCACATTTGACCTTAAATTTAATCTCCACAAATATTTAATGTCAAAGGAGTTATTTCACAATTTATTTCAATTTGCTTTTTTAAAGGTTGGATTAGAAAATGAATTTTAGTCCTATTTATTCATTATTTGTATTTTTTTCTTTCAAACAGCAGCTGACTTTCTACACAGGTATATTGTTGCCATGTACAGAACATTACTCTGATACTTTTCACCTTTGTATAGTTTGTCAAAACTCAGGATAATTTCTATAAACACTAAAAACAGCCTTTTGATTTTGCTATAATGCCTAGCCTCAAAACCTATAGATTTAGTACTGGCTGGGAAGAGTGATAGAGCATAAAATCACACTCTCACCTCCTCAACTGTTCTTCCTGTTCATCTGCTGGCCTTGGGTAGGGAAAGACCGTATCTCCTGCTCCTTAACATATAAGAAATCAACAGTGCTTTGGCTTGGGCATCGATGCCAAGGCTCGACAACAGCTGCTGCTGCTGCCTTGGGCTTATCTCCTTGCTGACAGCCCTGACAGTATCCTGACTTTATCATTACATGTGGGTCTCCCCTGGCCACCATTTTAAGTGGAAGGAATAACCGAGATTATGCAGCAACCATTTTGGATTTTAATACATTCCCCTGGACTCTCTTGTTATGTTGGTCCTGACTACACTGTAAGCTCTCTATAAGTGTCTACTGCACTGCATAGGCCATACCTCCCCGCACTGTTGGTTTAGAAATGAGTAGTAGTAGTAATTTGGTGAATGGTTTTTGAATGCTTAAACTACATGTAATGCCTTATGGTCTTTAGAAAGTAGTGCGAAACTTTAAAGCATATATCTTAGGCTCCTTCTTGTGGGGGGTGAAGGGGATGATCTAGTGTTGAGTTAGATGGAAGTTTGCATTTTTGGGGGACTGCAAGATCAGAGGGTTTGGGACTCTTCAGGGCTTCTTCCTTTAATTAGGAATAATTCTGTCATGCAAATGTCAGTAGAATAATTTTGTCATGCTACCCTGTCCTCCTTGGGAACATTGCAGAATGCTTCAATGTACAAGCAAATTGGCTCAGTAGAACTACACTCCTGGAAGACAGGAAACCTAAGCTGAGAATGAATGACTTGATTTGTTCCAAGCAAGGCATGCAGGTAATTCATCTGATAGCATCATCATGCAGCCCAAAATGCTTCAAGAATGCTAGGTACGTATGACCTAGATTGGCCACTGTTGGAAACAGGATACTGGGCTTGATGGACCTTGGTCTGGCCCAGTATGGCATATCTTATATTCTTATGTTCTTAGTTTAACGGCAATAGATACTCATCCAAAACAAGAAAAAAATCAACTGTATAATTTTAATCTGCGAGTCTTCCTCAAGTGCTAGCAAAGATCTTGTAAAGTGCTACTAATTCTTGCCATCCCCCTTTCACTAAGGCGGTCTTGGTTTTCAGAGCTGATGGATATGAGAGTAGTAGTCATTTTGAATAACCAGATACTCCAGACATATGTCTGTTTGTTTGTTTGTTTGTTTATTTATTTATTTATTATTTATTTATAAGGATTTATATCCCGCTTTATCCTAAAATCAAAGTGGTTTTCACTTCAAATGAATCAGATTGTATAGTGCAGAGGTGTCAGCATGCAGTGGTTGTATAGTAACGTTCGTGTAGATGTAATACAGGTGTAGCTTAATTAACAGGTGCAATATATACAGGTTGAGCTATCTACAATGTGCTATATACACTGTGGAGGTAGGGGTAGGCTAGGGTAGGAGGGGGAAGCGGGAGGAAAGGGGAAGTGCGGGGTGGGGAGAGCAGTGTCAGGAATAATTAAGCCAAAGGGATCTCAAGTCACGTGATGTCGCCGTAATGTTCTATTTAAAGCGTGGTCTTGAGTAACTTTCTAAAGTTTTTAATGTCGACGGTTGATCTTAGAAACATAGAAATATGACGACAGAAAAAGACCACATGGCCTATCTAGTCTGTCCTTCCATATTAACAACTACAACAGTCCCCTTTTTACCTTTAGAGATCCTCTGATCTTAAGACGGCAGGAAGGGAGTTCCATAGGGCAGGCGCTGCTAGGGATATTGCTTTCCTTGAAGTGGTTTGTTTCATTTTGGTGAAGTCTTTGGGGGTTGTGATGGTGTCCATGGTGCCTCTCCTCCTGGGTCTGGTGTTTGGATCGAAACTGATGATGGACTGCAGACTGTTCGCTGAGAGGTCCTGTTTGATTTTGAAGATGCTCAGTATGGTTTTATATCGGATGCAAAAGTCGATTGGAAGCCAATGGAGAAGATTCATAATGGGGGTGATGTGATCATGTCTTGCAGAGCCAGTTATTATGCGAGCAGCGGTGTTCTGCACTAACTGCAAGGGCCGGAGTGCTTGCTTTGGGAGCCCAAGGTATATGTGGTTACAGTAATCCAACATGGGTGTGATGATGACTTGACAAACAGTACGGAAGTGATCCTGGGAGAGAATTGGCATGAGGTGTCTGATGGTTCTCATCTTGAGGTAGGCGTTCCTGGTGGTTTTGCTGATGTGAGATGGAGGTTCAGCTCTCTGTCAAGGGTAACTCCTATTTGTTTTACTTCTGGTTTTATGGGTATTGCGATGTTGTTGAGTTCGATGGTGGGTGGGGAGATGAAGGCGGAGTTTCTGGTTATTAGTAGAGCTTCTGTCTTGTTGTAATTTATGGTCAGGTTGTTTTGCAGGAGCCAGCTTGTCATGTGTTGCAGGCAGTCAGCTATTTCTGAGTAGTCTGGGTTGTCAAGGTTAATCGGGGTGTATATCATTATGTTGTCTGCGTAGATAGTGTATTCAATATTGTGTTTCTTAATGATGGCACAGATGGGATGTATGTAAAGATTAAATAGTAGTGCAGAGAGGGCAAAACCTTGCGGTACGCCTCTTTGGCTATGAATGGTTGGGAAGTGATGGGTCCGCATTTTACTTGGAGCTGTCTGTCTGTGAGGTAGGAGGTGAACCAGTTCAAGGTGTTGGAGTCTTGATAGTAGGGTGTTGTGGTCGACTGTGTCACAAGCTGAAGTGATGTCAATGAAAATGATGATGATCCTTCTTTTGACGTTATCAATAACCTTGAGTATGTTATCGAAGAGGTATATCAGTAGGGTTTTGACACTATGGTTTGGGCAGAACCCGTGTTGATGTGAGTCTAGAGGGGCATAGTTGTCATATTATATCCCAGTCCCTTGATACCTAGTGCTGACAACTTAGAAATTTAAATAAGAGCCAAAAATCTGAGGGCTATTATGATAGAGTGACATAAATAATATTAAGGTTCTGAAAGGATTCAACCAAGAAAACATACAGTGGTGTTGATGGCTTGTCCTGTAGTGTAAAAATGGGCTTATCAGAGCATTCAAAACCCTTGGTCAGAGAGGCCTTGGATTTTTTATTTTGTGGATTAGACTTGGAGGTTTATATGACTGCTATTTTTCATATGAGAGCCTCAACTGAGGATATCCATATGGTTTCTTGTTTAGCTCTCAATCCTGCCCTTAAGAGGGCACCCAGTCCTGAGAACCCATGATAATTATTTGGATGAGAAATGTACCTTAGAGGCAGCACATGCATTTAGGGTTGCTAACTGGTTGGTATTTGGCTGTTCCACCTAGTTTTTTAAATGGGAAGTCCACAGTGGCCAGGACAGAAAATCAGCCTAAGTGATGTCAGCCTAAGTGATGTTTTTCTGCTGACCACAACTGACCCTCTCCACCATCTCCCTTTGCTGTTTGCTGCATCAGCACTTGGGGTCCAAACCTGTAGCAGTTGCCATAGAACTGAAAAGACATGCGAGGACTCCCTTCAACATAGGCATGCTGAAAGTGATCAGATACAGGAAGTTTGCGCCAGAGGTGGTGGGACCCACCATCATTTTCAGTGCACCTATATTGAAGGGGAGCCCTTGCACAACCTTTCAGTCCTATGGTGGCTACTGCAGGTACAGACCTGGAGTTCTAGTATAGTGGGTAGGAAAGGAAGATGCTGGATCGGAGAAGAGAGGAAGGGACATGCTGAGCATGATGGGGCCATGGGAAGGGGAATAGGGATACAGATGTGGAAGATGCTGGACTTGGGGGGGGGGGGGTGGAGAGGCTATAGAGGTAATGTAGGACCTAAAGCCATGGAAGGGGACTAGGAAGACAGGGGAGATTCTGTACCACCTGGGCAGGGGGGGAATAGGAACATCAATGGGGCGGTGCTGTACCATCTGATCAGGGAGGGAGAATAGGGACACAGATAGGGGAGATGCTGGACCATCAGAGCAGAGAGGGGGAATAGGGACAAGATGGGGGAGATGTTGGACCATCTGAGCAGGGAGAGGGGAATAGGGACAATAGGGGGGAGAAGCTGGACCATCTGGGCAAGGGGGCCTAGGGAGATAAAGGGGATGCTGGATGTAAGACACTGGATATGGGGATGGAGAAAAAGGAAGGGGTTCTGTGCTGGGGGAGAGAAGGGGGAGTTAGAGACTGAGGGAGTATAGCACAATGGAAACTGGGAGGACTGGAGTGAAGAAAAAAAGATGAAAAGTGTAAGAAACATAACTTTTACACAATAACAGACTTTTCAGTGATGCAGAGTTAGTTTAATCAATCACTTTCTTGCAAGGAAGGGTGGAATGCTTCAGTGAGCATTTCACAAAGATCCTGTGTTTCACAGTTCTTTTATAGTAGATTATGTACTCGCCCTCTTTTCAGCATGTCCATAATTCATTGGATAATATTATACATTTGTATCAGGCTATGTGTTATTAGACACGTAGTCTCTCTTCCCAGAATGCATACAGTAAAGGAAGTCAGAAAATCATTACATATACACCTGTATTAGGCTACGTGTTATTAGCCACGTAGTCTCTCTTCCCAGGATGTATACAGTAAAGGAAGTCAGAAAATCATTACATATACACCTATATCAGGCTATGTGTTATTAGCCATGTAAGTCTCTCTTCCCAGGATGCATACAGTAAAGGTGAATCAGCTTTGTACCTCTGCACCTGTGATAGGCTACGTATTAGCCACGTAGTTTCTCTTCCCAGGATGCAGACATACAAAATTATATTACAGAATGGTGCATGAATGGAATACAAGCATTATATTACATTGTAAAAATAACATATCACATTTGTTTATATCAAACGTTGTAGGTAGATGCAGTAAAAAGTGGAAGATTGAAGGCTGGTTGGTAAGGAAGGGATGTGAAATTTGGATAGAGAAACAGAAAAATGAATGGAAGAAGTTGAAAGGAAAAGAGCAGTGTTAGACATGGATGTAGGGGATGAAGTTGAAGACAGGAGGAGAGAGAAATGGCCAATGGACAGGAAACTCTGGAAACAAAGTTACGAGAAGAAAGAGGAAAGCAGAAACCAGAGAAACCAACACAATTAGAAAAAGAAAATGACCAGATAACAAAGGTAGAGTCATAAGGCAGAGACTAATTTAGCGATTGGATTATGAAAGTTTTTGAATGTATATCTACCTCTCAGGGTCATCTCCATCCCCCCTTCCCCCTCTTCACTCCTAATTCTTCCCTCAACCTCTGTTACCCTTTCCTCCTTTTCTAAGATCACTGAGGAAGAAACCACACATCATCATCTCAAGGTACTTCAGGCCGGAAGGTCAGGGTTTCAAATCCCACTAGAGGACAGCAACCTTGGGCCGGAAGGACTGGGGTTTCTAGTCCCACAGATGCTCCTTGTGGTCTTGGGCAAGCCACTTAACCCTCCATAGCCCCTGTTCCCTGTAAGTATTAGTGTATGTGTCTCATCTCCCTGCGTGTTAAATGTATCCCCCAATTGTGTTGTGACCGCTTTGATTGAAGGATAAGGCGGTATACAAAACTGGCTAAATAAATAAATAAATAAATCTCCTCATCTAAACTTACTGCCTGCTCCTCTGTTCCCATTCCCACCTATCTACTAAACTCCATCTCCTCTACTGTTGTCTCGTCCATCTCCCATCTGTCATATCCTCAGCCTATCGCTTTCTACTGCAAGTGTTCTGCAGCCTTCAAGCATGCTGTGGCTACACCTCTCCTTAAACTATCCCTTGACCCTATTTGTCCTTCTAATCATCAACCCATCTCGCTCCTCCCCTTTATTTCTAAATTCCTTGAACGTGTGGTTCATCGCTGTTGTCTTTGACTTTCTCTCCTCTCTATCCCTTCTGGATCCACTGCAGTCTGGCTTGTGCATTCTACATTCTACTGAGACAGCTCTAGCTGAAGTCTCCAACAACTTGTTCCTTGCCAAATCCAAAAGCCTTTACTCAATCCTCGTTCTTCTTCTTGACCTTTTTGCTGCTTTTGACATTGTTGATCACCATCTTCTCCTTGATACCTTGTCCTCGCTTGGATTTAGGGCTTCTGTCCTGTGCTGGTTTTCTTTTTAGCTCTCCCACCACACTTTTAGTGTATGCTCTGGTGGATCCTCCTCTACTGCTATCCTGCTCTCAGTCATTGTACCCCAGGGCTCTGTATTGGGGCCTTTACGTTTCTCTCGCTACGCTCAGTCCCTTGTTGCAGTCATTTCCTCCCATGGTTTTCAGTACCATCTCTACGCTGATGACTCCCAGATCTACCTCTCTGCACCTGAAAACTCTCCGGGAATCCAGGTCCTGATCTCTGCCTGCTTATCTGACATTAGTGGCTGGATGTCTCACTGCCATCTGAAAAGATATTTAAATTCACAGTGCCAGAAAGCATGCCCGCACCTGAGGGCCTCACCAGAGGGCCCTTTGGCAGGACCCTTAGGCGAGGACCACAGTCGAAGACAACAAACAAGGGTTCTGCAGACCGAGCCCCTTTAGGACCCAAAAACAGCACCTGCAGGAAAGCAGTGGAGTGAACCCTACTCTCAATAAGAAGATACAAGGTAACTCTGCATTACCACCCAGCTTCATAATACGGCTCAAACTCTATACTGGCTGACCATTCTAAGCTTCCTCTTACTCTCCACCACACAGACATCTGCTCTCACAACCAATGACCCTCCACTCCCACTAATTCATCTTCTCACAAACCAACTACCAAGCTTATGACATCCTTCTAGCTCTCACCATGCCAGAAAATATGGATCTCATCAGAATACAAACAGCAACTACAGAGACCCCCCCATCCAAACACAAGAACCTCAAAAGTCCATAAGATGCACCGTCATCAATACACACTCCGCCCGAAACAAATACAAACCCTCTTTGACCACATAACGGACTATAACCTAGACATTTATTTATTTATTTATTGTACGGTTTTATATACCGCCTTTCAGAAAAATCAAAGCAGTTTACATAGAACAAAACTCGAACATTACATTGAAACTTATTCAAACAATTGAAATTACAGTGAACATTAAATTGTATATAATAAAATGGTAATTTGAGGGTTACAATGCTGAGTAAATGCTGATTAGGTATATAGATAGTTTAAACATATATACAGATTTAAATATTTACAAATTTCAAAAATCTTATCTGAGCAAGGAAAAATGTATTGTAGTTCACTAGAATTATTAGTGTAAAGAGTAAATGTGATAATGTGGAGAATTGGGTATTGTAAGATAGAGTAAGAAAAAGGAAAAAGTAAGTTGTGAATTAATGAATATGAGTATACATGAGTTTAAGTGGGAAATATTTCATCTATTGGGAATGAGTCTCCAAAGTACTCTATAAATAGGTGAGTTTTAAGATCTTTTCGAAATGCTGAAAGATCTGTGATATCTCTGAGTTTATCCGGCAGAGCGTTCCATATTAAAGGAGCATTGAAGCTGAATGCCCTATTTGTTGTAGTTTTATTGAGTTTTGAAAAGTTGTTTGGTACAAGTAGTGTGTTCAGGTTCCTTTGTCTCACTGTTCTGGTCCTTGAATGAATTGTCAGTAGATCAGTTAGATATGATGGGGCTATATCTCTTATCAGTTTGAATGTTGTTATGATAACTTTATATTTTATCCTACTTTGTATAGGTAACCAGTGAAGTTTGTACAGTATAGGGGTTATGTGATCAGTTGGACCTGCATTTATAAGCATTCTTGCAGCAACATGTTGTGCTACTTTTAGTTGGTGTAAAGCATGTTTTGGAATACCTTGAAGAATTATGTTACTAAAATCTAAGTGAGGCAAGATCAGGGCTTGAAGGACTGATCTGAAGTCCAGATTTGATAATGGTTTTAGATTTTTAAGATATCTTAATTTATTATATATTGTGTTTGTTGTATTCCTGATGTGTGTTGTTAGACTTAACGTTCTGTCTATGATAACGCCAAGGTATCTTATTTCATCTTTTATGGGGATGCTTATGTTTTCAATTTTTATTTCTGTTGGAGAGGTAAATTTTTGATTTCTAGAAACAAATAATGCTTCTGTTTTCTTGAAGTTAATGTGTAGATTGTGTTCATTTAGCCATTGCGTCATTTTAGTGAAGCATGATTTGATATTGGAGAAGTCCAGGGAGTCTGTGTCCATAGGGAGATAAATCATAACATCATCAGCATAAATTGCATATTTTAATTTGCACTGTTGAATGATGTGGCATATAGGTTGTAAATATATGTTAAAGAGTAGAGCTGACAATGCAGAACCTTGTGGGATTCCTTGTTTTTGAGTATAGGTTTTAGATGTATGGTTTCCTATTTTTACCTGTTGCGAT
Source organism: Ichthyophis bannanicus (assembly GCA_033557465.1). NCBI lineage: Eukaryota > Metazoa > Chordata > Amphibia > Gymnophiona > Ichthyophiidae > Ichthyophis > Ichthyophis bannanicus. Next base: position 1,650,910,339 of record CM066031.1, read on the forward strand.
CGATCAGTTAGATATGATTGGAACCATGCAAGAATAGTGCCATGTATACCAATCTGTTTGAGTCTTTCAAAAAGGATATAATGGTTAATTGAATCAAAGGCAGCCGATATATCCAAAAATATAAGTAATACTGCTTGTTTTGATTTGTCAATGTATTTTAGAATATCATCAAAGATAACTGCAAGAAGTGTTTCTACACTATGGTATGGTCTAAAGCCGTATTGGTGTGAATCTAAGGGGGCATGAAGTTCAATGTGATCCTGAAGTTGATTATATACTATTTTTTCTATAATCTTTGCCATAAATGGAAGGCTAGAGATAGGTCTATATGAAGAGGGATCAAGATTGTCTAGTTTTTTGTTTTTCAGAATAGGTCTAATCGAGGCTCTCTTTAGGATGGTTGGCATAGTACCATGTGTGAGAGAAAAATTTGCTATATTTAGAATGTAGGGCGCTAGGAGTGGTTTAGTATTTTTGATCCAGCTAACTGGGCAGGGATCAAGACCAGAAGTGGTTGTGTTAATATCTGAGATCACCTTATCCAGTTCTTTTAGTGTTACAGTATGAATTTATCCCATATGTGTTCAGGCTTTGGGTTGGAGTAAATTAGTGGAATTGGAGGGTCTGATAGTGGAGAGAGCTTAGTTATGTAATAGTCAACAAGAGTTTGTGGGTTAATAGGGGTGACATCTGTATTAGGAGGGTTTGATACTTTTTTAACTATTTCAAATAATTCTCTGGGACGATTGAGGGAATTTGTTAGTAATTTTGTATGAAAGGCTTTTTTAGATGCATTTATTGTTTTTCTGTAGTAGTCTAGTTTCTCATTGTATAAATTTCTGTCATTATTTGAGTTAGTTTTCCGCCATCTTTTTTCAATCTTTCTAAGTTCCCTCTTTATTTGTCTAATTTCTTGCGAGTGCCAAGGTTGGGAGTCTCTCTGTTTGGATCTGGATTTGTTTGTTTTAGAGCTAGGAAGCATAGCTGCTTTTTTTATATGCATCCTATGCATCACCGAAATCTGGTTCTCTGAAAATGACAATGTCCTACTAAACCAACTCAACATTACCACCTACAACATTCATAACTACCCACGGACATCCAGCAGAGGAGGAGTGTGTATTCTCACAAACAAAAATCTCTGATTCAACACAATGAACAGCACCTCTACCCTCAACCTTGACTTCATCACAATTTATAATAATTACCTAACCATCTGCCTGGTTCAACACTAATACTAACAAACTAGCTACATTATTAGAAGAAATCTGCTCTCATTCTAGCACACACAGAGATTACATTTTACTGGGAGATCTAAATCTCCCATATACCTCCAATAGCCACTCCTTAGCCTTCCTCAGTGCTATGACAGACTTATAGTTCACGCAGCTCATATCTACCCCAACCCACTCAAAAGGCGGCATAATAGATCTGGTCTTCTTCCCAGACTGGCTTTTGAATGCACTTGGATATACTCCCATCATAAGTACAACCAGTTCCATTTCCGACCACCACGTCATTTCATTTGAAATACCCAGCCCATCCACCCAACTCCCGCCTCAGAGCTCCCAGAGGTTCCTGTCATTCAATCAACAAGCATTCCTTCAAAAAACAATTCCAACCCTAACTGAATTACCAACACAGACTGACATTGAAACCGAAATTTCCACATGGAACACATCCATCTCAGCTGCTCTCTTGTTCCGCCTAAAGAATCACACAAAATACAAAGACCACTTGCACCCTGGTACTCTGCAACTCTAAAAGCGCAGAAGCATAACCTGCGCTGGCTTGAACAACAATGGAGAAAGATTCAAAGACATCAAACCAAAGCTCTTTATCTATAGGAACTAAAGTCACACCACGAAGCAACCATTAATACCAAAAAGGAGTACTACAGCAACCTCCTCTCATGCTCTATCAACAAATCCAGAGAACTCTTTGATATTGTCAGATCACTCACCAAAGACCCATCACAAACAAACCAGAAAAACACTCTCAACTCACAGGACATGACATCCTACCTGATGACTAAGCATAACTCATCCACTTCCCACAGCCTGACTATACCAATTTCAAACCAAGAGATCCCCCAAGACCACCACTGAACTGCCTTCAACTTATTATCACAAGAGAAGCTCAACAGCATAATCAGCAACATTAACACCATAACTTCCCCACTTGACCGTGCCCGATATCATGGATCAAAGCCACAAAAAATAATTCCTACCATTTCTTTCTGACATTGTCCATGCCTCCCTCCCTCAAGGATTCCTTCCTCCCTCCTTCAAGCAAGCTTTAATCAGATCACCACTGAAGAAACCAAACCTTGACCCATACCCACCAACCTCCTACAGACCCATAACCAGCATACCATTCATCTCCAACCGCTTTGATTGAAGGATAAGATGGTATAGAAAACTGGTTAAATAAATAAATATGGTCATTGAAAAAACAGTACAAAACCAACTGCAGGACCACATTAATCTTTATGCACCTCTAGACACGCATCAACATGGCTTCCGACCCAACCGCGGTACAGAAACTCTCACGACCTCCATCCTATTATTCACTCATAACAGGCAGTGAAGCAATCACCCAAGGATTCATCCTACTCTTTCTAGACATCTCGGCAATTTTCTATACTGTAATCCACCAACGTTTTCTCAGCCAACCCCACCGCATCGGAGTCCTGCGGCCCCCCCCTTAGGTGGTTCCTCTTCTATCTCACCAACCGAACCCAACAAATAAAAATTCAATCACAAACCTCATCAGCTTTTACCTTACACCAGGGATTACCCCAAGGATTCTCCCTCTCTTCTCTGCTATTTAACATTTACATTCACCTGCTCTGCACCATCCTTCAACAATTCCGAGTTGAGTATCGAATATGCAGAGATGACATCATGATCTTCACACCATTCTCCACAGCAGCTCCTGAATACTCCATACTCTCAAATTGCTTCGCTGAAGTAACCAAATGGCTTCATCTCCACTATATATCCATCAACCTCAATAAAATGGAGCTCCTCCATATCACAAAAGAACCCAACTTCAACCTCCCTGCCTCTATCCAAAGTGGCAACAGCGACATCAGAGTCAGCTCGCAGATAAAATACCTTGGAAACCTACTCGACCAGCAACTAGACTTCAAACCTCAAATCCAAAGCATCACTAAAGCAATATACTACAAGCTCAGAACTTTACGGAATCTACACCCCTTCCTATCCACTGACAATTTCCGTTCAGTCTGACAAACCATCATCACACCTTTATATGACTATTGTAATTCCATATTTCCAGGTTTACCTAAACACTCTCTTCTCCCTTTACAGCTAGCTCAGAACACGGCGGCCCGTACCATCTTCCAAGCCCCAAGGCAAAACCTACATCACTTCTATCCTCAAACACCTCCACTGGCTTCCCATCAGCTCAAGAATATAATACAAAGTCCTAACCATCATCCACAAAACCCTAGAAAACCAAACATCAGAACACCTCCAAACACTAATCCACACCTCGAACTCCAAAAGACCCAAAACCTTCTCAGTCTTCCAACACAAATACGCAACTGTAAGAAAACCAGAAGAATGAGAGTATTTTCCCTCTTCGCTCCTACCCTATGGAATTCACTACCCCCCTCGATTTGCAATACCACCTCAGCTACAGGTTTTCACAAGCGACTAAAGACTCACCCATTTCTGGAACACTACAGAAATGAACACTCCCCAACTTCTACACAATGCCCCTATTTGCAAACAGGCTCTTTTCCCCCATCCCACATTCCCACCTATAATGCCCACTATCCCACAACCCCACACCACCAACCCCCACCCACCAACCTCCTTCACCTACTCCCCTTGTACATAGCCTCTAAACTGTTCTTGTTTACATTGCATTCACGTTGCACAATGTTACAAATGTTTGTTAAATGTTCTAGTGTTTCTTTCAAATGTTCCCTTTATCAATCTCAGTTCAATGTAAACCGTTTTGACTTGTAGAAAAATGGTATATTAAAACCCGTTAAATAAATAATGGCCAAAACTGAGCTCCTTATCTTTCCACCTAAGCCCAGTTCTACCTTCCTTCCTTCTCTGTGTCTGTGGATAACACTCTACTCCTCCCTGTTTCCTTGGCTCGCAACCTTGGGGACATCTTTGACTCCTCCTCTTCCTCCACATACATACAATAGATAGCTAAAACTTATCGCTTCTTTCTCTATAACATTGACAAAATTTGTCCCTTCCTTTCTGAACACACTATTAAGACCCTTATCCATTCTCTAATCTCCTCTTGTCTGGACTATTGAAACCTGCTGCTCTGAATCATCTCTCCCCACTTCAATCTGTTCAAAACTCAGCTGCACTGCTAATCTTCTGCTAGTGTCTCTATGCTCATGTCGCCCCTCTTCTCAAGTCACTTCATTGGCTCCCTATCTGTTTCCTTATCTAATTCAAACTTCTACTACTGACCTATTAGTACCTTCATTCGGCTGCTCCTCACTACCTTTTCTCTTATCTCTCCTTACACATCTCCTCTCTTCTGGCAGATCCCTTCTATCTGTGCCCTTCTCTTCCACTGCCATCGTCATACTTCAGTCTTTCTACCTTGCAGCTCCTTATGCCTGGAAAAAATTACCTGATCTGGTACATCAGGCTCCATCTGTGGATCTGTTCAAATCCAGGCTAAAACTCACTACTTTGAGACTACTTTTGTATCCTGCTCCCCCTAGTCTCCTGTTCACCTCTTATGTGCTTTCTTAAAATTCCCCTAGATATATCCTAGTCTTCTCTTGTGTTGTCTGTCTTGACTAGACTATAAGCTCTTATGAGAAGGTACTGTCTCTTACATGTCCCTGTACAGTTCTGCATATGCCTTGTAGTGCTATACAGCCCAAGTTATAATGCCCTGTTCAATGTAGTTTCACTTTGTTCAATGTAAACTGCACTGATGCAGAATAGCACGGTATATAAGAGAATGTAAATAAAATAAATAAATAAATAAATAAATGATTATTAGTAGTAGCAGAGCCCGTGTTTGACATGACTAAGGCTCAGGTAGAAATTTTGGAGACAGGGGACTCCCAAAGCCCACTAGCAGATTATGTTCTCTTTAGCTTTCAGACAGATGTGGGATCCTCTCTGGCCTGGGGAATCAGGGCAATTGTCCTTGTTGCAGTCTCCTAACACTGGCCCTGACATCTGCTATCTTTATATTTTCCACAGTGTAGAAGGAAATGCATCTCTTTCCAGTTCCCTGGTGTATTGTATGCATTGTCTGACTTCTTGGAATTTCTGTTAAATTTTATTTTGCATATTTCTATTTTTAGTTTCTGGTCACTTAGTCTTATTTCCTTATCCTACTAGACCAGTCCAGACATATGGTTTTTGCTCCCTTGTCAGCAAGTGGAGGCAGTCATGAGCAGATTTTAGTGATGTTATCACCAGGTATATCTGCTGGTGCAGCAGTGAGAGAAGCTCATATTTGTCTGCCTCCAGCAGTGGCAAGGTGTCTGGACTGGTACGGCAGTGCAAATAGGCGTGTCTGTCCCCTATGATCCTGTGGCCTGTATGACTGAGACCTTTGGGCCCAGCGTTTGCGTTGAGCTTGGATACACGCCTGTCTTCTGGAGCTGACATCTTGCTCTCTGTCCAGCACTGCTTCCCATGTGTCCCTAGTGCTTGGTGGGCTGGAGAGTAGACAGGAGAACCCACACAGAACCCCTGAGGAGGGTTAGTAAGTCAAGCGCAGGTCCCCCCCCTTCCCTCTTATTATCCTCTATCTGCATACATTTTTTTTTTGTCTTAGCCATTTTTCCTTTTCTGATTTTGTTTTTTTAGTTTCTAATGAATTAGGAGGGCTGTTTTAGGCTCTCTTGCTGCTTGCAATAAAGCATCTCTAAATTTAAAAAAAAAGCAGCTTTTCTTGGCAGCTGGACCACCCAGGCTTGTGTGAGTGTCTGGGGCTTCCTTGCTCAGGATTTCCCGGTCAGTCCAACAGGTGCTGCGATTCCATTTTCAGGACTCCCTTTTCGCCACAGCCCTTTCTTTATTTGTGTTTTTTCTCTTTGCTGCTTCAGTGCTCTGCCTCAATTCTGTTGGCTCCTAGAGGCCATTTGGTGCCTTGAGGCCCTCCTTTTTCAACCAGCTGTGCTGAAGCTCCTGAAACAGCTCACAGGCTGTTTTCAGTCTCTTCTACATAAGAAATGCCATACTGGCTATAACCAAGGGTCCATCAAGCTCAGTGTCCTGTTTCCAACAATCCAATCCAGGTCACACGTACCTGTCAGGTTCCCAAAAAGGCAGAGATATTCCATACTGCTCATCCCATGGGTAAGCAGTGGATTTCCCAGGTCCACTTTAATAATGGTTTATGGAATTTTCCTCTAGGAACTTGTTCAAACCTTTTTTAAACCCAGCTACCCTAAGGCTCCTAAAGAGGCAGCTACCCTGCCCATTCACAGAATCCTGCTTGATCTTGTGCTGAGAATGTGGGAAACTTCTTTAACGTTGTCTCCACACTCTCGACAACTCGATACCATGTACCGAGTTACAAGCTGTCCTGACTTTCAAAAGACTCAGTTACCACACCATTCAGTGGTAGTGGAATCGGCGATGCATAGGATTAAGAGTGCTAAAACACATTCTTCCAATCCTCCAGGCCGTGAATTGAGGACGCTCGATGCCTTGGGCGTCGATGTTTCCAGTCCTCCATGTTGGCAGCCAGGATTAGCGCCTACATTCTCTACATGGTAATGTTCCTCAAAGAAGTTGCAGGTGACTTGGAGCTCATGAACCCTCTTCTCCCTGAGGAAAAAATGGGGGAATTCCTTACTCTGGTCAAACATGCCCAGGATGTCTCTAAGTTTGTAAACCGTGCAACCTTTGATTGCTTTGAATACATTAGCAGAACCTCTGCTATTTCCATCGGTGCATGTCGTATTGCCTGGCTTCAGGCCTCAGACTTAGAACAATGGGTGCAAGATAAACTGGGAAATATTCCTTGCACAGGAGAAAATCTCTTTGGCAAGGATTGGCAAGACAAAGCTAATCAGATTGAATCTGAAAATACTACCTTGAACAGACTATCAAAGTCTACAGCCAACCCAGCAAAGAAAATGTCAGTCAAGAAACCCTTTTTCAACAAGAAAAAGAGGTTTTACCCATCTTACACCCATCAGGGCCACTGTCCAGTTCATGTTCCCCAAAAAGGGCAGCAACAGACCAGACAGCAGTGGAAGCCACAAGTTTCTAGAGCTCAACCGACTCAGCAAACTCAGCCTCCTCAGGGACTTTGACTCCTTCCTAGAGAACTTAGTCTTTCTGCCCCTGAAAGGTCCAGAACCCCTAACAATCCCGGGCAGATTATGCCATTTTGCCAGAAGATGGCAACAAATAACATCAGAAAACTGGACCCTGTCCATTGTATGAGAGGGGTACAGACTTCATTTTCACAGCATGCTCTCTCCTACAATCATAAGACAGTTCAATTCTCAGGTCCCTGCCACCAATCTCTTGGGTCAGGAGGTTGCATCACTTCTTGCTCAGGGAGCAATAGAAGAGGTACCCATATCCCAAAAGGGTACGGGGTTCTACTCCCCCCTACTTTCTCATCCCAAAGAAAACAGGGGGACACAGGCCTATTCTGGACCTCAGAGAATTAAACAAGTATCTGTTCCGGGAAAAATTCAAGATGATATCCCTCGGAACACTCCTGCCATACCTTCAGAGTCAGGACTGGCTATGTTCTCTAGATCTAAAGGATGCATATATACATATTTTCATCCATGCAGATCACAGGAAATTCCTTTGATTCCTTTTCCAGGTAAGACACTTCCAATAAAGGGTTCTTCCCTTCGGTCTGGCTTCTGCCCCAAGAATCTTCACAAAATGCATGGCAGTAATAGCAGCATTCCTGAGAACTCTAGGAATATTCATCTTCCCCTACTCAGACGACTGGCTCATTCGAGCATCAACAGCTCCAGAAGCCAGCTTCGCTCTTTGTTGCACCATGCGAATCCTTCTGTACTTGGGACTGGTCATAAACCTCCCAAAATCTCATCTCACCCCTTCTCAGTCTCTAGAATTCATAGGGGCTTGTCTAGACACAAGGCAGTCAAGGGCTTTCCTGTCACAGCCACATTGTCTTCGTATAGTACAGCTGGCCTCGCAAGCAGCTATGAAAGTCTTCCTGACTGCTCGGGAGATGCTTCAGCTGCTGGGGCATATGGCATCCACTGTCCATGTGGTTCCCTATGCTTGCCTTCATATGCGAGCGGCCCAGTGGATCCTGTCCTCTCAGTGGACACAGGCCTCGGGTCGGCTAATGGACAGAATCAGAAACTCCATACGTCTCATTTTGTCCCCGCAATGGTGGCAGTCACCGGAAAACCTTCTCGTGGGCTCTCCTTTCCAGCAGCCTCTATGCCAAACCACCCTAACAACAGATGCATCCAAGTTGGGTTGGGGGGCTCACTTGCACGATCCATCAACTCAGGGTCTCTGGACCCCACAGGAGGCTTGTCTTCACATAAACCTCCTAGAACTCAGAGCAATTTTCCATACTGTCTGAGTTTTTCAGGCCCATCTCAGCTACAAGACAGTTCTGGTCCAGACCGACAATCAAGTAGCCATGTTCTATTTGAATAAAAAGGGTGGAATGGGCTCTCTGTCGTTATGCAGCAAAGCTTTGTGACTGTGGACCCTTGCCAGAGAGCTTCAAATCCACCTTCTAGTGGTATATCTTCCGGGCATTCAAAATCTTTGGGCAGACAAACTCAGTCGAATACTGCTGCCACACGAATGGTCTCTGCACTCAGAACAGCTTGCTCGAGTGTTTCGAATCTGGGGAACGCCAGTTATAGACCTCTTTGCAAGTCCACAGAATGCCAAACTTCCCCGATTCTGTTCCAGAATTCTGGCTCAAAACTGTCAGGCAAGGGATGTTTTCCTCCTCCACTGGGGTCGGGACTTCCTCTATGCCTTCCCACCCATTCCCAAAACTTTGTTCAAGCTTCAGAGAGTCAGAGATCGTATGATACTCATAGCTCCACGTTGGCCATGGCAGGTGTGGTATCCTCTGCTTCTGCGTCTCTCTCGAAAGGGAGACTATGATAAAATGAGGAAAACAGTTAAGAAAAAACTAAAAGGAGCAGTTGCAAAGGTTAAAGACGTACATCAAGCTTGGGTGTTGTTGAAAAATACTATCTTGGAAGCCCAGACCAGCTGTATTCCACGCTTTAAGAAAAGTGGAAGGAAGTCCAAAAAACTGCCAGCATGGTTTAAAGGTGTGGTCAGAGAGGCTGTTGCCAAAAAAGCATCTTTCAGGAAATGGAAAAAAGAGCCAATCGATGAAACCTGGAAACAGCACAAGCACTGGCAAGTCAAATGCAAGGCATTGATAAGGCAGGCAAAGAGAGAATTTGAGAAGAAGCTTGCTGCGGAAGCAAAAACGCGAAATAAAGACCTTTTCAAGTACATTCGTAGCAAAAAACCTGTGAGAGAGTCAGTTGGTCCATTAGATGATAAAGGGGTTAAAGGAGCACTAAGAGGCGACAAGGCGATAGCGGAGAGACTGAATGAATTCTTTGCTTCGGTCTTTACTGAGGAAGATGTAGGGATGTTACCCATGACTGAAGTGGTATTTAAAGGTGTGGAAGAATTAAAGGAAATATCGATACATCGGGAAGATGTCTTACAACTATTAGATAAACTGAAGAGTAGCAAATCACCTGGGCCGGATGGTATACATCCAAGGGTGTTGAAAGAACTGAAATTTGAGATTGCAGACCTGCTATCAGTAATCTGTGAACTATCATTAAAATCATCTCTAATACCTGAGGATTGGAGGATCGCCAATGTAACACCAGTTTTTAAAAAGGGTTCGAGGGGTGATCCGGGAAACTACAGACCGGTGAGCCTGACATCAGTACTGGGAAAAATGGTAGAAACCATCATAAAGAATAAAATTACTCAGCATGTAGATAGTCACGACCTAATGGGAGACAGCCAACATGGCTTTAGACAAGGAAGATCTTGTCTTACTAATCTGTTATGTTTTTTGAAGGAGTGAATAAACAGGTGGACAAAGGTGAGTCGGTTGATATTGTGTATCTGGACTTTCAGAAAGCCTTTGACAAGGTCCCTCATGAGAGACTTTTGGCAAAACTAAAGAGTCATGGGATAGGAGGCAGTGTACTATTGTGGATCAGGAACTGGTTAAAAGATAGAAAGCAGAGGGTAGGGCTAAATGGCCAATTTTCCCAATGGAGAAAGGTGAATAGTGGTGTACCCCAGGGATCTGTGCTGGGTCAGCTGCTTTTTGACATATTCATAAATGACCTGGAAAGTGGAATAACGAGTGAGGTTATCAAATTTGCAGATGACACAAAACTATTTAAAGTTGTTAAAACCCAGGAGGATTGTGGAAAATTGCAAGAGGATCTTGATAAATTGGAAGACTGGGCATCAAAATGGCAGATGAAATTTAATGTGGAGAAGTGCAAGGTTATGCACCTAGGGAAGAACAACCCAAACTATGGTTACACGATGCAAGGTTCCACATTAGGAACCACCACCCAGGAAAAAGATTTAGGCGTCATTGTGGATACCATGTTAAAACCCTCGGCCCAGTGTGCAGCGGCGGCCAAGAGAGCAAATAGAATGCTAGGTATGATAAGGAAAGGAATGGAAAATAAAACAAAAGATATTATAATGCCTCTATATCGTTCCATGGTGAGACCGCACCTTGAATATTGTGTGCAATTCTGGTCGCCGTATCTTAAAAAGGATATAGCGATTTTAGAGAAGGTTCAGAGAAGAACCACCAAAATGGTAAAGGGGATGGAAGGCTACTCCTATGAAGAAAGGCTAAAAAGGTTGGGGCTCTTTAACCTGGAAAAGAGACGGCTGAGGGGAGATATGATAGAAGTCTATAAATTAATGAACGGAGTGGAACAGGTAAACGTAGATCGATTGTTTACCTTATCAGAACATAGAAAGACTAGGGGACATGCAATGAAGCTACAGGGTAAACCATTTAAGACTAATAAAAGAAAATATTTTTTCACTCAACGTGTAATCAAACTCTGGAATTTGTTACCGGAGGATGTAGTAAAGGCTGTTAGTGTAGCTGGGTTTAAAAAAGGTTTGGACAAGTTCCTGGAGGAAAGGTCCATAAACCATTATTAAGAAGGGACCCAGGATATCAATGCTTGAACCAATACAAGCATTGTGGAACCTGTGTCCCTTGGGGAAACTGCTAGGTACGTATGACCTAGATTGGCCACTGTTGGAAACAGAATACTGGGCTTGATGGACCTTGGTCTGACCCAGTATGGCATATCTTATGTTCTTATGTTCTTATGTTCACACCTCTGGAGTTGGGATGTGCTCCAGATCTTCTTTCCCAGAAGAATGGGACGCTATTGCACCCGAATCCCCAGTCCCAGCACCTCAGGGCCTGGTTACTGAAAGCTTAGGATTCCCAGATATCAACCTGTCTCAACAGATAAAGGATATCTTTGTGGCTTCCAGGAAGCCTTCCACAAGGCGATCCTACACTTTTAAGTGGAAGAGATTCTCTGTATGGTGTTCTCAAAGGGGACTTAACCCCCATACAGTGCCTGTGGAATCACTTCTGGAGTATCTCCTCCATTTATCAGATTCTGGTCTTAAAACCAATTCAGTAAGGGTCCATCTTAGTGCCTTTGCTGCTTTTCGCAAACCTCTGGATGGACAACCTATTTCCTCTCATCTACTCGTAGCGAGATTTATGAGAGGTCTACTCTTAACAAAACCTCCCATTAAGCCACCGCTGGTGGCATGGGATCTAAATCTTGTTCTCGGGCAGCTCATGAAACCACCCTTTGAGCCCTTAGCCACTACAGCTCTAAAATTTCTTTCATGGAAGGTCATCTTCCTAGTTGCCCTCACATCTGCAAGACGCATCAGTGAGTTACAAGCTTTAGTGGCAGATCCTCCTTATACAAGATTTCACCATGATAAGGTAGTTCTTAGGACTCATCCTCACTTTATGCCAAAGGTGGTTTCGCCTTTTCATTTAAACCAAGCGGTTTACCTTCCTGTATTCTTCCCTAGGCCTCATGCCTCTAATGCAGAAAGGAACCTTCATACTTTAGATTGTAAAAGAGCCTTGGCTTTTTATCTTCAAAGAACTAAGCAACATAGAAAATCTTTTCAGCTTTTTGTTGCTTTTGATTCTAGTCATTTGGGACTTCCAGTTTCCAAAAGAACTCTCTCTAGATGGATTGCAAATTGCGTATCTTTTGCATATGAGAGTAAGGGACTTTCTCTCAAAGGCCATGTCACAGCTCACAATGTGAGAGCAATGGCAGCCTCAATGGCTAATCTTCGTTCTGTGTCCATTGATGACAACTGTAGAGCAGCCACTTGGGCTTTGGTACACACCTTTACAGCCCACTATTGCTTAGACAAGGACTGCCATCGGGATGCCTCGTTTGGCCAGGCTGTGCTCCAGCATCTCTTTCAGACTTAGTACAATTCCTACCCGCCGTCCCGGGTTTCGATGCCAGAGATCCATGGGAGGAAGCATGACCCATCTCACCTTGGGTTCGCAGCTTTCTGGGGTCATCCCCCTGGCATCTCTCAGCTGGGGAGTCCCCATATGTGAAAACTACATTCCTGCTTGTTACTGGAGATAGCGTAGTTACTTACCTGAAAGAGGTGATCTCCGGGAACAGCAGGAATAAGTCTTCACAACCCACCCACCTCCCCTAGGAGTTGTCTCTATCTATCTCTCTCTCTTTGTCTACTTCTCTCCTTTGCTCTCAGCTATAAACTCAACTGAAGAGGGAGATTTGGAAAGGCAGAAAGGCAGCACGCAGGCGCTGTGGGATGCTCCCAAAAGCTTTCCTATTGGACGCTGAGGAGCATTCCCACGCAGGCTCCGTCGGTACCGACGATACCCATATGTGAAGACTTATTCTTGCTGTTCCCATAGAGCACCTCTTACAGGTGAGTAACTACGCTTTTTCTCCGATTAGTCTTAAATGTCCTACATTGTAGCTTCATTGCATGTCCCCTAGTCTTTCTACTTTTTGAAGGAATAAACAATGGATTGACATTTATCTGTTCCCCTCCATTCATTATTTTATAGACCTCTATCATATCTCCCCTCAACCGTCTCTTTCCCAAGTTGAAGAGTCCTAACCTTTTAAACTTTTCCTCCTAAGGGTATCCTTCTAGTTCCTTTATCGTTTTGGTTGCTCTTCTATGTACCTTTTGCAATTCTACTATATCCTTTTTAAGATATGGTGACCAGAATTGCACAAAATATTCAAGGTGTGGTCACACCATGGAGTGATATAGAGGGATAATAGTATCCTTCATTTTATTCTCCATGTCTTTCCTTAGAATGCTAGACATCATATTTGGCTGTGGCTGCACACTGGGCAGAGGTTTTCAATGTGTTATCCATGATGATGCTCGGATCCATTTCCTGGGTGGTGATTCCTAATGTGGAACCCTACATTGTGTAACTGTAGCTTGGGTTGTTCTTCCCTAAGTGTATAACTTTGCACTTGCCCATATTAAATTTCATCTGCCATCTGGATGCCCAGTCTCCCAAATTTTCAACGTCCTCTTGTCATTTTTCACAATCCTCTTGTGTTTTAACAACTTTGAATAATTTTGCGTCATTTGCAAATCTGATCACCTCACTTGTTGTTCCTATTTCCAGGTCATAAGAACATAAGATATGCCATACTGGGTCAGACCAAGGTCCATCAAGCCCAGTATTCTGTTTCCAACAGTGGCCAATCTAGGTCATATGTACCTAGCAGTTTCCCCAAGAGACACAAATTCCACAATGCTTGTACTGGGTCAAGCATTGATATCTTCGGTCACTTCTTAATAATGGTTTATGGACCTTTCCTCCAGGAACTTGTCCAAACCTTTATAAATATGTTAAAAAGCAGCAGGCCTAGCACAGATCCTTAGGTACTCTACCTTTCACATTTCTCAATTGAGAAAATTAGCTATTTAGCCCTACTTTCTGTTTTCTGTCTTTCAACTAGTTCCTAACCCACAATAGTACATTGCCTCCTATGCCATGGCTTTTTAATTTCCCCATAGGTCTTTCATGAGAGACTTTGTCAAAGGCTGTCTAAACATCCAGATACACTATATCAACCGGCTGACCTTTATCTACCTGTTTATTCACACCTTCAAAAAATATAAGTTTAGTGAGATATCTACATGCTCAGTAATTTTATTCTTTATAATGATTACTACCATTTTGCCTGGTACTATCATCAGGCTCACTGGTCTATAGTTTCCCGTTTTACCTCTGGAACCCTTTTTAAAAATTGGAGAGCGGCCAATGTAACACCAATCTTCAAGTACTACAGATGATTTTAATGATAGTTCACAGATTATTAAAAGTAGGCCTGCAATCTCATATTTCAGTTCTTTCAGCATCCTGGGATATATGCCATCCAGTTTAGGTGATTTGCTACTCTTTAGTTTATCAAATAGCTGTATCATATCAACCTGATTTATCAAAATGTCTTTCATTCTTCTAATACATCATCTTTAAATATCATTTCTGGCATGTGTACGTTTCCTACATTTTAAGTAAAGACCGAAGCAAAGAATTGATTCAGTCTCCCCGCTATGGCCTTGTCCTTTCTTAGTACCCCTTTTACCCCTCTATCATCTAAGGGTTCAACTGACTCTCATTGGTGTTTTGCTATGAATGTACTTGAAAGGTTTTTATTATGCATTTTTGCTTCCACAGCAAGCTTCTTTTCAAATTCTTTGCCTGCTTTATCAATGCCTTGTATTTAACTTGCCAGTACTTATATGGTTTCCTGTTTTTGTCATATGTCTTTTTTCCATTTTTTGAAAGATTCTCTCTTAGCTATAATAGCATCTCTAACCTCACCTTTAAGCCATGTTGCCTGTTGTTTGGCTGTCATTCCACCTTTCTTAAAGCGTGGAATGCATCTGGTCTGTTTGATAGCCCCCTTCATGGGGTCAGAGCCCAAGGTTTAGCCTATGGAGGACACAGGACCCTTGAGTACCTCTATTGTGGGTTGTCTCCCCATTTCACCCTTTTGCTTTTCCATTTCTCTAGGAGTCCCATCTTATCCTATCGACTGGTCCTTTCTGGGGCTACAGTCGAAGGGGATGAATCTGGCTGCTTCTCTGAGTGGACCTAAATTTATTTTTATTTAGCTGCATTTATATACCGCTTCTCACCGGGTCAAAGCGGTTTAACATTGAGAGGGGGGTGGGGGTGGACAACAATCAGTGGGGGGGGGGAGCCGTCACCGGGGGCCAACATTGATGATCTGAACAGGTGGTGAGGACATAGGCAACAGACATAGGTCTCTTATAGGGTAGTTTGGGGAATTTGGTTGCAGGGCTGTGGGATGTCAGTGGAGATTGCCTGCTTCTGGTCCAAGGTATTCCTGGAAGAGGATGGTTTTTAGTTGTTTTCGGAAGGCAGATGGATCAGCGGTGTTCCTGATTTGGTTCAGTAATGAGTTCCAGAGGGAGGGTGCGTATAGTTCAAAAACTCTGTTGCAGGTTCGTTGATTATAGTTTGTTAAATCAAATAAGACCAATGAGTTCTCGAGTCCTAAGTTAGGGCTATGTTCTGGAGTTGCAGAGCCTCTATGGGATGCCTTTGTGGATTCTTCCTACCACTCCCCACTCAGATGAATGGTAGCCGAAGAAACCCTACAGCACCTGTAGTTGCAGGCTATTCTTCCTGTGACCTCCACAGAGCAGGGCCAGGACGTTATTCCATCTACTTCATGGTGCCCAAGATGGGCAGCTTCTTTCAGTCTTTTCTGGACCTGAAGGTGGTAAGTGCCAAGCTCAGAATCCCTCTATCTCCAGGAACAAGCAGGAATAAGTCCTCACATATGGGTACGTCGGAACCGACGGAGCCTGCGCGGGAAAGCTCCCCAGCTTCCCAGAAAGGAAGCTTTTGGGGCCTCCCACTGCACATGCGCGCTGCCTTCCCGCCTTCCTGACCAGCTCTCCTCAGTTTCTCTTTTTCCGCGGAGCCAGCAGGTCGTGTTCCTGTCACCGCTGAAGAAATTATTGTTTTAGTTTATTTCTTTAGACCGCGTACCTGCCTTCCCCATACCGAAACCGGTACCGCCGGTCTCTCTTTTCTTTTATTTAAAAAAAAAATAAAAAAAATCTTTATCTTGCACAACTTGGTGACTTCGGTTAGGCCTCAGGCCTACACAAATTCTCCTCATGGAGAAACCAGCCCCTGGTTTTAAGAAGTGTACCAAGTGTAGTGCTGTTATTTCTGTCACAGACACCCATGAATGGTGTCTTAAGTGTTTGGGACCTGACCACTCCATTCCGGACTGCCCATCCTGCTCCCAGATGTCTAAACGTGGGTTGCAGAACCGGGCCAACAAATTCCATATGCTGTTTGCTTCAGATAATCCAGCATCACAGTCATCCAGGTCTTCCTCTCCGGATGGATCTCAGGTAACCAAACCTTCTTCGGGCAGGTCCTGAAAGAGCAAATCTCCTTCAAAGCATCGAGAGGCTCTCACTTTTGAGTCTGAGGATCCTGCCCCAGCCAAACAACCCCGGCGGGAAGCTCTGGCTTCCAAAGCACCATCTATGGGGTTACAGGTTGACATCGATGGCACGGCCTCGACTGATCACCTGTTAGACTGCTCTGGGGTACCGGCCCATACCGGTACCGACATCCAGTCAGCAGTGGCGTCTATGAGCAATACTGTTCAGACCATGCAGCAGGCCATGCTGGCTTTTATTAATGCTGCGACGCCCTCGGTACCGCGTTTAGCGGTACCTGGTCCGGTTCCGGTATCGTCTCCCATACCGGAACCGAGACCATCCACTTCCAAACGCAGATCGGTTCCGCATGCCGGATCCGGGTTTTTACCCGATACCGATCCCATACCCGGTATGCCCGATGTCGATACCGATCGGTATGCGTATCGTGCGTTGGAAGCAAATAGAGAATACTCTGATTCTTCTGAGGATTTTGACTCCTCTGAGGACTCTGATGAGCTGTCTCTGGTTCTTCATGAAGACCCTTCTTCCCCAAAGAGGAGAATGTCTCCACCAGAGGATTTGTCCTTTCAAGACTTCATTATAGAGCTAGCTAAAGGACTTTCTATTACCACATCCTCTGAAAAAGAACCTAGGTCAAAGAAATTGGATATTTTAGGATACCCTAAGGTTCCTAAAGAGGCAGTCACCCTGCCTATCCATGAAATCCTTCAAGAACACTTGATGGACTTATGGGAGGCTCCTCTAATGTTGTCTCCTTATGCTCGTAGGTTGGACACCATGTACCGGGTCCCTCCTTCTCCTGGTTTTCAAAAGACTCAGTTGCCTCACCATTCCATTGTGGTGAAGTCTGCACTAGAAAAAGATTAAGAGTACCAAAAGGCACTCTTCTACCCCTCCAGGGCGAGAATGTAAGAACCTAGACTCTTTTGGTAGGAAACTTTTCCAGGCTAGTATGCTTATAGCCAGGATTAATTCATATAGTCTGTATATGGGCATGTTTCTAAGGGAACTTGCCCTAAAGGTGCGGCATTTTGCCACCTTTATCCCTGAGGATAGAAAGGAGGAGTTCATTTCTCTGGTGAAACAGCTTCTAGATGTTTCTAAGTTCTCCAACAGAGCAGCCTTTGATTCCTTTGAAGGTGCCGGTAGAGCTTCGGGCATTGCCATTGCAGCCCGACGACTTGCTTGGCTCCAGGCCTCTGACCTAGAACCCTGGGTCCTGGATGGCTTACGGAATCTGCCCTGTACAGGTGAGAACTTATTTGGTAAGGATTGGCAAATTAAAGCCACTCAAATGGACGCAGAAAATGCTACATTGGATAGACTTTCTACTCCTGCCAAGAAAAAGTCTTTCAAGAGGCCTTACTACAAGAAGGCCAGATTTTCCACAAATACTGGCCAACAATCTTCTCAGCCTCGCTTTGCTGCTAAACGTCAGCAACCTAAACAGGCAAGGTCAAAGCCTGCAGCGTCTGCCACTCCTCAGCAGGCTCAACCACCTCAGGGGTTTTGACTTGCCCCTAGAGAACTTAACATTTCTGGCTCTAGAACAACCAGAGCCCCTCACCATTCTCGGAAGGTTAGCTCACTTTGCTCCCAGATGGGAGCAAATTACATCAAAGCAATGGACCCTCTCTATCATCAGAGAGGGCTACAAACTTCATTTTTCCAACCTTCCTCCATATACCATGGTGAGGCACTTCAATTCTCCCCCATCTCTCCTGGACCTGTTGGATCAGGAAGTCTCTTCTCTCCTTGCCCAAGGGGCAATAGAAGAGGTTCCTCTTCTTCAACAAGGGACAGGATTCTACTCCCCTTATTTTCTCATAACAAAGAAGACAGGGGGATTCAGACCTATCCTAGATCTGAGAGAATTGAACAAATTTCTGTACAAGGAGAAATTCAAAATGCTTTCTCTAGGCATTCTCCTTCCATACCTTCAGAGTCAGGATTGGCTTTGTTCTCTAGATCTCAAGGATGCGTACACACATATACTCATCCACCCATCCCACAGAAAATATCTAAGATTTCTGTTTCAGGGAAAACATTTCCAGTACAGAGTACTTCCCTTCGGTCTAGCCTCTGCTCCAAGAGTGTTCACCAAATGCATGGCAGTTGTTGCCGCATTTCTAAGAGGTCTGGGAATTTTTGTATTCCCATATCTGGACGACTGGCTCATCCGAGCTCCATCTCAGTCAGAGGCCCAGATTTCCCTGGACCGCACAAGGCACATTCTGCAGTATCTGGGACTGGTGATAAACCTTCCCAAGTCTCAATTTATCCCTACTCAGTCTCTGGAATTCATAGGGGCCCAGTTGGACACCGCCACTGCAAGGGCCTACCTACCTCAAGTCCGGGGCCAACGTCTGGTGTGCTTGGCCTCCCAAGCTAAGTCCAGCAGTCACTTGACAGCCAGAGAAATGCTGCGACTTCTGGGCCACATGGCCTCCACGGTACACGTGGTGCCCTACGCTCGTCTTCATATGAGAGCAGCTCAATGGACCTTGGCCACCCAGTGGACTCAGGCATCAGGAGCGCTCTCCGACCAAATACTCACCTCAAAGCGTCTGTTTTGGTCCCTCCAATGGTGGATGTCCACCAAGAATCTGTTGTTGGGGGCCCCCTTCCAACCTTTGTTGCCCCAAGCAACCCTCACAACAGATGCCTCCCAAACAGGGTGGGGAGCCCATCTACAATCCCTCTCCACTCAGGGTACTTGGTCTCCACAGGAGACCACCCTTCACATCAACCTCCTGGAACTGCGAGCAATCTTCTTTGCCCTCAAAGTCTTCCATACCCTCCTTGTCAACCTGACCGTCCTAGTTCAGACAGACAATCAGGTGGCCATGTTCTACGTAAACAAACAAGGAGGGACAGGCTCTCTGTCGCTTTGCAACGAAGCTCTCAGATTATGGGCCTTCGCCAGAGAGCATCAAATTCATCTTCTAGCAGTATATCTTCCAGGGGTTCAAAACTCTCGGGCAGACAGACTCAGTCGAGTTCTACTTCCACACGAATGGCCCTACATATGGACCAGATAGGCAGAATCTTTCAGGAATGGGGAACCCCGGACATAGACCTCTTTGCAAGTCCGTGGAATGCCAAACTTCCCCGGTTCTGTTCCAGGACTCCCTGTCAGGGAGCTCAGGCCGACGACGCCTTTCTCCTGCATTGGGGTCAGGAATTCCTATATGCCTTTCCACCCATTCCTTTGATTCCCAAGACTCTGTTCAAACTCCAGAGGGATCACGGATCGATGATCCTCATAGCTCCACGCTGGCCACGCCAAGTGTGGTTCCCTCTACTTCTGCATCTCTCCCAGGGACTCTCCCTGGACCTGGGAGCTGCGCCAGACCTTCTCTCTCAGGAGGAGGGGACTTTGTGGCACCCAAACCCCAAGTCCCTACACCTCAGAGCTTGGTTACTGAAGGCCTAAGCCTTCATGACTTCAATCTTTCTCAGCCAGTGAAAGATATCCTTCATGCTTCTAGGAAACCCTCCACGAGGCGTTCCTATGCTTTCAAATGGAAATGCTTTTCCATTTAGTGTGCTCAACAGGGTCTTGACCCTCTAGCACTTCCTTTGAATTCTCTATTAGACTATCTCCTGCATCTTTCCAATGCAGGCCTTAAGACGAATTCAGTAAGAGTCCATTTGAGTGCTATTGCAGCATCTTTACAACCTATAAATGGACAACCTGTCTCCTCTCATCCTCTTATTTCAAGGTTCATGAGAGGCCTGACTCTAACTAAACCTCCCATCCGGCCTCCTCCGGTAGCATGGGATTTGAACCTAGTTCTAGGTCAGCTTATGAAGCCACCTTTTGAACCGTTGGTTTCTACCTCCTTGAAATTTCTTTCCTGGAAGGTCATTTTCCTTATTGCAGTCACTTCGGCTCGCCGCATCAGTGAACTACAAGCCTTGGTGGCTCTTCCACCTTATACCAGGTTTCATCATGATAAGGTGGTCCTCAGGACGAATCCCCACTTTATGCCCAAAGTGGTCTCGCCTTTTCATCTTAATCAAGAGGTATATCTACCTGTCTTTTTTCCAGCTCCTCATGCATCCAGTGCAGAGAGGAACCTTCATACTCTAGATTGTAAAAGAGCTCTCGCCTTTTACCTCAACAGGACTCAGCCACATCGAAAGTCTTCCCAACTTTTTGTGGCTTTTGATCCTTCTCATTTGGAAAGTCTTCCCAACTTTTTGTGGCTTTTGATCCTTCTCATTTGGGACTTCCAGTCTCCAAACGTACACTTTCCAATTGGATTGCTCAGTGTATTTCCTTTGCTTACCAGAGTAAAAACATTTCTCTGGAAGGCCATGTCACAGCTCACAATGTGAGAGCCATGGCCACTTCTATGGCTCATCTTCACTCTGTATCCATTGATCAGATCTGTCGAGCCGCCACATGGGCCTCGGTTCATACCTTCACAGCCCATTACTGCTTGGACAAGGACTCCCACCGGGATGCCTTGTTTGGTCAGGCTGTCCTCAAACACCTGTTCCATACTTGAACAACTCCTGCCCACCTTCCCAGGATGGATGCCTGAGATCCATACGAAGATGGCGAACCCTTGGAGGGGGATCTCCCAGGCATCTTAGCTAGGGAGTCCCCATATGTGAGGACTTATTCCTGCTTGTTCCTGGAGATAGCACAGTTACTTACCTGTAACAGGTGATCTCTGGGAACAGCAGGAATTAGTCCTCACAACCCACCCACCTCCCCTAGGAGTTGTATCTTCTATCTATCTTCCTTTCCTCTCTCTATTGTCTCAGCTATAAACTCGAACTGAGGAGAGCTGGTCAGGAAGGCGGGAAGGCAGCGTGCATGTGCAGTGGGAGGCCCCAAAAGCTTCCTTTCTGGGAAGCTGGGGAGCTTTCCCGCGCAGGCTCCGTCCGGTTCCGACGTACCCATATGTGAGGACTAATTCCTGCTGTTCCCAGAGATCACCTGTTACAGGTAAGTAACTGTGCTTTCCTGCATGTCAGTGATTGTTAGTCCAGCAAAATGAGTTTCTCACTTCCCTGGATCTGTCCAAGGTCTGTTTTCCTATTCCCATCCGGAGACATTGGTGGTTTTTCTGCATCTGTGTCTTGGACCTCCATTTCCAGTTCTGGGTTCTAGCCTTTGGCCAACCACGGCTCCTTGCACCTTTTTGAAAATCATAGTGGTATTGGAGGCATTATGCACAAGTATGGCCTCCCATTTCCTGGATGACTGGCTGATGTGGTCAGATTCCTTGGTTGGTCCAGGATAGATGACCAAATGGTCTTCTATCTAGAATGACTGACTGGGTTTGGTGATCAACTGTATCAACAGCAGTCTGAGTCCCTCTTAGGACTTGAAGTTCCTTGGGACTCATTTCAGTCCTCTCCTGGGTTAAGCTTTTGTGATGTCAGAGAGTTCTCTCAAGCAACAGAGCCAGCATAGGGAGTTCTGTGCTAAGTCAGATTCCTTGGCCTGAGACTACTTCTAACTCCTAGGATCCATAGTGCCAACTATGGAGTTGGTCTTTTGGGCTAGGGCACATTTGTGCCCTCTTCAGAGACATCTGCTGTCTCTGCTCTTCCTATTCTCTGTTGTTTGACCAAGCCCTTCCTCTCCCCTGGGAAATCAAGTGCTACTATCCTGGTGGTTACAATCACACTATCTGAGGAATGGAATGCCCCTGGAAGCACTGGATTGGGAGATAGTCACCTTAGATGATAGCTTGAAGGGCTAGGGTGTCCTTTATCTAGGCCCCTCAAGAGGCCTTCCAGCCAACCAACCGGTTGGAGGTCAGAATAATCCATTTGTCCTCCTTTGGTGGGCAAGGCATTCTGAATTTTCTTGGACAATGCCACTGCTGTGGGGAAATGTCAGCAAGCAAGGCAGGGCTCGCAGTGCCAGAGTGGCTCTCGAGGTGGTGACACTGTGTCGCTGAGCATAGGAGCACTTCATTACTCTGTTCGCAGCTGTGTTGGCTGATCTCTGAGTCACAATACTGTGGTTTCTGGTGAGTGGGAGCTCAGTCCTCATGCATTTGACCTTGTAGTGCAAGGTGTGGGGCCTTACAGTTTTTTATTTACTGGCCATTCAAGAAAGACCTGCAGGTGACTGGCCCAGATGCAGTTTAGGAATGGCGCCAGGAGGGGTTCCTGGCCCCCATGGCCTTTGGTGAGCTGCCTTCTGTGCAGAATTCTATTGCACCCAGACTTGGTGGTTTTACTGTCCAAATCAGTCATGGTATAAAGATCTCCTCAGTCTGTTGGCAGGGTCCCTCTCTTGTTTTTCAGGAGGGACATGTTCTACGGCAAGGGCCCTTGAGGATGGATGGTTCCATTTCCTTCTTGCTTTTAGCCTGACCCTTGAGAGACAGAGGCTGCCAAAGGAGGACTACTCTAGAAAGGTAATGGACACTCTTCTCAAGGCTTGGAAGGCCTCTATTTCCTTAGCCTTAGTCATTGTCTTGGATCCCACTGCTTAGGAAAAGACTTTTCACCTGCTCAGGTGGAAGACACTTTCCCTCCTGACCTCCCCTTCTTATAATTTCTGTGACATCACAAATGGCCCCCTTTCCCCTCCTCCCTCCCAGCTCTCCAAGATTAGTAGCCAGCTGGAGCGTTCCTAACAAGTTAACCTTTATACATGGACTGGGGCAACTGGTACCCCTGCCTCAATAAGTGATACACAAATTCTCTTTAAGACATAGGCCAATTCACTATATGCATCTTAGTAGTAGGACTCTTAGCAACCCTTGTATCGCAGATTTATTTACTGTATCATCTTGAATACATCCCTTCCTCTGCAGAAATGTAAACCCTTCTGGACAGGACAAGATGAGCATATGAATTGTTTTGTAAAGTGATATGTGCATCTTCCTCTTAATTACTATTATATAGCAGACTCGGAACACTTTTTTGATAAATGAAATATTTACGTGTGCCAGTTTCAGTAGATTCATCCTGAGCTATATATTCCACTAAATACTTTTCACCTGACGAATAGCCAATTTAAGATTTTTAAAGAATAATACTAGTAATTTCTTTGTCTCTGTTTCATACCACATACCCAAACATTCTTTGAATCCTATTTTGACTTAAATCTATGAAAAAGGAGGATGCTGTTATTTATGTATGACATTATGGTTGGCTTTGAATGTGAATAAACCAGTTCAGAAGAACAGATTATTTCATCAGTATATGAAAGTTTGCTCCATTGTGATAGCATGACAGTTCATTTTTGAGTAATTCTACTGGGCAAAGGTTGCAAGGAAAATTTAATACAAACTGCCAAAAATGATTCTATAAACTGAGGATAGTCAAGTCTGGGCCAGTGTATAATTAATTGGCTGCAAAATGATCTTGACTGTGTCCCTCGTAGCAGGTCAGTCAATTCAAAAATCTATATTGTGAATACAAATTATGGGCCATGATATGGTAACACAAGAGATGACAGCAGTTAAGGACCTGTTGACTCGCTCAGTCTGCCTGGTGGTTTTTCTTGCTGCTTTTTCAGTTTCGAGTTAATATAGGCAGCTTGTATTCATTTTTATTTTCCATCAACAAGCAGGACGTAATTGGGCGCACAAATAGGTGATCTCATTGCACAGTACTTACTGTAGATGTAGCAGCTCTCAGCTCAGATCTAGTGCTCCCTGTGCTCCACAGTCTCCTCAGTCCCATAAGTTCTGCTTTTAGTGTTTTGCTAAATAGACATATTTTTCAAGTCTACTCTTTAGCCTTCCAATGCTTTACTGTTTTTTTTCTAATAAAAAGAAGGAATTTTATTTTTCATCTTTCTTGTGGAGTATGATACAGATCAAGTTGGGGTTCTGGCCATGCCCTCATTGTCTAAGAAAGATCCAGAACTTTGACATTCTTTCCAGGTATTTCATCTGTTTGGGCTCTGGATGTCTCCATGAGCTAGAAAGGATTGTCTTGATTGCCTTTGCAACCGTTACAAGGCAGAAAGGAGACTCCTGCTTGTGCAGAAAAAACAGAATGGCTTTGGCATATAAACTGGCCAGCTCTGCAGATGTTGTCTCTGTACCCCTGTGCAGTGACTTGAGAAGCCCAGTTGTGAAGGGGCAGCACCACAAATCCTCTGGCTTGGTGTACGACTTCTTAACCTAAAGCGCAGATGTCTTCTATGCAGTTGCAGAGGTTTGAAACCATATCTTAAAGCAGTGTAGAAACACCATAATTTCAGCATTGATGGCAGTCTGGCAATATAAGCAGACAGAAATCCCTATTGTGCTACCTACTGTACATCAATCACAAAGCTTCAGCAGGATCACAACATTGATATACACCCTTCACTGTTGGTGCAGAACGTTGGGCCACTGTTTCCAACACACATGCAGGAAGCGCTTCTGCACAGACCAGTTTCATATATGCTGTAGTTCAATGCAGTGGTACTTTTTTCTCTGCACAGAGACTTATTCTGCACAGAGTCAGTGCAGGTCTTCCTCATCAGTTGTGGTACAGGTCTCTGCATTATCCTCCTTTATGCAATGACCTTCCTTTCAACCTTCAGAGGGAAAATCTTTGGCATCCGATCCAGTACAGACAAAGGTGGCAGATGAATTCTTTTTGTTTATATTTTTGCCTCTGCCAAACCAGTCACATTTATTCTTGCAGCACTTGGTCAATGACTTTGCCAAGAGCTACTGCAAGGACCAAGTGCTACAGTGAAGATCATGGTGCTGTGCAGGCCTTTGTCTACTGAACTTAGCCCATTACTGTTTGGACAAGGACTCCCGCCGGGATGCCTCGTTTGGTCAGGCTGTTCTCAAACACCTGTTCCATTCCTAATCAACTCCTACCCACCTACCCTGGTTGGATGCCAGAGATCCATGGGGGGGGGGAGGTGGAGCCCTTTTCAAGGACACACAACTCTGGGGTCTCTCCCTGGCATCTGCAGCTAGGGAGTCCCCATATGTGAAGACTCATTCCTGCTTGTTCCTGGAGATAGCACAGTTACTTACCTGTAACTGGTGATCTCTGGGAACAGCAGGAATAAGTCTTCACAACCCACCCACCTCCCCTAGGAGTTGTATCTCTCTCTATCTATCTTTCCTTCTCTCTCTCTCTCTCTTTGTCTCAGCTTTAAAACTCGAACTGGAGAGAGGCGGTTGGGAAAGGCAGAAAGGCAGCACGCAGGCACTGTGGGATGCTCCCAAAAGCTTTCTTATTGGAGGCTGGGGAGCGTTCCCGCGCAGGCTCCGTCGGTACCGACGATACCCATATGTGAAGACTTATTCCTGCTGTTCCCAGAGAACACCTGTTACAGGTAAGTAACTGTGCTTTACTCCCCCTATTTCCTTATTCCAAAGAAAACAGGAGGACACAGGCCCATTCTAGACCTCAGAGAATTGAACAAATTCCTGTTCAAAGAGGAGTTCAAAATGATTTCTCTAGGAACTCTGCTGCCATACCTTCAGAGTCAGGAATGGCTTTGTTCTCTAGATCTCAAGGATGCGTACACTCATGTTCTCATCCATCCAACTCATCGAAAGTTCCTTCGCTTTCTGTTTCAAGGGAAGCACTACCAATACAGGGTTCTTCCTTTAGGACTGGCCTCTGCAACATGGGTGTTCACAAAATGCATGGCTGTGGTGGCAGCATTTCTTCGCACCCTAGGAATATTCGTCTTCCCTTACTTAGACGACTGGCTCATTCGAGCCCCTTCAGAGCCAGAGGCCAGGAATGCTCTCTCTCACACAATGCGCATCCTTCAGTATTTGGGACTTGTCATAAACTTCCCAAAATCCAACCTTGCTCCTACTCAGTCCCTGGAGTTTATAGGAGCTTTGCTGGATACCAGACAGACAAGGGCCTACCTTCCACAGGCCCGCTGCCTTCGCATTGTGCAGTTAGCTTCCCAAGCAGTGTTAAAACCTCTCCTCACTGCTCGGGAAATGTTACAGTTGCTAGGCCACATGGCATCCACCGTGCATGTGGTTCCTTATGCTTGCCTCCATATGAGGGCAGCCAAGTGGACTTTATCCACTCAATGGACTCCGGCATCAGGTTGCCTGTCAGACAAAATAGCAAACTCAGATTGCCTTATTTTGTCCCTCCAATGGTGGCAGTCACCCCAAAACCTTTTGGTGGGGTCCCCTTTTCAGCAACCCCCACCCCAAGCCACTCTAACAACAGATGCCTCACAGGTGGGTTGGGGAGCCTAGCTGCAAAGGCCTCTCTACCCAGGGTACCTGGACTCCACAGGAGACCTATCTGCATATCAATCTCCTGGAACTCAGAGCAATCTTCCTTGCTCTTCGAGTATTCCACACCCAGCTCAGCTACAAGACAGTCCTAGTTCAAACGGACAATCAAGTAGCCATGTTCTAAGTGAAAAAGCAGAGCGGAACAGGCTCTCTGTCGCTATGCAACGAAGCTTTGCGACTATGGGCCCTTGCCAGAGAGCATCAGATTCATCTCCTTGCGGGGTATCTTCCAGGCATTCAAAACTCTTGGGCAGACAGACTCAATCAAGTTCTGCTTCCACACGAATGGTCTCTCCATGCAGACCAGGTTGCCAAACGTTTCCAAATTTTGGGAACCGCGGACATAGATCTCTTTGCAAGTCCGCTGAATACTAAACCTCCCCGGTTCTATTCCAGAATTCCGGCTCAGGGTTGTCAGGCCAGGGATACTTTCCTCTTCCATTGGGGCCAGGACTTCCTGTATGCCTTTCCACCCATTCCCCTAATTCCCAAAACCCTGTTCAAGCTTCAGAGAGACAGAGGTCATATGATTCTCATAGCTCCACATTGGCCATGGCAATGTGGTACCCTCTGCTCCTACATCTCTCTCAAGCTCTGCCTCTGGAGTTAGGATCTGCTCCAGATCTCCTTTCTCAGGATGTCAGGATGCTGTGGCATCCTGATCCCCAGTCTCTGCATCTCAGGGCCTGGTTGCTGAAAGCCTAGAACTTCACGGTCTTAACCTTTCTCAGCAGGTAAAG
Organism: Ichthyophis bannanicus; assembly: GCA_033557465.1. NCBI lineage: Eukaryota > Metazoa > Chordata > Amphibia > Gymnophiona > Ichthyophiidae > Ichthyophis > Ichthyophis bannanicus. Next base: position 1,650,937,852 of record CM066031.1, read on the forward strand.
GATATCCTTTATGCTTCCAGGTAGCCTTCCACAAGACGCTCTTATGCTTTCAAGTGGAAAAGGTTTACCATATGGTGCTCGCAGAAGGGTCTTAACCCTCTTGCTATACTTCTGGAATCATTACTGGAGTATCTCCTTCATTTGTCTAATGCAGGGCTTAGACCAATTCAGTGAGTTCATTTGAGTGCTATTGCAGCTTCTTTCAAGCCTCTAAATGGGCAACCTTTTTCCTCTCATCCTCCCATAACGAGATTTATGAGAGGCCTTCTTTTAACTAAGCCTCCCATTAAGCCACCACCGGTGGCAGGGGACTTAAATTTGGTTCTTGGGAAGCTTATGAAACCGCCTTTTGAACCATTAGCCACTACCTCTTTGAAATTCCTTTCCTGGAAGGTCATCTTTCTTATTGCAATCACATCAGCATGTCACATCAGTAAATTGCAAGCATTGGTGGCTGATTCTCCTTAAACAAGGTTCCATCATGATAAGGTAGTCCTTAGGACTCATTAACATTTTATGCTAAAGGTGGTATCACCTTTTCTTTTAAACCAAGCGGTTTACCTTCCTGTATTCTTCCCAAGGCCTCATGCCTCAATGTAGAAAGGAATCTTCATACTTTGGATTGTAAAAGGGCTCTGGCCTTTTACTTACAAAGGACACAGCAACATAGGAAGTCCTCTCAACTTTTTGTTGCTTTTGATCCTAGTCATTTGTGACTTCCAGTCTCCAAAGGAACACTGTCCAACTGGATTGCACAGTGTATATCTTTTGCCTATGAGAGTAAAAACCTTCCTCTGGAAGGCCATGTCACAGCTCACAATGTGAGAGCCATGGCAGCCTCTATGGCTCATCTTCACTCTGTGTCTATCAGCGACATCTGTCGAGCAGCTACTTGGGCTTCGGTTCATACCTTCACAGCCCATTACTGCTTGGACAAGGACTCCCGCCGGGATGCCTTGTTTGGTCAGGCTGTTCTTCAACACCTGTTCCATACTTAATCAACTCCTACCCTCCATCCCTGGTAGGATGCCAGAGATCCAGGGGGGGAAGTGGAGCCCTTTCAGAAGGGCACCCAACGTCTGGGGTCTTCTCCCTGGCATCTACAGCTAGGGAGTCCCCATATGTGAAGACTATATTCCTGCTTGTTCCTGGAGATAGCATAGTTACTCACCTGTAACAGGTGATCTCCGGGAACAGCAGGAATTTAGTCTTCACAACCCACCCACCTCCCCTAGGAGTTGTATGTCTCTATCTCTCTCTTTCCCTCTCTCTTTTGTCTCAGCTTTAAACTCAACTGGAGAGGGACAGTTGGGAAAGGCGGGAAGGCAGCACGCAGGCGCTGTGGGATGCTCTGAAAAGCTTTCCTATTGGACGCTGTGGAGCGTTCCCGTGCAGGCTCCGCGGGTACCGATGATACCCATATGTGAAGACTAAATTCCTGCTGTTCCCGGAGATCACCTGTTACAGGTGAGTAACTATGCTTTCAGCCCAGTTGAGTGAGAGGACTACCTGACTACCTGTTTTGCCATGTTTTGATCCATCTGCCTGCCTCTAAACCAGGGGTCTCAAACTCAAATTGCTTTGAGGGCCAAATGAGGACTTGTAAAGTAACCCGGGGGCCGCATAAGACGCGGGGCCTCATTTGCATAAGGGGCCTCATTTGCATAAATATTTGCATAATGTTACCATACATTAACTTTTAGTAAACATGCCTCTTTAATGAGTATGGATAAAGAAAGACTAAAAGATTTAGAAACAGGAAGACAATAATTAAACTGGGAACCCCAAAAGCCAAACTTGGAATGTACAACAACACTGTAGAAATAAAACTATAAATTAATTTCCTCTTGTACTAAACAAAGCGCAAACATTAATGATGCACATTTCCCAGAGCTGACATATTCCAGTTAATAAATTCAAAATAAAGAGAGATTTTTCTACCTTTTGTGCATTTTTTTTCAGTTGCAATTTTTCCAGCCACTTTCTTCTGGTTTCTTCATTCGTCTTCTGCTAACTCTCCATCGTCTGCTGTCCATTTGCCCTTTCTTCTCTCCTAGTTTTTTTTCCATTCTCTCTCTACATCTGCTTTAACATACTAATCTTTCTCCTTTTTCTCTTTCCTCATTCCTATTTCATCCACTCCAATTTTACCCCTCCATCCTCAATCCCCACTTACTCTCCCAATACCTGGCCAATTGTAGATTTGTCTTCTCTCCTAGACAAAATATTTTTCCCCTCTCCATTTCACTTTCCCAGCTCCATCCCATTCTAATCCTCCCCCAACATCAGCTCCCTTCTAGTTCCAGCCCCACCCAGCATCTGCTCCTTTCTAGTCCCTGCATCAGTCCAATTCCAGTCCTATCCTAGCCTCACCATCAGCCCATTTCCAATCCTAGCCCCCCATCAGCCCATTTCCAATCCTAGCTCCCTCCCCTCACAGCCCATTTCCATTCCAAACCCCCCTCCCCATCAGCCATTTGCAGTTCAAGCCCCCCTTCCACTCAGCCCATTTCCAGTCCTAGCAACCCCCCCAGCCCATTACCAGTCCTAGACCCCCCATAGCCCATTACCAGTCCTAACCTCCCCATAGCGCACTTCCAGTCTTACCCCCCCATCACCCCATTTTCAGTCTTACCCCCCCATAGCCCATTACCAGTCCTAGTCCCCCCCATAGCCCATTTGCAGTCGTATCCCCCATCACCCCATTTTCAGTCTTACCTCCCCTCATAGGCCATTACCAGTCCTAACCCCCCAATCAGCCCACCTCCAGTCCTAACCCCCATCACCCCATTTTCAGTCCTAGCCCCCACCATAGCCCATTACCAGTTATAACCCCCCCATCAGCCCATTTCCAGTCTTAACCCCCCCCGTGCCATTCGCCCACTTCCTGTCCTAACCCCCATCTGCCCATTTCCTGTCCTCGCCCCCACCATTGCCCTTTACCTGTCATAACCCCCCCCTGCCAATAGCCCACTTCCAGTCCTAACCCCCATTACCCCATTTAAGTCAGACCATCCATAGCTCATTAACTGCCAGAGGAGGGAAACAAAAAAACCCAAAAACCCTGGCTTCTTCCGTTGCCGCCGTGGCAGCGGCAGTATCAATTGTCAAATTTAAAAAAATAAGACTTCTGCTGCTCAAGCAGCAAAATCAGCTGTCCTGAGGCCCCTTCCCCTGTGCCCGGAGATCCGAGTCTGCTCTATCAGCGGCGTGCTTTTCAAGCCGCGAGGAGAGTATTCCCCTCTCGCGCGGCTTGAAACCGCGCGAGAGGGGAATACTCTCCTCGCGGCTTGAAAAGCACGCCGCTGATAGAGCAGACTCGGATCTCCGGGCACAGGGGAAGGGGCCGCAGGACAGCTGATTTTGCTGCTTGAGCAGCAGAAGTCTTTTTTTTTAAATTTGACAATTGATTCTGCCGCTGCCACGGCGGCAACGGCAGAAGCCAGGGTTTTGTGTTTTTTTTGTTTTCCTCTGTCGCGGGCCGCACAAAGTTGTCTTGCGGGCCGCGTGTTTGAGACCCCTGCTCTAAACCCACTGAGAATGAAATGCTGCTGGGATCTTGTGGGTTGAGGCCTGGGAGAGGAGCAGTGTGTTGGCCCTGCCTCCAACGCTGACGTTATCTATGCAACGCATGAGCCCTGAGATAAAATAGACACAGCCCAGGTGGGCGCCGGCTAAGAGGCATGGCTAAAGAGCGTGCCACTTAGCATGCCACTTGGAATGCTCTTGAAACATTTGGATGAACAGTGGGCTGTTAGTTTAGTGATAAATGGGAGCTTGAGGCGGGTAGTGGGGGGTGGTGGTAGAGATAATTTATTGTTTATGTTTTGGTTATCAGCAGGTTAAGATGTGTTATTGTAAGGGGGGCTTGAGCAGGGGACTGAGCAGCCCATTGGGGTAATTGTGGGCAGGGGTAACTATGGGTAGTTTTGGGAGAACGGCTGTAAGGCAGAGAAGAGGGTGGATAGGGTTTTATGTCAGTTAGAAAAAATGGAGGTGGAAAAAAGTTGTGGGAGCATTGTTTATATCCTTTAGTGAATGCTTGTTCTGCTAGTCAGAAGCAGCATATTTTACATAATTTTATTGTTGATGGTGGATTGGATTTATTATTTATTACAGAAACATGCATATGTGTTTTTCCATGGTGTGACCGCACATTGAATATTGTGTGCAATTCTGGTCACCATATCTTAAGAAAATATAGCAGAATTAGAAAAGGTCCAGATAAGAGCCATCAGAATGGTAAAGGAGATGGAAGGGATAACCCTATGAGGAAAGGCTTAAAAGGTTAGGGATCTTCAACTTGGAAAAAAGATGGCTGAGGGGAGATATTATAGAGCTCTATAAATTAATGAGTGGTGGAATGGGTATACGTAGATCAGTTGTTCACGTTTTCAAAAAGTAGAAAGACTACGGACACTCAATGAAGCTACAATGTAGCCCATTTAAGACTAATAAGAGAACATATTTTTTTCACTCAATGAGTAATCAAACTTTTATTACCGGAGGATGTAGTAAAAGCTGTTAGTGTAGCTAGGTTTAAAAAATATATGGACGAGTTCCTGGAGAAAAAGTACAAAACCATTATTAAAGAGGACCAGAAGAATCCATTTCTTATCTATGGAATAAGCATTGTGGAATCTGTGTACCGTTTGGGAACCCGATAGGTACATGTAACTTGGATGGGCCACTGTTGGGAACAGGATGCAGGGCTTGATGGACCTTGGTCTGACGTAGTATGGCATTTCTTATCATCTTATGTTTTAATATGGTTTTCAGATGGGAGGGAGGGTTGGGATTTCATTGTTGTGCCCTGATTATTATGGCTGAAGGTAGCGAGATGAAGGAAGTAGGGAGGAGGGATGGCTACAGTATATCATACAAGATGGAGTTCATTGCAGAGGAGGTGGAAGATGCTGGTAGGGTGTGAGGGGATTTTGGTGGAGCTGCAAGGGGTAAGCAATATTGGGTTTCTTTGTTATATTGTTCCCCAGGATTAATGCAGGAGCAGTGGGGTGATTGTATTGGAGGACTTCAATATGGTGGTAGCAGAGGATCATACTCCTTTTATATTTTCATTATTGTTAGATATGGGTTACTGTCAGCTAGTTCAGGTGGTGACCCATATTAAGAGAAACCTATTAGATATGATTTTTGGATTGTTGGAGGTGGTGGGGCAAATTGAGCTACATGTTAAGACTGTCATGAGCGTTCCTTAGTCTGATTACTATGTGATCCCTTTCCAATTTTGGTGGGGGTGGGGAGAGGCTGAGAGGGGGCGGGAAGTGGGTCAGATGGTGTAGTGGGAAGACTGATGAGGACTCGCTGATGAGGGTTGTGTTGGAGAAGAGGGAAGGAGTGAAGGGAGGATGGAGGATCAGATAAGCAATTGGATGGGGGCAATGAAGGAGGGTGCAGGTGCATCTTGCAAAAAAAGCGAGAAATCGGGCTTGGTATTCCCCCCCCCCCCCCTTTTTGGAGGTAAAGAGAGGGATGCGGAGATTAGAGAGGCATTAGAGAAAATCAGGGAGTAGGATAGACTGGGATTTGTGGAGGAAGAAGGCTAGTGAATATCAACGGTTAATTCAAGAAGTGAAACGGAGGGTATGTTTTGCTTAGGTGCTAGCGGTTGTCAATAGATCAAAGGAACTGTTTCGGGTAGCGAAGCAATTGTTAGGGTGGAAGGGAGAGACGTAGAGGGGGGATGTAGATGTGGAGAAGATGGTGGACTATTTCTTCAGGAAAGTGGAGGTATTACGGGTTGGAGGGGGAAAGTGGTTGGGGAGGGGTAAGGTTGGGATGGGTGCAGTGGGAGGTGTTTGAGAAAGTAACACATGAGGCTATTAGGAGTTTAATTCAGCAGTTACATCTGACATGGATGCCTCTGGATCCGTTCCTGGGGCAGTTATTGAGGCAGTGCTTGAAGCAAGTATTGGACTGGTTGACGGACTTAATGCATCGCTGGCTCAGGGAAGCTGTCCTGAAGTGTTAAAGGAAGCCACGATTACTCCGATTCCTAAGAATGGGAATGAGCTTTGTTGTGAGAATTATGCCCTATCTCAACTCTGGCGTGCTTGGCAAAGGTTTTGGAAAAGGCGGTGGTGGGACAACTAGATTGATTTTTGGAGGATGGGGAGGATTGGATAGGGGATAAGTAGTATTTTGTAGGGACTTTGGTACTGTGTCTTTAATGCCAGTGGTGTTGGATGTGTTGGATGGGGCAAAGGACTGTGAGAAGCCAGCTCTATGGTGATTACATTAGATTTATTGGCAGCTTGAGATATTTTACTGGGGAGATGCAGACAATTGGGGATCAGAGGGAGAGTGCTAGGGTGGTTTAGTTTGCTCTGAAGGGAAAGCAGTTTCGAGTTCGCTGGAAGGAGAAGTGCTCCATGATTAGAACCATGCAAATTGGGGTGGCATAAAGGTCATCGCTATCTCTGTCCCCATTCAGTTTGTTTATGAGCCCAGTAGAGAGGATTATATGTTGTCATGGTTTCTAAGGATTTTTGTATGCTGATGATATCCAGGTGGCAGCAGCTTTTGAGCAGGATGTGAGAGAAGTGATCAGGAGGGTAAATGTTTGCCTGGAGGAAGTCGCAGAATGGTTGATGGTGAATGACTTGGCTTTGAACATCTGAAAATCTGAAGTTTTGTTGTATGGGGAGCTAGAGGAGGTTAGTTTGCTGGATGGGCCAGTGACTGGGGGGAGGGTTTCATTTGCAGGGGAAGAAAGAAATTTAAAGATCTGGGGTTTCGGTTGGATGCTGATTTATCCTTACAGGCTCAGGTGTTGCAGGTGGTGCACCTAGTGTATGATAAACTGTGGTTTAGTGAGGCAGCTGTGCCTGTTTGTGGATGAAGGGGCATTGAGATTTGTTAACTCGAACCACTCGTGATGCCAATTTTGAATTACTGTAGCACCCTGTACGTGGGATTACTGCGGTATCTGCTCAAAAAACCTTAGGTGGTACAAAATGCCGCTGCCTGGATAATCTCAGGGAGGGGAAAGAGGGACTCAGTTGCTGATGTACTCTGACAACTACATTGGCTTTCTATTCAGTAGCGGCATATGTTTATGCTATTAGTGTTAACATTTAAAACAGTTGGAGGACAAGGGCCAGCCGATTTGCGAGTCCTGCTTGCCTGGTACGAACTAGGGAGACTGTTAAGATCAAAACAGGGTCATTTCCTGGCTCTCCCAGGCTACCAGCAATTGAGACAGAAGAGATGGAGAGACAGAGCATTTAGAACGGCAGCACTAATGTGGTGGAATAAACTCCCAGAAAATTTGTGGAAGGAGCAAGAATTGTGGGTTTTTAGAAAAATGAAAACTTTTCTCTTCCCTTAATGAAGAGGCTGAGGCTAGTGCGGAGCATTGTTGATAAGCAGGTATTCAGGGTTGGTTGATGGGGATTGTGATGTGACCGTGTTTTTATGGTATGTTGTAAACTGCCTAGAATGCTGTGGCATATGGCGATATAGAAATATTTTAAAATAAAAATAAATCCCAGTAGGAATATAAGCTTCCAAATATTTATTAGTTCCTGTGGGTTGTTGAAGTCTCTTGTGTGATTTGTAAATGAAAGACAGGATTGAATGAGCCAAAATGCACACTCAATTCTTTTAACCAGTGGTGCATTGCAAGAAATAGTTTATGGCATTCAGTAGTGGCCTTAGCCAAGCCATCCATCAGAAATATTTTACTCCCTTCCCAAAAACATTGATGGCATTCAAAATGGCATGGGATAGACACAGAGGATCTTTATAGCAAAATGATGCAATTGGAACAAACTTGCTGTATATATCTTTTAAACTTCAACAAATAGAGGGAGTGACCATACTGGTCTTTATCTGCCATCATATACTTTGTTACTATGTAAGAGGTGCTTTAATTTTTGTTTTCGTAATAATTTTAATGACCTGTGGGCAAAAGTATTTTATATTGCTGGCTGACTAACTAGATAGCTAATACACATTCTCAGTTTAAAATAGCTGAGCAAATTCAAGGTTAACAAGTTTGGGACAAGTTCTAAACAGACTTTACAGCATCATTCCCTTTGATGACGTCACATAGCACAAAGATTCTCATGTTTCTGCAGCTGCAGTTGTTGGGCTCCTTGAGTTGTATTTTAATTCCAAAATCCCATGCTGCTTCTTCTCCAGTTTGCATCAGCTCATCTTGTAAGTGCATTACACTATCCTCCAGTAATTCTTAGTTGAATCCAAGATCTGCATAGATAAATTTTTAATTTCAGTTCATGATTTACAAACTGTATCACAGATCTCTTGCATCGTTGCTTTGATTCCTTGGGGCTGAGTCATCATCTGTTCTGGGCAGACCTGAAAAACTCAGGGCATTGCTGTTCTAGAGGGAGATAATGAATCGTGCTTGGTCCTCTTTATGTCTTTAGTCTCAATTGCAGATAGCATGCCGGTTTTATGACACTTATGTTTGACATGTCCAGCACTGACTTTGCTAGTAGAGAGGTAAGTCTTGATGGTTAATCAGCTGAGGGAACTGATCGTACTCCAACTGAGGAGTGATTTAAGAAAACCGGAGGAATGGGTAAATGCTAGGCAGTTAAAGATTCACTGTGAAAAAGTGCAGAAATATACATTGGGTTTTCAGAAATCCATGGGAGCTGTATATGACAGAAAATGAGATACTTGTGTCCTTCAACCACAAGAGACATCTTACAATACTGTATGTCCCATGATTTCAAGGTAGTGAAACAGTGTGATAAGACGGTGGCCAAAAATGCATAACCAACAGAAAAAAGGAAGTAAGAACATCTTTTTTTTCTTTTAATAGGGCGTTAGTCTCCACCCTATCTATACCCTTTGAAAGTATAGCTTTTAAAATTTACTACCAGAATGGTGTGTGCTCCTCATTAAAAGCCATAGGAGTTGTTTTATGGACCTAAATATATATACTGTGGCAGGATCAGGTCCCTGTGCTGAGCTCAGGTACCTAAGAACGTTAACATCCAAAATAAGCCCCTGCTGCTTTAAATTCATCTCCTTCATGCCAGAATCCATAGCGAAGCAGTAAAGGGAGGAGAGCAGGAGGCCTCGGGCCAGGCTAAAGGGCGGTTCTTCCCTATATATGCTGACTTCTCTGGGGGAGAGCAGCTAAGGACATGGGAGCAGGAGCATTCGGCCCAGAGACAGTCCTTATCAGCCTGAGACTGCAAAAAGTACAGGACATGCAACTACAGTACAGCAAACTACTGATGAAGATATGGAAATTGAGACAGTCCAAGTTCTAACCCCTGTGCAGTTGGAGGAGTCAGAGGCTATGGTGTTAAACTCCATTGATATGAGGTAGGAGCTTTGAGTACTCTTATGAGAGGAATTGCCTGAGGATTTAAAATGACAGCTTGGGAGGAAGCAGTGTTGGCTTGTAATGCACCTGCCTTCTGCTGAAAGGGAGGGGCCATCTGTCCCAGTCTCATAGAGATGACAATCTGTGAGAGGAACGGGGGGCATATTGGGCTCATAAAATAGACTGTTTTGCATTATACCATGGGAAAGACTGACGGTGCAGGAGATGCTGAGAGAGAGAGAGAGAGAGAAGCTGTGCTCTTTGCTAATGGACTTGTTGCTGGAGAGAGAGAAGCTCTGTTGCTAATTGATTTGTTGCTACTACTAATTAAGGTTACTAGAGAAGAGGCACCCTCATATCTCTGAGCAAACAGAGGAATGAACTGGCATTTAGAGTGAGAGCAGAGGCGAGCTGCTCAGTGCTGGGTTTCTAAATGCTGCTTGGAGAAAGAACTCTGTTTAACATTGCTTGATGGCCGAATGAAAGAAAGAGCTTACCAGTAGCCAGATTCAACCATAACAGCTTCTGAACAGCAACTGGAGACAATTAGGAAGGAAGACTTTCCCCCACTGTGTTCTACAGACTGCAAGACTGCTTCACCAGGTACATGACCTGGACTATGTATTGTTGATCTGTGAACTCAGAGCTAATTTACATCCCAGCAGCTTTGGGAATTAAGGCTATTAGCCAAGCTGTATTGTGAAAGCAAAGCATTGGTGCTTGTTAATGAACTGCCAAGAACAGCACAGACTGCATTATTGGGCTTACTGCTCAGGAACTACATTACCCAGGGAGCATTGTTTGCTCAGGAGAGAAATCTAAGCAAGTGAGCTGTTTTTAGTTGAAAATGGATTAGTGTTAATGACTATAACTGAGCCAGTGAACTCACCATATTACAGTTTTGTTTGCTGTTTATTTGAACTAATAAAGTAGATTCGTGTTGCAAGTTGTCTGTCTTGCAGCGATTCTGACAAGGTTTAAAAACAATAGAAGAAGCATCTAGGATAGCAGTGACAGGATCGTGGAGCACCGTCTGGTGAACAACAATACCTTAGAAGAGAGGAGTGCAAGTGGGGCTATGATAAACATTCAAATATCTCAGAGCTATAAATGCACAGGAAATGAGCCTTTTTCAGATGGAAAAAAAGCTACAGAATGAGAAATCACAGTATGAAACTCGAAGAGGGTAAACGTAGGATCAATATTACTTCTAATTTACTGATCAGTTCATTGATTAATTAGCTTCCTTCTGCTGATTTGTGCTTCAATTTAGTTGAAATCGGGGTTCGGATCTGGTACTATAAATCTTCATTTGCAGCTAACAGGGATTTTTCTTTCCCCTCTCTTCCTCCAAACATGCCTATTCTTTTAGCTGCAGTGATGGTCTGCCAGGAGCCATGCAATCCCAGGTCTTCAGTCTGGCCACTAGGTTTCATCTGTAATTCACAAACACAACTCCTCCTCCTCCATCAAGGATTGTGACTGCTGTCTTTACAGCATTCTTAGCCGTCGTTGACCTGGGAAGGACAGGACCTCAGTAAAGGATAGAAATGTAGACCTTCCACATAGCAGTGCAGGTCAGTTCCCCAGAAAATATTCACCAAAAGGGTAGCTGTTGCATAGAATGGCCTGTAGAAGTGCTGGAGGCGTAAAAGTTAATATATTTCGAGAAATCATGGAATAAATACAGATGATCTCTAGCTGTGAGGAAGCTAGAGGAAAAGGGAGATCAGCTAGGATGTATGCACTATGCAATACAATGTGTGCCTTCGAGTCAGTCCTGACTCCTGGCGACCCAGAAGCTCCTGGGTTTTCTTGGCAGTGTCATTGGAAGTAGATTGCCAGGCCTTTCTTCCAAGGCAATGGAGGGTTAAGTGACTTGCCCAAGGCCACAAGGAGTGCTAGTGGGAATTGAACCCTGGTTGCTATACCAGGAATAAAAATGGGCAGACTAAATTGGCCTTTTGATCCTTATTGTCATATTCTTTTATGTTGCTGTTTGGTTCCAGGTAGATAGCATATATTAATCCAACTGTCAGGGCAGTTCTCCACACATTGCTTATCTCCAGGAACAAGCAGGAATGTAGTCTTCACATATGGGTACCGTCGGTACCGATGGAGCCTGCGCGGGAACGCTCCCCAGCGTCCAATAGGAACGCTTTTGGGAGCATCCCTCAGCACATGCGCGCTGCCTTTCCGCCTTTCCAACTGTCCCTCTTCAGTTCTTTGTTTTCCGCGGAGCCGACAGGACCTATACCAGCGATGGCGAACCTATGGCACGCGTGCCAGCTGTGGCACGCGAAGGCCTTGCAGCTGGCACGCGGGAAGGTCCGCAAAAAAGAAAAAGCTGGCTCTGACTGCTGCCGCGGACGCGGCAAGGGCAGAATGCAGTGTCCCGCGGGCCCCCTCCGCCCGCTAAGCCCCTCTGCAAGGGCTTTCAGATTCGCGAGGGAGAGCGTCTCCCTCGCGTCTCTGTTAAGCCCGCAGGGGCTAATGGGAAATTTCCCATCAGCCCCTTTAGATGCGAGGGACTGATGGGAAATTTCCCATTAGCCCCTGCGGGCTTAACAGAGACGCGAGGGAGACGCTCTCCCTCGCGAATCTGAAAGCCCTTGCAGAGGGGCTTAGCGGGCGGAGGGGGCCCCGCGGGACATTGCATTCTGCCGCGGCAGCGGCAGCAGCCAGAGCCAGCTTTTTTTTTTTTTAAATTTGCCAGGGGGGGAGGGGTTAGGACTTCTAATGGGCTAGGGGGGGGTTAGGACTTCTAATTGGCTAGGGGGGGGGTAAGGACTTCTAATGGGCTAGGGGGGGGTTAGGACATCTAATGGGCTAGGGGGGGGTTAGGACTTCTAATGGGCTGGGGGGGGTTAGGACTTCTAATGGGCTAGGGAGGGGGTTAGGACTGCTAATGGGCTAGGGGGGGGTTAGGACTGTTAATGGGCTGGGGGGGGTTAGGACTGCTAATGGGCGGGCGGGCGGGCGGGGGGGGTATGACTGCTAATGGGCGGGCGGGCGGGGGGGGTAGGACTGCTAATTGGCTGTGGGCTGATGGGGGCTGTCTGGAAATGGGGTGATGGGGGGTTAGGACTGGTAATGGGCTATGGGGGGGGTTAGGACTGGTAATGGGCTATGGGGGGGTTAGGACTTGTAATGGGCTATGGGGGGGTTAGGACTGCTAAAGGGCTAGGGGGGGGTTAGGAATGCTAATGGGCTAGGGGGGGTTAGGACTGCTAATGGGCTATGGGGGGGTTAGGACTGCTAAAGGGCTAGGGGGGGTTAGGACTTCTAATGGGCTAGGGCGGGATAGGACTACTAATTTGCTAGGGGGGGTTAGGATGCTAAAGGGCTGGGGGGTTAGGACTGCTAAAGGGCTAGGGGGGTTAGGACTAATGGGCTATGGGGGGGTTAGGACTGCTAAAGGGCTGGGGGTTAGGACTGCTAAAGGGCTAGGGGGGTTAGGACTGCTAATGGGCTATGGGGGGTTAGGACTGCTAAAGGGCTAGGGGGGTTAGGACTGCTAAAGGGCTAGGGGGGGTTAGGACTGCTAATGGGCTAGGGGGGGGTAGGACTGGTAATGGGCTGTGGGCTGATGGGAGCTGTCTGGAAATGGGGTGATGAGGGGTTAGGACGTAATGGGCTATGGGGGGGTTAGGACTGGTAATGGGCTATGGGGGGTTAGGACTGGTAATGGGCTTTGGGCTGATGGGGGCTGTCTGGAAATGGGGTGATGGGGGTTAGGACTGGTAATGGGTTATAGGGGGGGCTTAAACTGAAAATGGGGTGATGGGGGGTTTAGGACTGGAAGTGGGTTGATGGGGGGGGCTAGCACTGGTATTGGGTTGGGGGGTTGCTAGGACTGGAAATGGGCTGATGGGGGGCTAGGACTGGAAATGGGCTGATGCAGGGACTAGAAGGGAATGGATGCTGGGTGAGGTTGGAACTAGAAGGGAGCTGATGTTGGGGGAGGATTAGAATGGGATGGGGCTGGGAGAGTAAAATGGAGAGGGGACAAAGATTTGTGTGGGAGGGATAAAAAATCTACAATTGGCCGGGTATTGGGAGAGTAAGTGGGGATTGAGGATGGAGGGGTAAAATTTGAGTGGATGAAATAGGAATGAGGAAGGAGCAAAAGGAGAAAGATTAGTATGTTAAAGCGGATGTAGAGAGAGAGAATGGAAAAAAAAAACTAGAAGAGAGAAGAAAGGACAAATGGACAGCAGATGATGGAGAGTTAGCAGAAAACATGAAGAAACCAGAAGAAAGTGGCTGGAGCAATTGCAACTGTGTAACTGAGCTGAGGTATTCTGTTTATGTAATTCCTTTTTGACATTGCCACTTGTTCTCTTTCCCCAGTAGGTCATGTATTGTTATTCTCTGAAATGTATTGGTTTAATATTTGCAGTGTTGCCTTTTGATAGGTATGGTATGGTGCTTTGTGAGTCCTGGTAGTGCTGTTAGGATACGGCGGGTTTGCTATTGGTTCTAAATGGGCAGTGTTTGTAGTAGTTCCTAATGTGCCTGGCGGTTGGCACTGGATTATAGTAATGTAGAAATCTTTTAGTCTGTCTTTATCCATACACTCATTAAGAGACATGTTTACTAAAAGTTAGTGTATGTTAGCATTATGCAAATATTTATGCAAATTGACGTGCTGGCACTTTGAGGAAATTCTTTGGTTTTGTGCGGCAGTTTGGGCACTCGGGCTCAAAAAGGTTAGCCATCACTGACCTATACCCTGTCACCGCAGAAAATTCCGTCTTTAAAATTGTTTTCTTGTGGTCACATTTTCCTCCACATGACGCTTACCGGTACCGCCAGTTCTTTTCTTTTCTTTTCCAAAAAAACCCCCTTATACTTTGAACTGTTTCTCTTCAGAAACTTTTCTTTTTTGGTGCTAGGCGCCATTTTGGGCACTAGGCCCCATATTCCTAAAACATGGAAAAAACAACTAGTGGTTTTAAAAAATGTACTAAGTGTGGCGGTACCATTTCCGTCACTGACACCCATGATTGGTGTCTTAAATATTTAGGGCCTGAACATTCTCCATCTAAATGTCTCTCCTGTATGGGGATGACTAAGAGAGGAAGAAGGAACCGGGATGCAAAGCTCGGTACTCTCTTTTCTTCGGATGCCAGATCCATCGCATCGACATCTTCAAGGGCCTCCTCTTCCTCCCATGGATCTCAGGTAACTAAACAAAAAAGCCGGTCCTCAAAGGGTAGCTCTCCTGCTAAGCATCGAGAGACCATTGGCATTGCCCTTGAGGGAACCACACCGACAAAACAGCCCCGGCGGGAGGCTTCAGCTTCCAAAGCATCAAAGGGGCTCCAGGATGTTCTCGAGGCCTCGACCTTGCAAGAACTACTGGTGCCATGCTCAGGGGTACCGGCCGTTTTCACCGGTACCAACACCCAGGCATCGGCAGCGTCGATAGACCAGAGGTTCCTCGCTATCGAATGTAGAATTGTAGCTCTTCTCACAGCTGCAGTACCGTTGACACCTATTGTTCAACGGGCACTGGTACCGACATCGATATCGATGCCAGTACCTACACCGGTACAGACATCGGTACCGGAACCGGTGGGAATTCTTCCCACGCCATCTTTGGTTGGAATCGACAGATCAGTACCGGATCAACTCGGTACTGACTTCGATCGATATCGGGACCGTGCTTTGCATGAGCATAGGAGTCAGGAATACTTCGAATCCTCCAATTCCGAAGACCCTGACAATTCTGCTGGTGCTAGAGGGTTTCTCCCGGAAGATCCCTCTTCTCCCCAACGCAGAATGTCACCTCCAGAGGACATGTCTTTTCAGGATTTTATTCGTGATGTAGCCAAGGGCCTTTCAATCACGATAGCTCCTGAAGAGGAACCCAGAGCAAAGGAATTGGAAATTCTCCAATATCCTAAAGCTCCAAAAGAGGCAGCCACTCTGCCTATCCATGAAATTCTGCATAACTTGATGCTCAAAATGTGGGAGACACCTCTGACTACATCTCCTCATTCTAGGAGACTTGATACTATGTATCGAGTTCCGCCATGTCCTGGATTTCAAAAGACTCAGCTGCCACACCATTCAGTGCTGTTGGAGTCAGCCATGCGTAGGATGAAAAGTGCAAAGAGGCATGCATCCAGTCCCCCAGGTCGTGAATGCAGGACTCTAGACGCTTTTGGGCACCAAACTTTTCAAGCTTCCATGCTTTCAGCTAGGATCAGTTCATATATACTATATATGGGAATGTTCCTCAAGGAAGTTACAGGAGGCTTCGAGCTTATGAGCCCACTTCTCCCAGATGACAAGAGACAAGACTTTCTTGCTCTAGTTAAGCATGCTCAAGATGTCTCCAAGTTTGTGAATCATGCAGCCTTTGACTGCTTTGAATGCATCAGCAGAACCTCTGCTATTACCATTGGGGCACGACGGATTGCCTGGCTTCAGGCATCAGACTTGGAGACTTGGGTACAAGACAAGTTAGACAACATTCCTTGCACGGGAGAGAATCTCTTTGGCAAGAACTGGCACGAAAAGGCTAACGAGTTAGATGCTGACAATACTACTCTAGATAGATTGTAAAATCTACAGCCACTCCAACCAAAAGGAAGCATTATAAAAACCCTCTTTCAGCAAAAAGAGGAAATTTTATCCTTCCTATACCCTACAGAGTCAAACTCAGAGTCAAGTTGCCCAAAAGGGACAAACTAGACAGCAAAAGAAGCCAAAAGGCCCGAGAGCCCAACCAGCTCCGCAGGTTCAGCCCCCTCAAGGGCTTTGACTCCTTCCTACAGAGCTTAGCCTTCCTGCCTCTGAGGGGTCCCTTGCCCCCCAATATCCCAGGCAGGTTATGCCACTTTCCTAACAGATGGCATCAGATAACAGCAGAAGATTGGACTCTGTCCATTGTAGGAGAGGGGTACAAGCTCCATTTTCACAGCATGCCCCCTCCTACAATTCTAAGGCAATTCAATTCTCAAACCTCTGCAGACAATCTGCTAGATCACGAAGTCTCAACACCTCTTGCCCAAGGGTCAATAGAAGAAGTATCCATTCTTCAACATGGTGCAGAGTTCTACTCCCCCTATTTTCTTATTCCAAAGAAAACAGGAGGACACATACCCATTCTAGACCTCAGAGAATTGAACAAATACCTGTTCCGAGAGAAGTTCAAAATGATTTCTCTAGGAACTCTTCTGCCATACCTTCAAAGCCAGGATTGGCTTTGCTCTCTAGACTTAAAGGATGCATACACTCACATTCTGATCCATCCAGATCACAGGAAATTTTTACGATTCCTTTCAAGGGAAAGCATTTCCAGTATAGGGTTCTTCCCTTTGGTCTGGCTTCAGCACCAGGAGTATTCACGAAATGCATGGCAGTAGTAGCTGCATTTCTGCAAACCCTGGGGATATTCGTCTTCCCTTACTTAGATGACTGGCTCATTCGAGCCCCTACAGTTGCAGAGGCCAGTACTGCACTGTCTTGCACAATGCAAATCCTCCAGTACTTGGGGTTGGTAATAAAATTCCCAAAATCCCAACTTGTTCCTTCCCAATGCCTAGAATTCATAGGGGCTGTCTAGATACCAGACAGGCAAGCGCTTTCCTTCCACAGACCCGGTGTCTTCGCATAATGCAACTGGCTTATCAAGCAGCAGGGAAATCCTCCCTAACTGCTCGAGAGCTTCTACAGTTGCTGGGACACATGGCATCCACAGTTCATGTCCCATATGCTCGCCTCCACATGCGAGCAGCTCAGTGGACCCTATCCACACAGTGGACACAGGCCACAGGACATTTATCAGACAAAATAATAAACTCTCAACAACTAATTTTGTCCCTCCAATGGTGGCAATCATTAGAAAATATGACAGTGGTGTCTCCTTTCCAGCAACCCCTCTTTCAGGCCACCCTAACAACAGATGCATCAAAGGTGGGTTGGGGAGCACACCTGAATCATCTCTCTACCCAGGGCACCTGGACTCCACAGGAGGCTGGTCTACACATAAACCTCCTGAAATTAAGAGCAATCTATCTAGCTCTTCGAGTATTCCACGCCCAGCTCAGCTACAAGACAGTTCTAGTCCAGACAGACAATCAAATAGCCGTGTTCTATGTGAACAAGCAGGGCGGGACAGGCTCTCTGTCATTATGCAACGAAGCTTTATGACTGTGAGCCCTCGCCAGAGAATATCAAATTCACCTTCTAGTGGTATCTCCAGGAACAAGCAGGAATGTAGACTTCACATATGGGTATCATCGGTACCGACGGAGCCTGCGCGGGAACCTCTGTGGCATCGACGTCTTCCAGGGCTTCGTCTTCCTCCCATGGATCTCAGGTAACTAAACTTAAGTCTGGCCAATCCTCAAAGAATAGATCTCCTTCCAAGCATCGAGATGCCTCTGGCGTTGCCCTTGAGGGTCTTGCACCGGCAAAATTGCCCCGGTGGGAGGCTTTGGCTTCCAAAGCATTATCAGGGCTCCAGGATGTTCTCGAGGCCTCAACCTCGGCAGAACTACTGGTGCCATGCTCTGGGGTACCGGCTGCATTCTCCGGTACCGATACCCAGGCATCGGCAGCTTCAATAGACCAGAGGTTCCTGGCTATTGAACGCAGTCTGGCGGCTCTCCTTGTGGCATCGGCACCCTCGGAACCGCGTCAGACAGTTCAACCGGTACCGGCACCGACTCCTGCACCGTTATCGGTACCGGTATCGACAGCATCGGCATCGATATCGGTGTCTGCATTGCCGGCACCCAGTCATGCTATGCCTTCCGGTACCGATACACCGGTACCAGTTCCCCCCGACACCGACTTCGGTCGGTACAGGTATCGTGCTCTACAAGAGCATCCGGATAGAAGGTACTTTGAATCCTCAGAGGAGTCTGAGGATTCTGACAGCTCGGTCGGTACCGGAGTACTTCTCCCGGAGGAGCCTTCCTCTCCAAAACGTAGGATGTCTCCTCAAGAGGATATCTCCTTTCAGGATTTTTTTTTTTTTTCAAAACTCTGTTTATTAAATATGACAAGATACAATGAACCAACTGGCAAAACAACGTGTACAATTTCTACTATTTCAAACTCCAAACACCCAACCTAGTCCCGGGCGGGGCTGTGTCTTGTCCACCACCCTGGGAACCCGCCATACACCAACAGCACTTTGTTCAAACAACCCATTCCCCCAGCAAACCCTCCCCTCCACCCCCCCACCCTCCCCCCCCCCCCACCGCAGGGAACACAGCAACCTGAAGCACCCATTAGGGGACACCAACTTCACAGGCTCTCATTATCCAAGTGTTAGTACTGCACTGCGTGCCGTGGGACCCAAACGCTGGATATAAGGCGTCCAAATCAGCAAAAAGGAAGCCCAGGCTCGAGGGTGTCGTAACGCCACTCTCCGCTCCAGGAGCATAAGGTGATGCAGGCTATTGCGCCACTCGCAAAAGGTAGGGGCCTCCCGCTCCCTCCATCAACTCAATATAGGGCCTTTACCCACCAGACAGGCCTTACGAACCTAAACCCTGTCCCAGCGGCCCTTCGGGTGGAGCGGTCCCAGCTGATCTAGCACTACCAGCATCCCCGACCAGCAAATCTGTTGCCCCAACAGGCCACTCAAATAGGCCTCAATACGCCTCCAATACCGACGAATAGAAGGGCACCCCCACCACATATGACCCAGATCTGCTGAGGCACACGAGCACTTGGGACAGCCGCCATGAGGGGCCAGATGACTCCGAAATGCTCGCCATGGGGAGAAATGGGCGCGAAGGATACATTTAAACTGCACCTCCCGCCAACGAGCCCCATCCACAAGTTGCACAATCCTACTCAAGGCCGCCCGCACGGATCCCCGAGCGACCTCTCTTCCCAACTCTCTCGCCCACAGACTTTCCACCGCCGAATAGTCCAGGGAAACCCCGAACCGATCCAATCGTTTCTTCAGGTCCGCAATCGTTGGCGGAGTATCCGCCCCCAGTGCAAAGAACTCCAAAAGACGCTCCGAACGTTCCACCGCAAGCTCCTGCCGAGGCAGGGAGCCAATATAATGAGATAGCTGAGCATGCGCAAAAACCGTGGTGCCCGGCGACAACCCGTACTCCCTACAGAGCACTCCCAGGGCCTTGCTGCAGCCGGCAGGGTCCACCACCTGTCCCAACCGCCGTATCCCTGCTCGCCACCACTGACGAAAGGGGGCCGAATCCGAGCCAGGCAAGAAACAGGCATTACCACGTATAGGCAACCAGCAGGACACCGCTGCATCACTGCCCCAATACTTATTTAATTGTTGCCAAGTCCGCCGGGTAGCCTGCAACAGAATACTGTTCATCAGCCGAGCTGGCAAAACCGCGCCCGGTAGATGTAAAACTGCTTCCAAGGAGTGGGGCGCCACAAAGGCTGCTTCCAATCCGCGCGGAGTATAAGTCTCCGTATCCCCTAACCAATCGCTCAGATGACGCGCCTGACATGCCAGCGCATACTTCCAAAAATCAGGCACCCCTACTCCCCCCGAACGCCACCCTCCCCGCAGGCGCGCCAGCGGTATCCGGGCCTTATAACCCTTCCAAAGGAATCCCCGAATCTCCCTCTCCAAGCGCCCCAAATCACGTTTCAAGAGCCACACCGGGAGTGTTTGCATCCAATAAAGCACACGTGGAAAGATCACCATCCCCAACGCGGCCACTCTACCGAGCAAAGACAGAGGGAGAGGGGCCCATGCTCGCAACTGTGCACGAACCTTCACAAAAATACGTTCAAAATTCGCTGAATACAACAATGTCGGTTTCCTCGTTAACACAATGCCCAGATAGATAAGAGAATCCGCAGCCCAACGGAGAGGGAAGCTCCCCGACCAGCTCCCCCGTAGCGTACCCTCGACGTCTAATGCCTCTGATTTAGCCATATTAATACGCAACCCCGCAAACTGCCCATAGCGTGTAAGTTCCTCAAGCAGGTACGGAAGCGATCTCTTGGGGGAAGTCAAATGTACCAGTATATCATCGGCAAAGGCGGCTACCTTAAAGCCATAGGAGCCGATACGAACACCCCCTATGTCCGGGGAGTCCTCGATCTTACGTATTAACGGATCTAGAGAGAGCACAAAAATTAAAGGGGAGAGCGGGCAGCCTTGACGCGTTCCACGCTCCAAACAAAACGGATCCGACAGCACTCCATTACAGAGGACCCCCGCCGTGGGTTCCGCATACAGCAACTCCACCATCTGGCAAAAAGGAATTCCTAACCCATAATGTGGTAAAAGAAAACGCAAATACTCCCACTGGACCTGGTTCGAACGCCTTTTCGGCGTCGAAGCTAATTATCAGAGATTGAAGATCCCGTTCCCGAACCCACTCAAGAGAAGCCAGAAGTCGTCGCAGATTCCGCACGGCATAGCGCCCTTTAACAAACCCGACTTGCGACTCATGAATCAAGTCCCCCAACACCAAAGCCAGCCGGTTCGCCAATACCTTCGCAAAAATTTTCAAGTCAAAATTCAACAACGAGATGGGCCTATACGAAGCCGCTTGAGAGGGATCTTTCCCTGATTTTGGAATCAGGGAAATATACGCGTGATTAGTGCCCCATTTAAATTCCCCCTGCTCCACACGCCTATGGTAGACGGCCACTAGGGTTGGAGGCACCAACCCACCCAATAACTTATAAAACTCAGCACCAAACCCGTCCGGACCAGGGGCCTTACAACAACTAGCCCGCTGAATAACTCCCTGGACCTCCTCCACCGTTATCGGAGCATCTAAGCAAGCCCTCTGTTCGGTGGTCACTCTTGGCAGCGACAGCTCTTGCAAGTACTGTTGCATGACCTCCGGCGCTCCTTCCCTCCGGGCATACAATTTCTGAAAAAATGAACGGAACACTCGAGTAATACCCACATTATCTTTATACAAAACCCCCTGGTCATCGCGCAACGCTGCCACCAGTCGGTGGCCCTGATGACCCTGTAAGCAACGCGCCAAGAGTTTCCCAGGTTTATCTCCAAACCGAAAAAGCTGATATTTGTAATACAGATGCGATTTCTTTGCTCGCTGGTGAAGTAATTCATTAAGAGATGTTTGCAATTTCCAGAGCCGCCGCCGATTCAATACACTAGCGTCGCCTGCACAACGCCGCCGAGCGTGCACCACCTGCCTTTCCAGCTGAACAATTTGCCGCGCTACTAATCTCCGTTTCCTTGCCGCATACGCAATAATATCTCCCCTTATGACGACTTTGGCCGTCTCCCATAGTAATTCCGGATCGTCCCTATGGCTCTCATGATACTCCATAAACTCTTGCCAATGCCGTGTAAGATAGGTACGAAACTCTGCATCCTGGTATAAGCCCAACGGAAAACGCCACAGCCGCGTCAACCCGGTCGGGCCACCCCCAGCGATGTCGACCCAAACTGGAGCGTGGTCAGACACCGCCAAAGGACCGATTTGCGCCTCCTCTACCTGAGCAAACAACCTTTCGGACACTAAGACATAATCCAACCTGGCACTAGTTCCATGGGCTCTTGACTGATGCGTGAAATCCCGCTCATCAGAGTGAAGCAGTCTCCATGGGTCCACCAGGCCCAGACGCCTGCAAAAGCCCTTCAAAGCCTTAGTCGTCGGGATACGCAGGTGCGCGCCCCTCCTCCCTCTGACACATCCAGCCCTATGTCCAATACCCCATTCAGATCTCCCGCCAGAATCAAAGGAACATCAGGCAATTGCTCGAGTCGAGATGCAAGACGGTCGTAAAACGCCCGGTTCAATACATTAGGGCTATACAGACAGCCCAACACTACAGGCCGACCGTCCAAGTTACCATAGAGTAAAATGTAACGGCCCTCGGCATCAGAGTACTCCTTAAGTAACTCGAAACGGGTCCTTTTGCTAATCAGGATGACCACTCCTCCCCCTTTTTTCCTTTGGCCGGGGACCCCCAGCACTGCCCCACCCACATTTTCCGCAGCTTAACATGCTCCTCCGCTGTCTGGTGGGTTTCCTGCAACATTGCTATGTCGCATTTCAACCAGGCCAAAGCCTGCAACACCTTATATCTTTTAATAGGGCTACCAATCCCACAGATATTCCAAGAGACAACCTTCAGGGTGGGTCACACAAGATCAAGCAATTGGTATCATTCCAAGGACAACAAAAAGGTGGGACCCCCCCAGCCTGGGGCCCCCCCTCCAACCATCTACTGTCCCCATTCAAATCGTTGCTCTCCCTACCCCAAGGTTGCTGTGCCCCCTGCGACCCCCCATCCTCCCTCCCCCCACCAACCCGCCCCTCTCCCCTACCCCCTCCGCCCCCGTCCCCCACCATGCCCCTATAACCTACCCCCCACTCTAACCTATTCCTTCCCACATACTCCATCGCTAACCACTCACCCACTCCCATCCGGGTCACCGAGGATGTGATAGGACCCCCCTCCCCCGAGCAGACCGACCCTACTCAGTAGCGTGGATCCCAACACGGTCTCACTCACATCCCAACCGCACGTGGGGTAGCCCTCCCCGATGTCCGAGCACCAACCGCAGCCATCCCTCCCAGCAAGTGGCTGTCGCCCAAACAAGGGGGAAGGGCCATCCCGGAGCCCACCCAATAGAACAGTCACCCCCCCTGCCATCCCAAAGCCCACTGCATCCGTACATCTTAACCGGCCACTAACCCCCCATTCACACTTTCGCCCATTCCCTTCTTCCCAGTCAGACATCTAGCCCTCACCCTCCCGCCTCCCCCACAGCTAGAACAATACCAAATCTGCATTCGGCAATAACAACACACAATGTTAGAGGAAAGTCAAACATTTTAAACAAACTTGCAGAGCATGTCCATTCTTCTCCCAGGCATCGCCCGGACAAGTCCCAGCAGGCAAGATTGGGGCTGCAGGGTTGCGGGGCATCATCCCAGATCACCCGCGTGTGCACCGACTGGGAGTGCACCGAAGCCCACCCTGGCTTCCGGTAATAGTTGAGGCAACCACAAGGGTCACTCACGGTGCCCCAGGCCACCTCCCGTCAAGGCTGTCCAGCAACACCAAGGCAGGCCCACATTGCACAGAGTAATGGTCCCGATACTCCATACCGACAACGGTAAGGGTCATCATCCAGGCAGCAAGCATTTGTAGTCCGCAAGGAACCCACCTCAGTCAACAGGGCACCGTCCTCCGCCAAGGTGTCACAAGTAGCAGGAACACACACTTCACTGGACCTCCAAAGTTGACATCCTCCCTGGCGTCAGCTTTTCCACATAGGCCTGCGCCGCCTCCGCAGAATCAAACACTCGGTGCGAGCCCTGATGTAACACGTGGAGCCTGGCGGGGTACTGGACACTGAACCGCACCCCCGCTTCAATCAGCTTTTGGCACAGCGGCGCATAAGCCTTCCTACGTTGACTCAGGGCAGCAGAGTAATCCTGTGTTATCCAGATCTTCGCTGTCTCCCATTCGACCATGCCCCTTTGCTTCGCCGCCCGGAGCACCGCATCCTTTTGCGTATAGCATAAAAACTTCGCCAGGACCACCCTGGGTCTGTGGTTCCCGGATTGCGGCTTGGGCCCCAGTCTATGTGCCCTTTCCACCACGATGGGCCTGTTCGAGTCCCCCTCCTCTCTGAGGAAAGTGGCCAAGTTTTCCACATAGCCCCTCAGGTCTTTATCAGGGACAGATTCTGCTACCCCCAATAGCCGCAGGTTGTTCCGCCTAGACCTATTTTCTAGGTCATCCAGCTTCAGCTCATGAGCTTTTGCGGCCTTCTGCAGTACAAGCAGTTCCCGCTTAAGGCCCTCCACTTCCTCTTCGGCATGTGCAATACGGGTCTCCGCCTCCTGCACCCGCACACCTAGAGTGCCCATAGAGCTCTGGAGCGCATCCATCTTCGTGTGCAGGGCTTCAAACTGCGTCGCCAAGGCACTGGTGACTGCCGCCGAAATTTCCTCGGACGTCGCTGAGGGGGCCGCCGCACCGTGTTTGGGAGGGGACTCCGCCATTTTGAGGGTACTCACAGCGCGCTCCTTATCTCGCCGCCCTGCCTTTGCCGCAGCCGCCATTCCCACTCCCGGATCTCCAGCTGGTATCGGATGATTCTTCGGGGCACTCCGCAGCGAAGGGGCTCCAAGCCACACTTAAAACGGCAGTTTAACCACGTTTCAGGGGAGCGGGGTCCGGAGCCCAAGCCTCACACGTCTGCTCAGACTCACCGCATCACGTGACCTTCTCCTTTCAGGATTTTATCAGGGAGGTGGCTCGAGGTCTTTCCATTACTGTGGCTCCTGAAACAGAGCCCAGGGCAAAGGAGTTGGAGATTCTACAATATCCCAAGGCTCCTAAAGAGGTAGCTACTTTGGTTATCCATAAGATCTTACATGATCTCATTTTAAGAATGTGGGAAACACCTCTTACCACCGCTCCACACTCTCGTAGACTGGATACCATGTATCGAGTGCCTACGTGTCCTGGCTTCCAGAAGACTCAGCTTCCTCACCACTCCATTGTAGTAGAATCAGCTATGAGAAGGATCAGAAGTGCAAAGAGACATGCCTCTAATCCTCCAGGACATGAGTGAAGAACTTTGGATGCCTTTGGACATCGTACTTTCCAGGCTTCCATGCTTTCTGCCAGGATCAGTTCCTTTATTTTATATATGGGAATGTTCCTTAAGGAAGTCACAGGAGATTTGGAGATTTTAAGCCCTCTCCTTCCTGATGATAAGAGGCAGGATTTTCTCACACTGGTTAAACATGCCCAGGATGTTTCTAAGTTTGTCAATCGTGCAGCTTTTGACTGTTTTGAGTGCATAAGCAAAACCTCTGCCATTGCCATAGGTACACGTAGGATTCCCTGGCTCCAGGCATCTGATTTGGAGCTCTGGGTGCAGGACAGACTGGGCAATATCCCTTGTACAGTTGAGAATCTATTCGGCAAGAATTGGCAAGAGAAAGCCAATGAGCTGGATGCTGACAGCTCCACTTTGGATAGATTATCCAAAGCCACAGCTGATCCTGCAAGGAAGAAATCTTTCAAGAAACCATTCTTCTCCAAAAAGAAGAGGTTTTATCCCTCTTATACCCAGCAGGGACGTTCTGCAGGTCAGCCTGCCCGAAAGTGTCAGCAACCACCTAAACAAAGGAAAGCAAAGACTGCTAAGCCTCAACTGTCTCAGCAGTCTCAGCCTCCACAAGGCCTTTGACTTCCATCTAGAGAACTTATCCTACCTGGCCCTCAACGGACCACAACCTTCCACCATTCCAGGAAGGTTGTGTCATTTTGCCCCCAGATGGGGGCAGATAACAGCAGAAGATTGGACTCTCTCCATTATAAAGAAGGGTACAAGCTTCACTTTCTTTGCATGCCCCCTCCCTCAATGGTAAGGTCACTATACTTCTTGCACAAGGGGCAATATAAGAGGTACTCATTCCTCAACAGGGTACAGGGTTTTACTCCCCCTATTTCCTTATCCCAAAGAAAATGGGGACACAGACCTATTTTAGACTCCAGGGAATTCAACAAATTCCTGTTCAAAGAGAAATTCAAGATGATTTCTCTGGGAACTCTGCTGCCATACCTTCAGAGTCAGGATTGGCTTTGTTCTCTAGATCTCAAGGATGCGTACACTCATGTTCTCATCCATCCAACTCACAGAAGATTCCTTCAGTTCCTTTTTCAGGGATAGCACTACCAATACAGGGTGCTTCCTTTTGGCCTGGCCTCAGCACCAAGGGTTTTTTGAAATGCATGGCTGTGGTAGCAGTATTTCTTCACACTCTAGGAATATTCGTCTTCCCCTACTTAGACAACTGGCTCATTCGAGCCCCATCAGAGTCAGAGGACAGGTTTTCTCTATCTTGCACAATGCGTATCCTTCAGTATTTGGGTCTGGTCATCAACATCCCAAAATCCAGCCTAACTCCCACTCAGTCTCTTGAGTTCATAGGAGCTTTGCTGGATGCCAGAAAAGCAAGGGCCTATCTTCTACAGCCCCGCTGCCTTCGCATGGTGCAGTTAGCCTCCCAGGCAGTGTTGAAAACTCGTCTCACTGCTCGGGAAATGTTACAATTACTAGGCCACGTGGCATCTACCGTGCATGTGGTCCCCTATGCTCGCCTCCATATGAGAGCAGTCCAATGGACTCTATCCACTCAATGGACTCAGGCATCAGGCTGCCTAGCAGACAAAATAGCAAACACAAGTCGCCTTATTTTGTCTATCCAATGGTGGCAATCAACCCAAAACCTGTTGGTAGGGTGCCCTTTCCAGCAGCCCCTACCCCAGGTCACTCTAACAACATATGCCTCACAGCTGGGTTGGTGAGATCACCTGCAAGATCTCTCTACTCAAGGCACCTGGACGCCACAGAAGACCCACTTACATATCAATCTCCTAGAACTCAGAGCAATCTTCTTTGCTCTTCGAGTGTTCCATACCCAGCTAAGCTACAAGACAGTCCTAATTCAGACAGACAATCAAGTAGCTATGTTCTATCTGAACAAGCAGGGAGGAACAGGCTCTCTATCGCTTTGCAACGAAGCTTTGCAACTTTGGGCCCTCACCAGAGAGCATCAGATTCATCTCTTTGCGGTGTATCTGCCAGGCATTCAAAACTTTTGGGAAGACAGACTCAGTCGAGTTCTGCTCCCACACGAATGGTCTCTCCATGCAGACCAGGTAGCAAACATTTTCAAATTTGGGGAACCCCGGACATAGACCTCTTTGCAAGTCCACTGAATGCCAAACTTCCCCGCTTGTTTTCCAGAATTCCGGCTCAGGGTTCTCAGGCCAGGGATGCTTTCCTCCTCCATTGGGGTCAGGACTTCCTATATGCCTTTCCACCCATTCCCCTAATTCCCAAAACCCTATTCAAGCTTCAGAGAGATAGAGGCCATATGATTCTCATAGCTCCACATTGGCCACGGCAAGTGTGGTACCCTCTGCTCCTACATCTCTCTCAAGCTCTGCTCCAGATCTCCTTTCTCAGGAGGACGGGATGTTGTGGCATCCAAATCCCCACGCTCTGCATCTCAGGGCCTGTTTGCTGAGAGCCTAGACTGGCATGGTCTTAACCTTTCTCAACAAGTAAGGGATGTTCTTTATGCCTCCAGCAAACCTTCCAGAAGACGCTCTTATGCTTTCAAGTGGAAAAGGTTTCCATATGGTGTTCGCAGAAGGGTCTTGACCCCCTTACGGTACCTCTGGAATCATTGCTGGAGTATCTCCTTCATTTATCTAATGCAGGACTTAAGACTAACTCAGTAAGAGTCCATTTAAGTGCAATTTCAGCTTCTTTAAAGCCTTTAAATGGGCAGCCTATTTCCTCTCATCCTCTCATAGTGAGATTTATGAGGGGCCTTCTTCTAACTAAGCCTCCCATTAGGCCACCACCAGTAGCATGAGACCTGAATCTGGTTCTTGGCCAGCTCATGAAGCCGCCTTTTGAACCTTTAGATACTACCTCCTTGAAATTCCTTTCCTGGAAAGTTATCTTTCTCATTGCAATCACATCAGCACGTCGCATCAGTGAATTGCAAGCATTGGTTGCTGATCCTCCTTATACGAGGTTCCATCATGATAAGGTAGTCCTTAGGACTCATCCACACTTTATGCCAAAGGTGGTCTCACCTTTTCATTTAAACCAATCGGTTTACCTGCCTGTATTTTTTCCAAGGCCTCATGCTTCAAATGCGGAAAGGAATCTTCATACTTTGTACTGTAAAAGAGCACTTGCCTTTTACTTACAAAGAACACAGCAACATAGAAAGTCCTCTCAACTCTTTGTTGCTTTTGATCCTTCTCATTTGGGACTTCCAGTCTCCAAGAGAACATTGTCCAGTTGGATTGCACAATGTATTTCCTTTCCCTATCAGAGTAAGAACCTTTCTCTGTAAGGCTATGTCACAGTTCACAATGTAAGGGCCATGGCAGCCTCAATGGCTCATCTACACTCTGTGTCTATTGACGACATCTGTTGAGCAGCTACTTGGGCCTCGGTTCATACCTTTACAGCTCATTACTGCTTGAACAAGGACTCCCACCGGGATGCCTTGTTTGGTCAGGCTGTTCTACAACACCTGTTCCATACTTAATCAACTCCTACCCACCATTTCCCGGTAGGATGCCAGAGATCCATGGGGGGATGTGGAGCCCTTTCACAAGGGCACACAACTTCTGGGGTCTCTCCCTGTCATCAGTAGCTAGGGAGTCCCCATATGTGAAGACTACATTCCTGCTTATTCCTGGAGATTGCATAGTTACTCACCTATAACAGGTGATCTTTGGGAACAGCAGGAATTTAGTCTTCACAACCCACCCACCTCCCCTAGGAGTTGTATCTCTCTTTTCTTTCCTTTCCCTCTCTCTGTCTTTGTCTCAGCTTTAAAACTCAACTGGAGAGAGGCAGTTGGGAAAGGCGGGAAGGCAGCATGCAGGCGCTGTGGGATGCTCCCAAAAGCTTTCTAATTGGATGCTGGGGAGCGTTCCCGCGCAGGCTCAATTCCTGCTGTTCCCGGAGATCACCTGTTACAGGTGAGTAACTATGCTATATCTTCCAGGTATTCAAAACCTTTGGGCAGACAAACTCAGTTGAGTACTGCTGCCTTACGAATGGTCTCTCCACCTAGACCAGGTGGCAAAGATTTTTCATCTCTGGGGCACTCCAGACATAGACCTCTTTGCAAGTCCACTGAATGCCAAACTTCCCCGGTTCTGTTCCAGGATTCCGGCTCACAGTTGTCAGGCAAGGGATGCCGTCCTCCTTCACTGGGGTCAGTACTTCCTTTATACCTCCCACCCAGTCCCCTCATCCCCAAAACACTCTTCAATCTTCAGAGAGACAGGGGTTGCATGATTCTCATAGCGCCACAATGGCCACGCCAAGCGTGGTATCCCCTGCTTCTACATCTCTCTCAAGCTGCACCTCTGGAGTTAGGGCATGCTCCAGATTTCCTTTCCCAAGAGGACGGAACGCTGTGGCACCTGAATCCCCAGACCCTGCATCTCACGGCCTGGTTGCTGAAGGCTTAAACCTCCAGGATTTCAACCTGTCCCAACAGGTAAAGGATATCCTTCAGGCTTCTAGAAAACTTTCCACAAGAAGATCTTATGCCTTCAAGTGGAAACGTTTCACTATATGGTGCTCCAAGAAGGGATTAAACCCCGTAGTCATACATCTAGAATCGATACTAGAGTATTTCCTTCACTTATCGAATTCTGGTCTAGAGACCAATTCGGTAAGAGTCCATCTTAGTGCATTTGTTCCGCATTGTTTGGACTTTAAACATCAGTTTTGCGATTTACAGTGTTTTTGTTTAGATCAGGTATTGTCTGGGATAGACGGGAAGAGTAGGGAACAGTCTCTATTAGTTTGTGAGCAGAAGTGTATTTTTTTGTCTGAATACTGTGGCTCCGGGTGGTTTGAATCTTCAGATTGACTGGGCGGTATGCCTTTAAATGAGTGGGGTGGAGTTTCATTCTGGGGTAGGTGTTGATGTTCGCAGTAGGGTATATTTGGGAGTGTAGTGCTTGCGGGGAGTGAGAGCATGCGCGGCGTCTTTTGGAAGCAATGTTGAAGTGCTGTTGTGGCTGCCGTTTAAAGTAAGTGGCGTTCTCCTGTTTTTAATGGTTTAAGTGTGTGAAGGGCTGGGTATGTTTTTTTCTGGTTTTAAGGGTAAGGTTGATTTTGGGTGTTTGTTTTTGTTTTGCAGTAAATTCCCCTGATGCAGCGATATTTTTCGCGAAACGTATTTGAGCTCTATGGTGACGTCAGGGCAGCATTCTGCGGTCCATTCCTATGATCTTTACCAGCTAAGTGTTATCCTTTTGGGTCTGGCTGTAGTTTGCTTTTCAATTTGTGAAAATGTAAGAGGTGGTGGAGGCAATTGGTCCTTGATGTTAATGGGCTTATGTTTGGCAGTAAGATCTTGACTTGTGTCTCGATCGTATTTGCTTTTGCCCGTGGTTGCTGAGACCTTGCCGACCACGTTTCATAGTTGCATATTTTTATGAACTGAATGCAAACAATCACTTTGTTGTTATCATCAAGAAACAAGTTGTGTTTTAGTGGAGTGAGATTTTTTTTATTGATTTATTCATCTTAGTGCAATTGCAGCTTCTTATAAGCCTCTGAATGGACAACCAATTTCCTCTCATCCACTCATATCCAGATTTATGAGAGGTCTGTTAACCAAGCCTCCCATCAAGCCCCCACCGGTGACATGGGATCTAAATCTAGTTCTCGGGCAGCTCATGAAGCCGCCTTTTGAGCCTTTAGGCACTACAACCCTTAGGTTTTTAACCTGGAAGGTCATCTTCCTAATTGCAATCACCTCTGCATGTCGCATTAGTGAACTGCAAGCTTTAGTGGCTGATGCTCCTTATACTAGGTTTCATCATGATAAGGTTGTTCTTAGACCTCATCCACACTTTTATGCCAAAGGTGCTTTCACCTTTTCATTTAAATCAATCAATTTATCTTCCTGTATTTTTTCCCAGGCCTCACGCCTCTAATGCAGAAAGAAAGCTTCATACCTTGGATTGTAAAAGAGCCTTAGCCTTTTACCTACAGAGAACACAGCAACATAGAAAGTCCTTGCAACTTTTTATAGCTTTTGACTCTAGTCATTTGGGACTTCCAGTCTCCAAAAGGACTTTATCTAAATGGATTGCCCAATGCATATCCTTTGCTTATGAGAGTAAGGGTCTTCCTCTTCTAGGCCATGTCACAGCTCATAACGTGAGAGCCATGGGAACTTCCATGGCTAATCTCCACTCTGTGTCTATCGATGACATCTGTCGAGCAGCCACCTGGGCTTCGGTACACACCTTCACAGCCCACTACTGCCTGGATAAAGCCTCCCGTTGGGATGCCTTCTTTGGCCAAGCTGTTCTTCAAAATCTCTTTCAGACCTAACTCAACTCCTACCCACCAACCCTGGTGGAATGCCAGAGATCCATGGGAGGAAGGATGCCTACCTTTCTAGGGTGGCACCTTCCTGGGACTATCTCCCTGGCATCTTCAGCTAGGGAGTCCCCATATGTGAAGACTACATTCCTGCTTTTTCCTGGAGATAGCATAGTTACTCACCTGTAACAGGTGATCTCCGGGAACAGCAGGAATTTAATCTTCACAACCCACCCACCTCCCCTAGGAGTTGTCTCTCTATCTCCCTGTCTCTTTCCTCTTTCCTCTCTCCCTCTATCCTTTCACTCAGCTACAAACTTAACTGAAGAGGGACAGTTGGAAAGGCGGGAAGGCAGCGCGCATGTGCTGAGGGATGCTCCCAAAAGCGTTCCTGCGCAGGCTCCGTCGGTACTGACGATACCCATATGTGAAGACTTAATTCCTGCTGTTTCCGGAGATCACCTGTTACAGGTGAGTAACTACGTTTTATCCACCCTGAGCCAGATTCCATCCCGGACGTCCAGGCCCTCTGTGCGCCTGGTCAGAACTGGACACACAGAGGGAGTCACGATTTTGATCCTGCAGGGCACATTTAGTCCCGCGGGATCAGAATCGCAAACAGGCCTGTATGTGTAGGCTGGTACCCTGATTCCATTCGGCCTGCACATACAGGCCTTGCCCGACTAACTCAATCAGGGCTTTTCAATGGAGCCGAGGTGCCATGGCGTCCGGTTGCCATGGCACCACAGCTCCATTGAAAAGTCATGTTCCCCGGCCGCCGGCTCCCAAAGTGCTTTCCCCACAGCCCGACCCCTGTTCCCCAATGCCCTCTGCCCGCTGCTGCCCCTTCCCAGCCTGGAGCCTGCCATTCCTTCCGCATTGGGGAACTTAGTACATCTCAGAGGTGGAATAAGTTCCCCGTCCAAGCTGTCGGCCCCGGACGTACAGGGCCAACATTGGAATCAACCCTGTACGTCCGGAGCAGATGACTGCCCCCCACCTGCCCTAACACCGCCCCCGATCCGCCCTTTCCCTGTTCCTATCTAACTTCATATACAACGAGCAGGAAAGTTAGCAGGGGTTGAGAGGGGGAACAAATAGTGGAGCTGGATGTCCCAATGGGACATTCATCCCCGCTATTCATGCCACAGAATGAGCCTACCTGTGTCTACCAGGTCCCCCTCTATATGTCTTGACTACTGAAATTCTGTCACAATATTGCTCTCTACCACTTTAGCTAATAACGCTATTTCAGCATCCTCTGCCCTTCCCGTAAAGAAGGGTTTCCTCATGGTTCACTTAAGCTTGCCCCCATCTCTTTTTTCAGCTTCATATTATGATATCTCATTCTTGAACTGCACTTTTCCATGCTTCACTGAAGCTTGTGAAATGTTTTGACGTTTCTACTATATACCACCTTTCTCTTCTTTCAGTGAGTACATTTTGAATATCTTAACCTTGAATGCATTATTTGTGTTGCATGTCTATCATTTTAGTAGCCCTTCTCTGTATTGCTTTTGTTCTCTCAATGTATTTGGAAAAGTATGGTATTCAAAAGTGAACATAGTATCCCCACTTCTCTTTGCTGTGGTGTTGGAATCACTTTCAATGAGGATTCGTGCCAGTAAAGAATGTCTAGGGTTAGATTTGGGTGGGAAGGAATTTAAGATATTGCTCTTCCTGGATGATGATATTTTAAGTTTCACAGCCAGGGAACTTTTTATGTGCTATTTTGCAAGTGCTGGATGGTTATAGCCATCTCTCAAGCTTTAAGGTTATTCTAGATATTGAACTCACTAGTACCACTCCTTGACCAGCTTGATTTAAGTTTCTGATTAGAACTCAAGGACCGCTTAACCTCATGGACCTCTCCCTCTACATAAAAATAAATGTGCAACACGGTTAACTTTATTTTTATTTATTTAACCAGTTTTATATACCACTTTATCCTTAAATCAAAGTGGTTGGCAATACATAGTACAGGGAATGACAAGACATACATTACATTACATTACATTTGATAACCCATACCACAACAATGCATCTGTTTATAGTGATCAGCTGTTAAATGTAACAATTGTAACCTCATCATACTGCACCAGCTTATCTGTATATAGTTAGCAATTGTTAAATGTAACATCTATACCTCATCTAATACTCCAAGTTGTAATACCCTGTTCTATATGAAAGCTGGCTGCGGTAATTCTTCTATGTAAACTGCTATGAATTAATGATAAAGCGGTATAGCTAGCTAGCCAGCGAAATAAATAAATTAATAAAATAATAAATAAAAAAATAAAAAGTTAAAAATTTATTTAAAAAATCCAACTAAATCAGAGCTATTAAATATCACCTTTGATGGGAATAGTTTCTCACCTTGTCAATAGGTTCCCTTTTTGGGTAGACCAGATGTATTTGTGGCACTTGAGGTCTGGAGTTGCCTACCCTTATTCTAGAATTTCCTTTGAGCGGAAAATGACACTTGTGCTACTTACGTACCAGCATGAGAGTGAGCCATGTGACATGCATAAGAGTCTGAAGATGGGAAGAAATTAGCAAGCAGAGTGCTCTAAGAAAGAGAAACTGAACAGGAAGTGATACTGTAGTAAGAATAAGAAACAGGAGAATATTGAGAGTTGTGTTCCCAGGAGGAGGGAGGCTGATGGGGAAACAGTTCTTGGAAGTAATAACCTAACGTAAGTCACAAAAGAGAAACTCATGGTTGAGGAATGTAATGCTTAGGGTTGCCAACTTTTTGAAAGAGAAAAACCACCACTTGTTGCTTCCTAAGCTCCACCCCCACCCACCCCTTTCTTCTGCTCCACCCCCGCCCACAAACAATATCTGCTATGATGGCAGCCATACAGGCTTTAGCTCCTGTAGGCCATATGGGGTACAAGAGGTTACACTCTTCAGCTCCCTTTGAGCTACAGTCCCTTTCTTATCCCCCAAAACACATATGTTCCTCCATATGCTGTTAAATACCATCAATGGGTGCAGAGCAGAGCTAGAACATTTCCCCATAGAATTTACCATGCAAAAAATATCCTGATTCTTTTGTCGTCTCACAGCAAGATACATCCTTTTAGTACCAAGCATACTATGAAGTAATACAAAACTCTACAGAGAAGTGACCCAGGGTCTACTGAAAATCTACCATGCCAGCACTAATTTCCAAAACTCATACAACAAAAGACACTACCTAGAAAAAGGTAGTACTATAAATATTTCAGTGAACCCTAGAACATCAGTACACCAATTAGGAAAACTGAACAAACCAGAAGAACTACACATTCTTACATATAAATTCCATGCTAACAGATTAGCCAGTCCTTGGAAGATATACATTCCAAAAACTGATATATCCCAATCACTAAATAGAAAATACAATTATTTTTCTACCTTTGTTGTTTGACCATTTTAGTTTTCTTTTTATGTTGATCCCAGGCTCTGGTTTCTGCTTTCATCTGTCTTCTCTTAACTCTTTCCAGGATCTCCTGTCCATTTGTCATTTTTCTCTCCTCCTTTCTTCACTTCCTCCCCCTTATTCATCTCTGATATTGATCACTTCCTTTCAGCTTTCTTCCATGCATCTACCACTCTACATAGAAACTCCCTACATAGAAATCCCTGAATAACTGGCCTCAGTCACATACTTGGAATATAGATAGATCCTCACCAATATAGATTAAATTACCACAAACTAAAAATAAATTTATGTAGACAAAAATTAATTGAATCTACAAAAAAAAAAAGCCAAACATTGCATGCAACACCAGAGAAAGAGAGATCTGCAGATGCCTCTGTACTGTGGAAAGTATAACTATAAAACCTGTATGGCCAAGTATTTAAAGAGAGAAAGATCCAGAGGTTACTAACTGCTGAATATCTCCCCTAAACTGAATGCTGCACGAACCTGCGGGGATTTTTTTTTAAAAGTCCGATCCTTGGAGGCCTATCACTGCTGATGCCGACAGAGGAAAAACAGTAGCCGCAGGGAGATGCTGCCAAGTTGCTGATCTTTTGAATTCTTTTTTGCTTTTTAGGCAGCGTGAAGCAGCCACTACTGGAGCAATTTGGGGTTTTTTGTTTTTTTTTTTGCTGCCCCTGGTGGCCACCTCACCCTGCCTAATGATAGGAGCCGCCCAATGATAGGAGCTGCCCCTGAATGCAGCAGAGAAAAAAACAGCTTTTCCACTGCAAGTTTTAAGGGTCTGCCGGCAGCTGGCCTGACTATATTTAAAAATCGGCCAGGCCGGTTGAAAACTGGCCATTTGGCAACCCTAGTGGTGCCAATTGGGAAATACTGGAAGGATAATAGAGGATATACTTGGGGAAAACAAAATCTCTGTAGGACGAGGACTGCCAAAGAAGCAGAGGCCAGTCAGATGAGACTGGGAGAGCTGCTGCTTCAGGAAGAAAGTACCCCAATACAAGAATTGGAGATCCTGCTGACAAAACAAAAGTGATAGACAAGAAGGGTGCTTGGTTAATGCATATGCAAGCTGTTTTTTAAATGCTTGCTGGAAATGTCTAGTGTTTGCTTCAGGGGCCAAGCACTGCACCCTTGGCTGTGGAGGAACAAATGTTACATGAAAAACAAAAATAGTTACTGATCTTTGCAATTTTTCGGGTCATGCCATTTGAGAACTGAAGTTTCAGCCATTGTGCTAAAAATGTGAAAACATCTGTTGCACTTACTAAGACGCAGCAAGAACTGGAAAACTGTAAAGGTCTTGATACTGGCTGCAGAAGCCTAAAAGAACACAAATGGTTACTGCAAGTGCTTGTCTATGTGATTATTCCTGATGAGGTGGCAGTGAGCAAGAGCAGGGCACAGCATAGCCAGTGACTGCTACAGCTACCTTATATTGCATGTAGCTTTGCGCACAGAGGTCCATTCTTTTCATGAACCATCTCCTTGACAGTCCTCAACTACCGGTATGACTCATTACCTATTAAAACTATCCTAGGGTAGAGTGCAATTTATTTAGACAGTTTTGTATACCACCTTATCCTTCAATGATAGTTCTATACAACAAAGTATATGCAGCTATTGTACAGGACCCTGTCAAGCATGACTATCCAGGACCAAGTATGGGCAACTGAACATTTTTTATGCTTAAGGAAACCAAGTAAATTGGACAACACATCAAATACATTCACAACATATATACACATCCTTTTTTCTGATCTGTTAAGTGCTGATGACCAGTAAGGAGGTGGTATGCAGTTGGCAAGGGTGCAGTCATTGATTTCTTTCTGCTGCCTTCATTAGCTATTGAATTATAAAAATATAGCCATTATGGGGAAATTTTCAGGACACATATTCACTTGTTGTATATATGTATGTATATAGCGGCTAATTTTCGAAGGGAACCAATCTGGGTAGTTTCTTTATGAAAATTAATGTGAACTTTGTCTCTCTGCTGATTGTATTTATTTATTTTTATTTTTATTAATTTAAATTATTTCTATACTGTGCTCTTTAAAATCAGTGCGGTTTACAGGTAACAAAAATTTGTACAGTGCAGCAGAACATGCACTGTACATTACAGAGAACAGGTATTATAACTTGGGTTTCTACGGGGGTAGCTATTTACAACGGAGCTATTGTGCCACAGGTATGATTATGGAGTCATGACACGCTCTGAACTATATACATTTTAGATAACTATTTACAGGTTTGTGCAGTATTATTTCTGGATGTGGTTGCGTCAGCATGACATGAGTGTGCTGGTGGTGTCGTTGTGGTGGGTGGAGGGTATGTCGGATTGTGATGTTGCCCTGGACTGGGAGTAATGTGGAAGGAAAAGATGGTGCTTTAGTGCCTTCCTGAATTGGGCGAGGTCAGTAATAGCTCGGATGGTGGTTGGGAGGGCATTCCAGTGTTGGTGCGTAAAATACAAAGGCTCTGCTCTTTTCTGCCAGGGAGCATTTTGTTATTGCGCTAGGGATTACTAGTTTTCAGCAAATGTCCTCCTGGATCTGTTTGGCGAGGTGGGGAGGATGAGGTCCGTGAGGGAGGTGGAGGATTGTTTGTTTGATGGCCTTGAAGGTCAGTAGTAATACCTTGAAGGTGAGCCTGCAGTGGATCGGTAGCCAGTGGAGGTGTTTCAAGATTGGGGTTATGTGGTCTCTTCTGGAGGCTCCGTGCAGGATGCGGGCTGCGGCGTTCATTGCTAATTGTAGGGGGTTCAGAGTGTTCTTGGGGAGGCCCTGCAGAATAGCGTTGGTGTTGTCGAAGTGGGGGGTTACCAATGCTTGAAAAATCATCCGGAAATCGTCTGGTTCCACTAGGGGTCGTAGGTGGCGAATTGTTTGTATCTTGTAATAGATTGCTCTGATGGTGTTGCTTATGTGTGCTTTCATGTCGAGCTGCTGGTCTAGTGTGATACCCAAATAGCGGGTGGTGGGCTTGCTTGGGAGCTCAGCATCTCTTACTCTGATTGATGCGGGGGGGGGGGGGGTGAAGGAGTGATTCCTGGTGATGAAGAGGACATCTGTTTTGTTAAAGTTAATCTTGAGGCTCTGCGTATGGACCAGTCTGTGACAGCATCAAAGCATTTTATTAATGCCGAGAAATCAGGCTGGTTGATTGAGAAAGGTGTGAAAAGTAGTGCATCGTTGGCGTACACCAGGCAGGAGATATTGAAGGAGCGGATGATTGAACAAATGGGCTGCATGTATATATTGAAGAGGAGGGCCGAGAGTGATGAGCCTTGGGGGACTCCTTGCATTTGTTGAAAAGGCTCAGAGGTCCTGGAGTCTGCTCTTACCTGCTACCATCTGTCTGTCAGGTATGACTTGCACCAACTCAAGGCTGAACCATGGATTCCCTTCTCTTGGAGACGTGCCAGGAGCAGCTCGTGGTTGACTGAGTTGAATGCAGCAGTGATGTCCGTGAAGATTAGCTCGTATCCTTGTCTGATGTTGTCAATCCCTGTGATTAAGGTACTGAGTAGGGTGGTAAGGAGGGTTTTGACGCCATGTGATTCTCTGAAGCCATGCTGACATGGGTTGAGAGGGGCGGTGGTCTCAATGTGGTGTTGGATTTGGCATTGGACGACCTTCTCTATTATCTTGGCCAGCAGGGGGATACTAGAGATCGGTCGATAGGATTCTGCCTTTTTGGGGTCTAATTTGTTGTTTTTTAGAAGGGGCCAGATGGATGTTTGTTTTAGAGCCAGTGGGAACACCCCCTGTTGAGAAAGATAGGTCCATGATCTTGGTTAGGAATGGGCTGAATTCTGCGCGCAGCGATCTTATCCAGAATGCTGGGCAGGGGTCTTGGGGGCTGTGGTGGTGTTGATAGACGTGATTATGTCCTCAATGCTTCTCGCGGAAGGAGGTGTGAATGCTGTCAACGGTGTTAGGTGGTGTGGCTTGAGATCTGGTATGTGGATCATGGTGGCGTTGGTTTGGCTGGATTTGGCCTGTAGGTGGTCTGCAAATTCCTGGGGGTGTAGCGTGCCTGGTTGAGAGGGGGAAGGTTCCTTCGTCAGGGTTTTCACAATTTTGAAGAGGTCGTGGGGTTTATTTAGGGATCGCCGCAGGAGTTCAGAGTGGTGTTCTTTCGTTTTCCTTGCAATTGCTGCTCGGTGTACTTTTAAGTGGGAGGTGTAGGCTGCCAGGTCGTCTGTGGCTCGTGAGCGCCGCCATCGTTTTATGAGCTTCCTGAGATGGAGTAGTGAAGTTCGTATTTCTGGGGAGTACCGTTGCTTAGTTTTTCTTCTTTTTGGAGGCTTGTTTGAGGCAGGTAGTTGTGCGGCGGAGCTGAGGCTGTTGTTCCAGGTGGATATCATGTTATCGAGGTTGGGTGATGCCAGTCTGAGGTTTGGTAGGACTTTGTTGCTGATCTCTTATTTATCAAAGAGCCGGAATCGTCTTGTGGATGCTGAGGGAGCCTCGTCTGTCTTGCAAGTGGAGTTGTGATCTTGACGTATGGGCATCTGAAATTTAATTAGGCTGTGGTCGGACCATGGTACTGGAGTGATGGATATATCGAGGTTGTCGCTCGGGCTTATGGCAGGTAATGGAGCGAAGACCAGGTCCAATATGTTTCCTTTTGTGTGGGTGGGGGCGTTGATCACTTGTTTGTAACCCAACTCGTTGAGTGCTTCGAGGAAGGCTTTGGAATTGGTGCTTTGGAGAGCTGGCAAGTTAAAGTCTCCCATTACCCAGTTTGGTATGCATGGGTTCTTGGGGTTGCAGGCAAGGTCGATTATGGTCGATAGGTCATCCGGGGAGGAAGTCAGGGATCTGTAGATTAGGCTGATGGTGGAGTGTTTGTTGGTTATGGTGATTGACTCCAGATCAGTTGTACTATTGGAGGAGAGCAGCTGAAATTGGAGCTCGGTCTTTACTAGGATGAAGGCGCCTCCACCTCTGTGGTTAGTTCTGTGGCAAGTGTGGATTGAGAAGTCAGGAGGTATGAGCTGGTTGAGGAGGACTGAGTCTGAGCCGGATAGCCATGATTCTGTGACTAGTAGCATGTCTAGGTCGTGGTTGGTTATAAGATCTGAGATGGCTGGCCATTTCCTGTGGACCGAGCGTGCGTTTATGAGGGCACATCTTAGGTTGCGGGGATTTCGGTGCTTTTCTGCCTGGGCCTTCATGGCATGTTGAAGTGATATGTATAGTAAGTGTGGAGGTAGGTTGTGCTTGGTTTCTATGGATGGACAGCGGGGGCCCCCAGAATATCTCTTACCCAGACCTTGAAGGACTGGGATGGGGTTGTGGGTGGTGGTGAGGGCAAGGGTACAGTAGAATACGTTGGTGAGGAGGTAGCAGCAAGTGAAGGCTAGTAGGGAGGGTGCCATTTGAGTTGTAGGTGGGTACGTGAGTTAAGTTGGTTAGGGTCCCTTTGGCAATGTTAAGGTTCTAGCAGGTGTGTACCATGGTACTTTAGTGGGTATAATCAGATTTTGGGGCTATTTTTGCACCATTAGGTCATTACAACAGAGATTCCGTCTCTCTAATTGTGACTTGTGTGTCTACTTTGGACCATACGGTAATATAGTGAATACGTTATGCAGATTACCACTTACATATCATCAGGATTACCACATACATATCCTCCGAGCATTGCAGGCAGATAAATCCATTTATCTAATTTTGATCCTGTGTGTCTACTTTGGACCTTGCTGTAATTAGTGGATATGTTATAACCGGATTACAATGTAACTATCATCAGAGCATTGTATGGTTCAGAGATAGGAGTAATAGCTATTATCTCTCCTAATCTAAACACCCATCACTAGGAATGTCACTTCTTAACTTAGCTGAAAATACGTATGCTTTTAAAACTCAAGCACACTTTCAGCTCTTGTGAGGAGGGCAACTTTCAGCCAGGGGCAGCCCAGTGGTGTTGTTAGACCATGTGTGGAGACTAATTGCGGGTCTTCATTTGCATAAATATTTGCATATGCACTGGGCCTCATTTGTATAAATCTAATTTATTTTATTTTAAAATGTATATGCCGCCCTCTAAAATTTTAAGTGGCTTTCAAAGGAGTCCTTTACAAGCCTCTTTTTTTTGTCCTAACAATGACTTAGGGGCATGTTTACTAAACATTAATATGTGTTAAGTGCCACTGTACCCTTAAACATAAATAGGTGTTGCTGCACTTACCACACATTCAGATTTGTGAAAGCACATTAACCTTTAGTAATCATGACTTTTAATGAGTGTGTGAAAACCATTTGCATGTACAGTGAGGATAAAGAAAGGCTACCCTATTTCTGCCAGATGCATTACTACAAAACCCTGCTCATTTAGAACCCATAGCAAACCTGCTATATCATAACAGCACTATCAAGACTCACACAGCACCGAACCCTATCAAAAGGTAGCACTACAAATATTAAACCAATACATCTCTTACTGGGAAAAGAGAACAAGTGGGTCTACTACACAGAAACTAGACAAACAGAATAGCACAAGTCTGTCATACACACAAGACAGACAGACCGTCACCAAATACAGAACAAGGGATCATGATTTAGAAATATGGAGACAATAATTGAACTGGGAACATAAAAAAGTCAAACTTTGAATGCATCACAACACTGGAAATATTAAACTATGAAACTAATTTCCTCTTATACGGAACAAAATGCAAAAACATCAGCACACTTTCCTCAGAGCTGACATATTCCAGTTAATAAATTCAAAATAAAATACTTTTTTTTTCTCCAGGAACAACAGGATGTAAGTCCTCTCTTATGGGTGATGTCAGCACCTACGGAGCCTGCACGGAGCAGTTCCCCAGCTTTCAAAGAAAGCCTTTGGGATTGCTGCCATGCATGCGCGGTCCTCATCCCGCCCAAAGGTGCCATCTTGCTCAGTCTCCCTTTTTCTGCGGAGCCCTTTGGATGCATGTCCTCATCCCTCAGAAAAAGTGTTTTGTTTTCGGCCTACAGGCCAACTTCTTTTCCGGTTGCACCGGTCCTCTATCTGTCCTTCCCCTGCTCTTTCTTTT
Source organism: Ichthyophis bannanicus (assembly GCA_033557465.1). Taxonomy (NCBI): domain Eukaryota; kingdom Metazoa; phylum Chordata; class Amphibia; order Gymnophiona; family Ichthyophiidae; genus Ichthyophis; species Ichthyophis bannanicus. The sequence continues at coordinate 1,650,979,538 of CM066031.1, forward strand.
TAGAGCCATTACGGGACGTTTTTCTTGACTTTTTTGCTTTTAACGGGCTTCGCACCCTTTTTTCCTCCAACTGCTGGCCGTGTTTATCTTTGACCTCGTGGGGGCCATTTTTGCCCCATGGCCACCGAATTCAAAAAATGCGATAGATGCTCTAAGAACATGTCGCTTACGGACATCCATGACTGTTGCCTGTGGTGTCTCGGGGCCGACCATGATCCGGAGCTCTGTTCTCTTTGTAAGAAAATGTCCTCCAAAGCCCTGCTCAGTTGTAAGCAGAAGTCTGAAGATATTTTCAGAAAGGCCACCTCGGAATCCCCGGTGGCTTCCTCGGTCGTCTCTCCTCCGGTAGGATCCCCCACTTCGGCTCCGCGTTCTCGGTGGCATTCCGACCAGGGGTCCGCTGAAGTGGAGCGGCGCAAGAAGAAGAAGGCCTTGAAGTCACTGTCGGGGGCTCTCGACAAGCGCGAGCGCTCCCGCGCTCGGTTGCTTAGCCCCCTTCGGCATTCCCGAAATTCGGACAAGGAGCAGCCCCACAAGGTACCTCATACAGATACAGAGGCTTCCCGTTCCTCGGGGATGAGATCCTCCAGGGCCTCCAAGCAGGCCTCGGCTACCGGTCTGGGCAACCAGCCCGATTTGGATTCCTTTTCTGACCTCTCGGACTGGGAGTCTGATGGGGATGCCTCCCCGGAAACCCGTGCCCATCGGGAACTTCCATCGGACCCCTCTCCGCCCGCATTCCAGCGGCACTCACCACCCAAGGACACCTCCTTCCTGGTGTTTGTTCAGGATATGGCACGGGCTCTCAACCTGGCCACCCAGGCTGAGGAGGAGCCTCGAGCTGAAGAGCTCGACATCCTTCAGTATGACTCTCCACTTCGGGAGTCTCTTACTGTCCCGGTTCCTCCCATCCTGTCCTGGCTGCTACCCCGCATGTGGGAGGCGCCTGCCTCGGTTCCCATCGTGAGTAAGCGCCTTGAAACCATGTACAAGGTCCAGCACGGTCCTGGCTTCAGGAAAACCCAACTCCCCCACACTTCCATGGTGGTGGAGTCGGCCATGAGAAAGCAAAAGAGCCTGAAGTCACACTTTTCGGTTCCCCCAGGCAAGGAGTTGAGAGCCCTCGATACCCTAGGCGCAAGGGGCCGCAAGGCCTATCAGGGTTCCATGCTCTCCTGCCGTATTCAGGCATACCAGTTATACATGGGCATATTCTTGCGCGACTTTGCCAAGGAGTTCAGAAGTTTCTCCACGGGCCTGGAGGGCGAACCCCTCAATAGGTTTGGTACCCTGCTAAAGTCTGTCGCAGACTGCTCAAAGTACCTCTCCTGTGCCGCCTATGATGGTATTGAGTCCTCAGCTCGAGTGGCGGCTGCCGGCATCGGGGCCCTCCATCAGGCATGGCTCCAATCCTCAGATTTGGAGCAGTGGGTACAGGAGAAGCTCCTGGATGTACCCTGTCTCAGCGAGCAGCTCTTTGGCAAGCTGATGGAGGACAAAGCCGCGGAGATAGAGACTGAGTTCGTCACCCAAACCCGTCTCTTGTGCAAGACCTCCACCTTCCCTCAAAAGAAACAACAAACCAACAAGCCTTTCTTTCCAAGGAAGAGCCTGCCCTACCGTGGCTACCCACCAAACCCACCCACTCCCACGCTGACCACTCCGGCATAAGGGAAGTCTGGCCAGGGTCACCGCAAGTCAAAAGAGCCCAGGGCCCAAACCCCGGCACCACCTCAATCCTCGCAGGGGCTTTGATGCCAGCTGCATAGCCTGTCACCCCCTCGATGATGCAGCAGCTGGTGGGGGGACGCCTGTCCTCTTTTCCCCTCAGTGGGCTTCCATCACCTCGGACACCTGGGTCCTCCGGGTTATCCGGGATGGCTATCGCCTCTGCCTCGACAGGCCTCCACCTCCCTTCTTTCCAGCGGAGCCTCCTCGACTCCACGCACAATAGTCAACCTCCTCGCCCACCGGGCGATTGAGAGGGTGCCCTCGCACCTTCAAGGTTGGAGTTCTATTCCTGGTACTTCCTCGTGCCAAAGAAGATGGGCGGTCTGTAGCCTATCCTCGACCTCCGAAAGCTAAACAAATTCTTGGTGTGAGAGAAGTTCAAGATGTTATCCCTTGGTGTTCTGCTGCCCGTCCTCAGGCAGGGTGACTGGCTGTGCTACTTGGATCTCAAAGACGCTTACGCCCACATTTTGATTCACACCCAGCACAGGCAGTACCTGTGCTTCAGGGTGCGGGGAGAGCACTTCCAATATAGGGTGCTCCCCTTTGGCCTCTTGTTCGCCCCGCGGGTCTTCATGAAATGCCTCTCCGCGGTCGCCGCCTCCCTCAGGCGTCAGGGCATACCGGTCTTCCCCTACCTCGACGACTGGCTCGTCATGGGATCCTCTGTCGAGGCAATCCGTCTGGCGACGTTGCGCACAATCCTCCTGCTCGAGTGCCTGGGTTTCTTGGTCAACTATCCCAAGTCCCACCTCGAACCGGTGCAGGCCTTAGAATTCATCGGCGCATGCCTTGATACTCAACAGGCGAACGCTTTTCTGCCAGCGGATAGCGCCAACCGCCTCTGAGACCTGGCAGCTCAGGTCTAGAGCACCCCTTGGGTCACGGCCCGAACTATGCTGTGCCTCCTGGGCCACATGGCCTCTACTGTCCATGTGGTTCCCCACACCCACCTGCACATGCGGACAGCTCAGTGGTACCTCAGCGCCCAGTGAAGCCCATCCGTCGGCCATCTCAGGGACTCTGTAAGGGTCTCCCACAGCCTTCACCTGTCTCTGAGCTGGTGGCAAAACTTCCACAACCTCCTCCGAGGGTTGCCCTTCCAGACTCCGCAGCACGAGATAGTGCTGACAACAGATGCCTCCTTGCTGGGGTGGGGAGCCCACTGCGGTGCGTTGTGCATGCAGGGTCAATGGATGCCCAGGGAGTTTCAGCAGCAAATAAATTTGCTCGAGCTCCGGGCGGTTCGGTGGGCCCTGAAGGCTTTCAAGGATCAGCTCAGTAGGAGTTCGGTGCTCGTCCAAACCGACAACTTGCGTGGCGATGTTCTACATCAACAAGGAAGGGTGGTAGTGGTCCTCCTCTGCTCCTTCGCCTTCCATCGGGAGATGACCCTCAGGGCGGTCTACCTCCCGGGCCAGGAGAACATCCTGGCAGACATAGTAACATAGTAAATGACGGCAGATAAAGACCAGCATGGTCCATCTAGTCTGCCCAGCAAGATGGCAAGAGTAGGTGCACCTGTCGCTCTGTGCAAGCCACCATTCCCCATGTCTTTGTTTAGGGGTAAACCCACCAATCCATGTAGGACACCCCTATTCGTTGAGACGTTATATGGTTCAGAAGTTAGATGGTACCGTTTATCTTGTTTTTATCCTATTGCTGTAAAGGGATCCACTGTGTTTGTCCCATGCCTTTTTGAATTCCGTCACCGTGTTTGCCCCCACCACTTCCATCGGGAGGGCATTCCAAGCATCCACCACCCTTTCAGTGAAAAAATATTTCCTGACATTGCCTTTCAATTTACCACCTTAGAGCTTCATGTTATGCCCTCTAGTTTTACAGCTTCCCCGTCTTTGGAAGAGGTTTGTTTGTTCATCATTTCTCTTTAAGTATTTAAAGGTCTGAATCATATCTCCCCTGTCCCTCCTCTCCTCCAAAGTGTACATATTTAGGTCTTCAAGTCTCTTCTCATAAGGCTTCTGACGCAGGCTCCAAATCATTTTGGTCGCTTTCCTCTGAACAGTTTCCAGTCTTTTTACATCTTTTGCAAGATACGGTCTTCAAAACTGAACACAGTATTCTAAGTGAGGCCTCACCAGTGACTTATACAGTGGCATAAGTACCTCTTCCTTTCTGCTGTTAATCCCTCTTTGTATGCAGCCCAACATCCTCCTGGCTTTTGCCACCGCCTTGTCGCACTGTTTTGCCACCTTGAGATCATCAGAGATAATCACACCAAGGTCTTTCTCCTGAACCGTGCATACCAACCTCTCGCCCCCTATCGCGTACATTTCCCTTGGATTTCTGCTACCCAAGTGCATGACACTGCACTTTTTCGCATTATATCATAGTTGCCAAGCATTAGACCAGTCTTACAGCTTTTGTAGATCTTTCCTCATGTTAACCACTCCCTCGGGGGAGTCCACTCTGTTGCAAATTTTTGTGTCGTCTGCAAAAAGACAGACTTTTCCATTTCAGTCCTTCAGCAATATCACTCACAAATACATTGAACAGTGCCGGGCCCAGGACCGAACCCTGGGGCACCCCGCTAATCACCTTCCTCTCATCCGAGTGAGCTCCATGTACAATCACCTTCTGTCGTCTGTCAGTCAACCAATTTCTAATCCAGTTTACCATCTTGGGACCCATCCCCAAGCTATTGAGTTTGTTGACAAGCCTCCTATGAGGAACAGTATCAAAGGCTTTGCTGAAATCCAGGTAGATGACATCCATCGCATGCTCCTGATCTAGTTCCTTGGTCACTCAGTCAAAGAACTCAATCAGATTTGTTTGGCAAGACCATCCTTCGGTAAAACCATGTTGCCTCGGATCTTGCATCCTGTTGGTTTTGAGAAAGTTCACTATTCGCTCTTTCAGAAGCGCCTCCATTACTTTTCCCGCCACCGAGGTAAGGCTCACGGGCCTGTAGTTTGACATTTCTTCCCTGTCACCACTTTCGTGTAGAGGTACGACGTCAGCCATTCTCCAGTCCTGAGGAACCTCTCCTGTTTCCAAGGATCTGTTGAAGACATCCTTTAACGATCCTGCAAGAACCTCTCTGAGCTCTTTCAGTATCCTGGTATGTATCCCATCCGGTCCCATGGCTTTGTCCACTTTCAGTAAAACTCAGTAAAATCCTCTGTCCTCACGAATGGCGGCTGGATCCGGGGATGGCCAATTGGCTGTTTCATCGGTGGGGCACTTTGGCCATGGACCTATTTGCCAGCCCATTGAATGCACAGCTCCCCCGCTTTTGCGGCCCAATGTCGCATCCGAGCAGGGAGAGTCCGGATGCGCTCCTTCTGAGCTGGTCCTCCGGCCTGCTCTATGCATTCCCTCCCACTCCTCTCATTGCCAGGACCCTCCACAAAGTTCAGCGGGACTGGGCATCGATGATACTCGTAGCTCCCTTGTGGCCTCTACAGCCCTGGTTCCCGCTCCTGCTCTGGCTATCGACAGAGCCTCCGGTTCCACTGGGTTGTGCCCCGGGCCTACTAACACAGGAGGAGAGACGGGTACTGCACCCGAACCTGGCCTTGTTATCCCTCATGGCCTGGCAGCTGAATGGATCTCCCTAGTCCCGCTGAATCTCCCGGAGGAGGTCGAGGAGGTCCTCCTTGCATCGAGGAAGACCTTGACTAGACGAACTTACGCCTTCAAGTGGCGACGCTTCTCGGTCTGGTGCTCTGGGCTTCAGATTGATCCATTCTCTTGCTCCACTCGGTGGGTACCTCCTCCATCTCTCGAAGGAAGGCCTGAAGTCAAACTCCATCAGGGTACATTTGAGCGCCATCTCTGCGAATCACTTTCCCGTCGAGGGAAAACCCCTCTTGGGGCAGCCCTTGATCTCCCGCTTTATGCAGAGTCTCTTGCTGTCCAAGCTGTCTATCAGGCCTCCCCCAGCAGAATGTGACTTCAACATAGTGCTCATGCAGCTTACGCGTTCACTCTTCGAGCCGATGGCGATGTGCTTGCTTCGGCACCTATCCTGGAAGGTGTTCTTCCCGATAGCTCTGATCTCGGCCCGCCGAGTCAGTGAGCTCCAGGCTCTCATAGCTGATACCCCTTACACTAGATTCTATAGGAATAGGGTGGTCCTCCGTACCCACCCCAAGTTCCTGCCGAAGGTGGTTTCAGACTTCCATCTCAACCAGGAGATAGTCTTACCGACTTTCTTTCCGAAGCCCCATGCTGACCAGGTGTCGGCAGCTCTCCATATGCTCGACTGCAAAAGGTCTCTTGCCTTCTATCTGCAGCGCACCCAGGCTCAACGCAAGTCTGGCCGACTCTTTGTGACCTACGATCCCAATCGACTGGGGCAAGCAGTCACTAAACGCACCCTCTTTGTTTGGGTGGCAGACTGCATCGCCTTTGCCCACACGAAGGCGGGTGCCCTGTTGGATTGTCGAGTCACCGCACATGGGATCCTGGCCAAAGCGGCTTCGGTGGCCTCGCTGCGCTCTGTGCCCCTGATGGACATCTGCTGGGTGGCGACCTGGTCTTCAGCGAACACCTTCGCTGCGTACTACTGCCTGGAGACGGAGTCCCGCCGGGACAGGGCCTTCAGCCAGGCTGTACTCCATAATCTGTTCAGGGTATAAGTAACTCCTGCCCTTGACCCTTCTTCAAGGCTACCGAGGGCTTCGCCCCGAAGACCCGAGGGCTCGGGCTCCTTCGGGCATCGGCTTCTGCTCACGACCTAACGGAGGCATTTTTTGGTTACAGCTTCCATAGCCTATAGCTGGGGAGTCCCATAAGTGAGGACTGACTTCCTGCTCGTTCCTGGAGAAAGCGTAGTTACTCGCCTGTAACAGGTGTTCTCCAGGGATAGCAGGAATCAGTACTCACTATCCTCCCGCCTCCCCTGATGAGTTGCTGGATTTTTATCCTTCCCTTGCCTTCTGCTTGGTAGGGCTCAAGCTAAGGGACCTGACTGAGCAAGATGGTACCCTTGGGCGGGAAGAGGACCACACATGTGTGGCAGCAATCCCAACTGCTTTCTTTGAAAGCTGGGGAATTGCTCCGCGTGGGCTCTGTCGGTGCCGATGTCACCCATAAGTGAGGACTGATTCCTGCTGTCCCTGGAGAGCACCTGTTACAGGTATATAGATATACCTCTGGAGATAATGGTTAGTTAGGATATCTGAGAGGGCTATATAGATCAAATACTAAAACTCTCAACAGAGAAATGCTGGTAACTATCTAAATACTACTACCCATTTATCCTTAGAATTATAAGGGGACTATATGAATTAAAATCTTAGAGATTTCTCTAAAGAAATACTGATAGATCACTATCCAGATTCAAACCTTTCGGTGCTAAAGAGTCCATCATAAAAATGTATTTTTGTTAGTTAGGATATCTATATACAAAGAGATACTCAGAACATTTCCTAATACCAAACACAGTATTGCAATAGTTAGTATCCATCCCCCTTTTCTCATTTATTATCTAGGCATACTGTTTTATCGTTGCACTGCAATTTTTGATTTTAGTCTAGCAGATGTTACAATGGTCACCCTTGCGAGTTAAATCCACCCACTTTTTATAGTACAAGCGCTAGTGTCTCTGCCTTTTCTCAGATTAGAATACTTTGGATTAGGTGCCGAATCACACAACAATAGACGGGTTTGCAATTTAAAAAAATCATTATATGTGAGGCGATTATCATCTCCCTTCTGTTTTAGTGTAGTTGGCCCCAAATCCCTAAGATAAGTTTTATGCCACAAATGATTCCTATACATATATTCTATATATTATCTTGTGAGTAACCAATGGCCCAAATCACGGCATGATTTCTAATTTTTATTTCCATTTAATTTACTATTAATACTTTGGTATATAACACACACACTATACTATAAAATTCTGTAATCATGATTTTTACAGCGATCCTCCAATCAGATGGTGCCTACGTCACTTTTCCGCCATTCAGATCCTCTTTTTCTATAGAGCATGTGCCGGCGTCATTATCAGTGCTTTTACACAAGAGGACTATATCGAATTCAGTTGCTGCATCCCGTATCGGTAGACGAGTTTGCAGGTTGAAGAAATCTTTATAGGTTGGTTTGTTTCACCTTTCTTATGTATGAAGCTGAGGTTTTGACTTATTTAATCCAGAATCCAGATGGCACAACAGATACGCTCTGGTTTATAATTCATTTGCACGACATCTAAAGTAAAAAAATTTTAGTCAAAGATATAGCACAATTTTTTAGTAAGTACAATCGCTGCAGTTTTTGATTTTTAATATGAATAAGGACATGGATGCATTAAATGTTCTCTTTTCTGCAGTTAAAATATTTTGCATCGCAAAATGTTTGTTGGCACATCTCATATATAGCGATATTCTTCTCATTTTAAAAATTGGTATAACTGTAATGTTATTATATGGAATAGCTACATAAAACAATCAGTTCCCTTCAGCTCAAGTACATAGTTGCCGGTAAATTCTAAGACAAGCATTTTCATAATAAGGTGGAAATGTTAGGATATAGGTTTTAATCTTTTAATTATTTCATATACAGTTTTAAGAACATTCTTTTAGCTTAAATTATGTATAAAATTTAATACGTTTTTTGTATTACCCCTTTATATTGGAATAAGAACATTGTTTTTTATAGTTTTTAACAAGTTTTAGTTTTGTTGTATAGTTCTGAATCCTTCATTTTTCAATTTCAATTTTTATTTAATTTTACAATTTTTTTTTTATATTTCTTAACTTGATTGATTTTAAAGTTAAAAGAATTGATTAAATTTATGGTCGAGAATTTTTCTTAGAAGAGGGTTTTGTCGGCTCACTCCTGTTTGCTTCTTAGTTTGGTATCTTATCCTTTCTTCCTCCTTAGCAAAAGAACTACATATTTGGGATTTGCCTAGTTCCTGAGGTACCAACACTTACTTATTTCTCAGTTCATGTCACACCCTTATACAGATAATTATATTGTGGTATTCTTTATCTATGGTTATTTAAATTGTTCTATTACTGTTTTTATTTTCATGTTCATTTTGATTCATCAATGGGTTTTATCACTGTTGTTTTATCAATGTTTTGCTGTCTCATTTATGCTGTTTGTAATATTTATGTGTTAATTAGTTTTTATCTACATTTGTATGATTATATGTGGGTTTTTAGTATTTATATTTTAATTATGGCTTAATTTATTATGAGTTTTTTATTGATTGTATGATCACATAAGGCTATCTATGTATTTTCAGTCATTTGTTCATATGGTCACATGCACTTGTTTTTAATTGTTTTTAATTACATTGTTTATTATGTTTTGATTTATTTATCATTGGTTGTATTATAATTTTTAATCAATTTTTGTTTACAGATTTATGATCCTAGTACACCCTACTACCCCTGAAGAAAGTATGCGAAACACAGCTATGTTGGGTCGTTCCGGCAGAATTCCTCAGGTTTTGGCATAACAAATAAAATAAGCTTTGTCTTTCCTAACCAAGTTTCTAGATTGGGTCCTAGTTCTGCCTCCTACATTCCTTCTGCCATCCAGTGACTTCTTCTCCGATTCATTAACTCTGCCTTTCCTCCCAGCATTCTCTTTTATGCCCCTCTCTTTCAACTCTTCCCTCTGTATGACCTTTTTATTCCCTCCCACACGTGACCATGGTGGCCTACATCAACCGTCAGGGAGGCACAGGAAGCGCATCCCTGGAAGAGGAGGCAGAACTGCTGTTCAGTTGGGTCGAAGGTCGCCTCCAAGTGCTGTCAGCAGCACATGCAGTGGGGGTTGACAACGGGACGGCAGATTACCTCAGCTGGGTACAGGTGGACTCTGGGGAGTGGTCGCTCAATCAGGAAGTCTTTTCTCAGGTGGTGCGCAAAGGGGGCGCACCGGTCATAGACCTGATGGCAACATTCAAGACTGCTAAAGCTTGCCGTTTTCTTCAGCAGAAGGCAAGAAAGGATTCCGAAGGGCTCGATGCCCTAGTGCAGCCATGGCCCATGGAGGGCTTGCTATGTTTTCCCTCCTTGGGCCCTCATAGGCCAGATTGTATAGTGGATCGAGTCACACAAGGGTCAGGTCATCTTCATTGCCCCAGACTGGCTGTGGTGCCTGTGGTATGCCGACCTAGTATGGCTGTTGGCAGATAGGGCTGTGGCGCTTCCCGTCTCAGAGGAATCTCCTGGTGCAGGATCTAGTGCGCATGCTCCAGGTGGATTGGTTCTTGCTTACAGGATGGCACTTGAAAGGGTGCGTTTGAGAAAGGATTACTCTGCTCTAGTAATCACAATCCTGTTGAAAGCGAGGAGGCATTCTACATCTTTGGCTTACGACCGAATATGGTGCATCTTTGAGGCCTGGTGCGAAGATAGGCAGGTACAGTCTACGACTGCCTCCATATCAGACATCCTAGCATTCTTGCAGGCCGGTTTTGATAAGGAACTAGCAGCTAACTCCTTGCGGGTGCAAGTGGCAGCAATTGCCTGTTACCGGGGCAAGTTCAGAGGGTGCTGCTGGGAACGCATCCAGTTGTAGTGAGTTTCCTGAAGCGGTAGCCTGACTTCATCCTCCACGGAGGGCGGTGGTTCCTCTGTGGGATCTTACCTTGCTTTTAGCAGCACTGACCAGAGAGTCCTTTGAGCCTTTCGGCTAGGCTTTGCTGAAGGATTTAACCCTTAAGACAGTGTTTCTGGTTGCTATTTGCTTTACGTGCAGGATTTCGAAACTGCAAGCCCTATCATGCTGGGAGCTGTTCCTCATGTTTTCTAAGGAGAAGGTAGTCCTGCGGCTGGTACCTTCGTTCCTGCCCAAGATGGTGTCAGCATTTCATGTAACATAGTAACATAGTAAATGACGGCAGATAAAGATCAGTATGGTCCATCTAGTCTGCCCATTAAGATGGCAGGAGTAGGGGCACCTGCCACTCTGTGCAGGCCACCCCTCCCCATGTCTTTGTTTTGGGGTGAACCCGCCGCTCTGTGTAGGACACCCCTATTTGTTGAGAAATTAGTTGGTTCAGTTTATTTTGATTTTATCATGTTGCTGTAAAGGGATCCACTGTGTCAGTCCCATGCCACCTTGAACTCTATCACTGTGTTTGTCCCCACAACTTCCATCGGGAGGGCGTTCCAAGCATCCACCACACTTTCAGTGAAAAAGTATTTCCTGACATTGCCTTTCAATTTACCACCTTGCAGCTTCATGTTATGCCCTCTAGTTTTACAGCTTCCCCGTTTTTGGAAGAGGTTTGTTTGTTCATTATTTCTCTTTAAGTATTTAAAGGTCTGAATCATATCTCCCCTATCCTTCCTCTCCTCCATTGTACATATTTAGGTCTTCAAGTCTCTTCTCATAAGGCTTCTGACGCAGGCTCCAAATCATTTTGGTCGCCTTCCTCTAAACAGTTTCCATTCCTTTTACATCCTTTGCAAGATATGGTCTCCAAAACTGAACACAGTATTCCAAGTGAGGCCTCACCAGTGGCTTATACAGTGGCATTAGTACCTCTTCCTTTCTGCTGGTAATTCCTCTTTGTATGCAGCCCAACATCCTCCTGGCTTTTGCCACCGCCTTTTTGCACTGTTTTGCCACCTTGAGATCTACAGAAATAATCACACCAAGGTCTTTCTCCTGATCCGTGCACACCAACCTCTTGCCCCCTATCGCGTACATTTCCCTTGGATTACTGCTACCCAAGTGCATGACACTACACTTCTTTGCATTAAATCTTAATTGCCAAGCATTAGACCATTCTTCCAGCTTTTGTAGGTCTTTCCTCATGTTAACCACTCCCTCGGGGGAGTCCACTCTTGCAAATTTTCGTGTCATCTGCAAAAAGACATACCTTTCCATTCAGTCTTTCAGCAATATCACTCACAAATACATTGAACAGTGCCGGGCCCAGGACCGAACCCTAGGGCACCCTGCTAATCACCTTCCTTTCATCTGAGTGAGCTCCATTTACCATTTATTTATTTATTTATTTATTTATCTATTTCTTCTATACCGCCCCTTCCAGAGATCAGGGGCGGTTTACATGGAACAATTTAACAGTTTTGTATACGTTCGTATAACATTACATTGAACAAGAACTTTTTAACTTTTTACATATAACAGAACAGTAAATTGTTAAAACTATTTACAAGGTGTATACTTTTGTATACTACTGTATCATTATCTTGATCAGAAGTTTCTAACTTTTTACAGGGAATAGGGAGCGAACTGACATTGCTATTTACAGATGTTATTTACAAAAAGGTTAGGATACTATGAATTATAGTGTCGCTATTCAAGTGTGTGTGTGTGTGTGTGTGTGTGTGTGTGATGGAATTTATTTCCATTTTTCGTGGGTTTTTTGGTGTGTCTTTGGGAGAACTGTTTGAGGGGGGGCTGTGTATGTTCAGTTAATTGTGTTTTTGCGTTTTTTTTGTTTGTGTGTCTGTGGACGCTGTGTGGCTGGACTTGAAGGGTAGGGGATTCCGAAGTGTTCGGAGAATAAGTATGTCTTGAGTTCTTTCCTGAATTGGGAGAGGTCCTTTATGATTCGGATGTCTATTGGGAGGTCATTCCAAAGTGTGGGAGCGGTGAATGTGAAGGCTCTGGCACTGGTGGATTTTTTAGTCCTCGTGAATGTTTTTGGTAACTCCAGTGAGAGGGTTGCATTTAGTCTGCGGGCTCTTGAATCATTTGGGGCGTGAAGGAGTGTGGATAGATGGGAGGGGGCAATATCGTTTAGTAGTTTGAAGGTTGTTAGTAGTATTTTGTATTTGATTCGGTTATTTATAGGGAGCCATCACCTTGTGTCGTCTATCAGTCAACCAATTTCTGATCCAGTTTACCACCTTGGGACCCATCCCCAAACTACTGAGTTTATTGATAAGCCTCCTATGAGAGACAGTATCAAAGGCTTTGCTGAAATCCAGGTAGATGACATCCATCGCATGCCCCTGATCTAGTTCTCTGGTCAACCAGTCAAAGAACTCAATCAGATTTGTTTGGCAAGATCGTCCTTCGGTAAAACAATGTTGCCTCGGATCTTGCAACCTTTTGGGTTTGAGAAAGTACACTATTTGCTCTTTCTGGAGCGCCTCCATTACTTTTCCCGCCACCGAGGTAAGGCTCACAGGCCTGTAGTTTGACACTTCTTCCCTGTCACCACTTTTGTGTAGAGGTACGACATCAGCCATTCTCCAGTCCTGAGGAACTTCTCCTGTTTCCAAGGATCTGTTGAAAACATCCTTTAACGGCCCTGCAAGAACCTCTCAGAGCTCTTTCATGTGAATCTGTTTCCCTCCCAGTCCTAGTTTGGGGGTGGGCGCCGACAACCCTCTGTTGCGATTGTTGGATGTTCAAAGAGTCCTCAAGTGTTATTTGAAGGAGACAGCGGCCTTTCATAGATCAAATCGCCTGTTTGGGGGTCCGCACAGAGGTGAGGCAGCGGCCAAGGCCTCTTTTTCCAGATGGATATGCGAAGCAATCACTTCGGCCTACATCTTGAAGGGACGCCAGGTTCCGACAGTTTTGCGGGCACATTCTACGAGGGCTCAGACAGCCTTATGGGCAGAGTATAGCTTGGTGTCACTGATAGAGATTTGTAAGGTGGCAACATGGTCTTCGCTTCATACATTTGCGAGGCATAGATCTTCAGGTGGCACAAAATGCCACCCGGGGTCTGGTGCTGGCAATTGGCACAGGGTTTTTTTTCAGGTATTTCTGGAAATGCAGCTACCAGGGAACTGAAGTCCTGGGGTTTTTGGCATTTAGGGGCGGGCCAGGAGAGCTGTCTGTCTTCGCTCCGAGTTCAGCGTCGTCCAGGGTTTTCTTCAGGTAAGCCGCCTCTCCTGGGTGGGTGGGAAAAAGGGTTCCTCCTTGGGTGTTTGGGGGGTGGTTAGTTTATATAAGTGTAGAATTGTTTATGTCTGATTAACTACTTATTTGGTGCTCCTGTGAGTCTGCTTTGTCAATATATTACTGGAGGTTGGTGGGTGGTGCCAGCTGTATTTGTACTGGTGTCATCAAAAGGATGACATGCTCAGTCTCCAAGCTGCTGGAAAAGGTTCACTACCCAGAGGTTGGGACTGGACTGGAGTTCCTCAAGAAACAACAATTAGCAGGTAAGTCTAATTTCACTATGTTGCAATTGTGACCTATAAATATTCTCCTAAAGGCACTATTAAGAAGAGTGTATTGCACATTATAATATCCCTGTTATAGACATTTTGATCTAGACCATGCTGTTGGCAGTCTTTTCATCACGTTAAGTGACCCACGCTTACTGAATTCCTTTCATGCTTCTTTATCCAGTTGCTTGTAACACTACTGAAACATCACAGTGCGCAAATGTAATATTGCCGCCTAACTACTATGCGATTACATTTTGGTAGAATGATTAAAATTTTCTTCTTTTTTAGTATAAATGGCGCTTCACGTACTGTTACATAGAAGTTACTAGGCATATACATATATATATACTCTCATAAATTTGTCACCTGCACATTATTCTTTATTATGAAGAAGCCACAAATTGTAATTGTGGCATCACTAGTCATTCATTTTGTTTGGGTTTAACAGTCCTGATACAAATGTTACCATCGTTCTCTCCCTACTTCCGTTGTGCTTTGGCACTCCATAGACAGTTTTGATTTATTTATTTTTTCCATTTTCAAAATATTGTTCCCATTTTCAATTATTTAATTATCTACTTTTTTTAAAATTATTTATTTATGAATGTCAGATAAACAGACAAGAAAAGCAAACATAATCTTGTGAGGAAAATGAGATCAGTATATAGGAGCATAAATTTAAGCAAGATACAAACAAAGAAAATAATCCTATGACACCCATACAGGCCAACATAAACTCATGTGGCCGTGAGGTACCCCAGACAACTCCATTAGTCAGAAAACAACTATCCCAGAGTGGCATCAGTAGAAACCCTAGCATTTATAAAGGTAGCAAGATCCGATGGATTAGTGAAGAAATAACAATAGATTTATATATAACTAGGCATCTACATGGATATCCCAGTTGCAGCACTCCAGCTTTTAGTAATAGAAACTGTTTGCGCCATTTCTGAGTTTCCCGAGTTAAATCAGGGAACATGGAAATAGTCAAACCCAGAAAGGACTCCAACCTCTTCTTAAAGAACATTTTGAGAAGCCAATTCTTATCAGAGATTAAGGCACATTGAACAATCAAAGTAGCTGGTACACAGCCCCCACCTCCAGTATACTCTGAAGATTAGAAACATTGAGAACATCAAAATCAATATCTGATACATCAGAAGAAACCACAGCATCTTTTTTCCCCCGAGGGAGATAATAAACCTTATTCAATGGTGGAAACAAATCAACTGGGACTTTGAGAATTTCATGAAGATATTTTTTAAGCATATCAGTCGCGGTTACACCCTGAGATTGTGGAAAACTTAAGATCCGCAAATTAGCAGCTCTAGCAGCATTTTCCAAAATTTCTACTTTGTAGCGAAGAATCCCATTGTCCTTAACCAAAGCCGAGGACTGGTCAGAGAGAGAGTTCAACTGGGTTCCGTGATCAGCTAATGACGTTACCAAAGAGTCACACGTGGATATGACTGTCTCGATCTTACCAGCGTTCTCAAGAATTTGCGAAGCATTTTCCTGGATACTCGAGGCAAAAGCTGCAGATTGAGACTGAACTGCACCAGATAAAGCAGCTATAGTGTTCCAGATGGATTCAAGTGTAAAGGTCTTCGGCCTGGAAAGACTAAAAGATGAAACAGGCAGCAAAAGAGAAACAACCTGAGAGCTCCGTTCCCCCAATGAAGACGACTCTAGGAGTTCCGCTGGAGAAGAAACGCCCAACGCCTCCCTGCAATCTACAGGGGTCTGCAAAGCCTCAACATCGTGCAGCTTCCCTCGAACGACAAGCTCATCCCCCAGCATAGGAGGAATAGGCGTCGCAGCTGCCAAGGTAGGGCCTGCAGTAGCAGGACGTGCCGGCGGCGTTCTCTGCGCGGGGGAAAGTGATGTTTCAATTTCCGATGGCGGTGAAATGGCCTCTCTACCACATGCCGCCAAGCCGGCTCGAACCTCCGCTCTCTGGTCCGGGGTCAAAGTAACGAAGTGGTCCATCGGACCGGTAGATGGTTGTTGAGGCTCTGAGGGAAGAGCCCTCAACTCCCCCTTTCTCTTAGGCATCGATTCAAAGAGAACTCTCAGCGGCCATCTTGAGAAGACTCCCCCCCCCCCAATTATCTACTTTTAATAATACATTATCATGGTCTCTAACATTCCTTTCCTCCCTCTCCTGTTTCACTTTGCTGCAAGTGATCACAGAGATTTTAGTTACTTGTGTAACTTTTCTGTCTCTCTTCTCCAATTCCTTTAGTCATTTTAAACACAGATTTGAGAGTGTAACAGTGTGTTATTATATTTTTATGATTTTATAAAGTTTTATCCAATTATGTACTTTTATAATTCCTTGGCACAGATGTTTTTTGTTTTATTTATTCTTAATAGATTGATTTTGTTCCCCTTTTTTATACGACATTGTTTGCATATTTTTATTTATTTATTTATTTATTTAACATTTCTTATATACCGCGCTATTTGTCATCAGCGCGGTTTACATCAAAACAATAGAACACTTGACCAGATACATTGGCCGTCGTTTATTTTTGGTTTTTTATCATTGAATTCATACTGAGTATAATGTAATTGTTTTACACTTAGTATTTACAAATACACTACTTATGAATTAATTAATTACTTTATTTATATGTGATGATCATATTTTTATATTAATATTTCTACGTATTTATCATTTGTTTATGGTTTTATATGTCTTAAAGATTACCTATGTTTCATTATGTGTGTATATGTGTTTTTTGGAGGCTGTAGTCCTCTGAAGAAGGCTCACTAGGGCTCTCTAGCCAAAATACGTGAAACTTCGGCTCTGTCATAGGGGCTATCCAATTTCGCTACAATTACCCTGATTGGTGGCAATATGAGTACAATGAGTTGGAGACAGCACGATCTGGGATTGGCTCATCATTTGTGGGGGTTTTACCTTATATGCCTCAGTCCACTGATGTGGTAGCCATTCTTAAAAAACATTGGTCTATGCTGTCTTTATATGCCTGTTTTGAGGTGCCCCTAGTGGTGGCTTTTAAGAGGGGTAGAAATTTGGCTGATTGGCTTATCCATACTACGGATAGTCTCCCTCCCCCGCAGCTTAAAGGGCATTATTGTTGTCGGAATTGCGATTTTTGTGTCACAACATTGGAGGGCCCTACTTGGGTACACCTGACTAACCATCGGTCATATTATAGCAAGTTTTATACTACTTGTCAGTCCTCCTTTGTGATTTATCTCTTGTTGTGCCCTTGTGATGAGATCTACATTGGTAAGACCATTTGACCTATGAAGAAACGTCTACAGGAACATCGCTCCAGGATTACTACGAGAGTATTATCCGCCCCAATAGTTCAACATTGTATGGACTTCCAGCACGCTTTTACAGATTTGCGGTGGCGAATCCTGGATTCTGTTTCTGAACGACCTCGCGGTGGTGATCGGGAGGCCCGCCTTCTTTACCGTGAACAATATTGGATTTTCCTCTTGAATTCTTTTTCACCCATGGGTCTTAACTCCTCTTTGGATTGGTGGAGCATTTTATGATGGCTTGTTCCTTTAATTTTCGGCAGCCTTCCCCATTGGCTGATGGGTTAGTCAGATGTTCAGGTGAGAGTTTTAAATGAATGAGTGAGCGTTCTCTGCTTTTTATACCAGCAACGGAGTTTTGAGAAAGGGCTAGGAATTTCACAAGCCCGAAACACAACGTTGGGTCAACAACAATACTTGTATGAAAGTTGCGGGACATTGGTTGTGATTGCGAGGACATTTCCCCCCCTGCTTGAGAAGATTTGATGTAAACGGAGGATTGCTTTTCCAGCTAAGTGTTATATTCATCACATTTTTATGGCTGTTATGCCCGGTGACTTGGAATATGGGTCCTCTTAAAATCCTTGTGGGGGGAGATTTGGCAGTCTTTTTGTGGTTTCACCTTTTTACATTACATTAATTCTTACCCTATGGGTTTCTGGTACCTTTTTTGGGGTATAAATTAGGATTTCTATTCCCTATTTCAAATCTTGATTAAAAGGAACATTCTGCTTCAAGAGGACATAAGTTTTCAAGGCAGCGGTTCCAACAAAAAATTCTTTATTTCTTTTCTGGAATATCTCTTATGGTGCTCGTGATTATAGTGTGGGATATAGTTTACGGTTTATACTCTATAAAAATACGTGTTGGGCAGACCTATTGACACATCAGTAAAGTTTTCGTTCTGAGCAGTGGCGTGATGTCCTGCTTTTTTTGTACATGGTGAACTTAGTGTACTCTGTGAAACCAGGATTTATTTTATACATTTCAAGGCAATTTATTATCCAAGAGTACGGGATGCTGCTTTACATTAAGGTGCCGGCCCATTTTAAGACTATGTTCCTTGATCGTGAGAAGCAAATGTTTTAGATCATCTTCACTTTCAGTCAGTAATGTGGTATCATCAGCATAGCGAAAGTTGTTGATGAGTCTTCCACCAAGCTTCACACCTCTGTTGTCTTCATACAATCCTATGCTCTGAACACCTTAATAGTTCCTAAGATGATGACATCATGCACTAAGGCTACTTCAAACAGAGCTTTCTCAATATTCGCTCCTTTAAACTGGAATGCACTTCCCCATGAAATCTGTGGCATCAAAAGCCTAATCCTATTCCGAAAAGCTTTGAAACACCATCTGTTCACAAAATGTTACCCAGAAGTCATCCCGGACACTCACACATCTGGCAAGCTTCCCACATACCCCAGACGCCTTAGCACCTTAATACAACCAGAAAATGGTTAGCCTACACAATAGCCCACATGATAACCATTTACCTGCACCATCCACACGAAATCACTTACAATATCCAAACGAGTTTAGAGTATTGTATATAGTATAAAGTATATAGTATAAAGTTAACCTGTACATAGTTCTCCCTGTTATCCCATGTGTTATTTTTCCCTGTTCTTTGTAAACTCAATGTTGCCTGTATGCATTGCAGTATGTTTTGTTCATTGTACACCGCACTGATTATAATAGCACGGTATAGAAGAAATGTTAAATAAATAAATAAATAAAAATCCTGCTTCTCCGATGATTTGTTCTGCATATACATTAAAGAGGTAGGGGGAAGTATGCAGTCTTATCATACACCTTTGCTTAACATAACGAAGACAAAGATCATGACAACTGTCAAAATCAACAAGTTCATCATTGAAGAAGAAATTGAAATTGTGGACAACTTTAACCTACTTGGATCAACTATCAATAAAGAAGCAACAAACAGTCAAGAAATCCGATGACGCATTGCTCTTGGCAGAATGGCTATGAAAGACCTAGACAAGATTCTCAAGAGCAGAGATGTCTCTCTCCATACAAAGATTTGACTTGTTCAAGCCATGGTATTTTCAATAACATCATATGGATGTGAAAGCTGGACTGAGAAAAAGATAAACAGGAAGAAAACTGATGCCTTTGAATTATGATGCTGGTGGCGTGTACCATGGACTGCCCGAAGAACAAACCAGTTGGTACTAGAGGAGATCAAACCTAAGCTTTCTTTAGATGACAAGACTTCGACTTTCATACTTTGGAGACATCATGCGAAGAGAGAGATCATTAGAGAACGACATCATGCTTGGCAAGATAGAAGGTCAGTGCAAAAGAGGAAGGCTAGCAATGAGATGGATCGATACAATAACTGCAGCTATGGGTACCAGTCTGTCAACAATGAGCCGCCTGACTGAAGACTGAACACAATTTAGGCAACTATCCAGAAGGTTGCCATAAGTGGACACCGACATAATGGCACTTAACAACAGCAACACGGGACGCTGTCAAAAACTTTCTTATAATCAAGCCATGCTGTACTGAGATTTCTGCTCTTAGCCCTGGCCATTTTGGCCTTAGTCAACTTTAACTAGTCCTTGGTTCCATATACTCACCTCTTATTGCCCTTTTGCTCTACTGCCATGATGTAATTGTACTCAATATGATCATATATTCTTTCGGCATCTATTGCAGTGAACAACTTATAGCTCACAGGTAAACAAGTTATTGGTCTATAATTATTGGGAATATTACTTGGGTCTCCCTTTGGAAGAGAAATTTTCTTCCTGTATTAAGCCATTGTGGTGTTAAGTCTGGCTGCTTGAACAATTAATTCTTGCAATTTGCCATGTTTTGGAGCAACCACTACAGAGCTCATTGCTGGCCAGGTGGAAACCAAGGGATTTAGATTACCACAGAAGGCTCCCATTAAGCGGAGCACCAAGAGGAAGCTTAAGCTGGTGACTCAAAAGGAGTAAGCTAAAAAAAAAAATGGATCTAGAATCCCCTGAATACTCACCTTTGGTAAAGGTGACCACAGATGTAACACCAAGAGCTTGCGGGGGGGGGGGGGGGGGAAGGGGGGTGAGCGGGTGAGCGGGTAGATTCTTCCTTGGTCATATTATGCAGGGACACTGGACTAAGATGGAATCTCATTATTGACAGTTTAGAGATAAGAGTCGTCAGATTGGCTTTAGCACATTTTCAGGAACTTCTCCATAGAAAATCAATAAGGGAGTGATTGGACAACATGAGAGAGGTGATGTGTCAAAAAAACAGAAACATAGAAAAATGACGACAGAAAAAGACCACGTGGCCTATCTAGTCTATACTTCCATGTCAACAACTACAACAGTCCCCTTTTTTTCTTTAGAGATCCTCTGTGTTTGTCCCATGCTCTTTTGAAATTAGATAACGTCCTCAGCTCTACCACTTCTATTTGGAGACTATTCCACGGATCCACTACTCTTTCCGTAAAGAAATGTTTCCGCATATCACTCCTGAGTCTATCTCGTTTCACCCTCATCCCGTGTCCCCTCATAGCAGAACTTGCTTTCAGTCGAAAGAGACTCTCCCCCTATGCATTTATGCCACAGAGGTATTTAAACGTCTCAGTCATATCACCTCTATTCCGCCTTTCCTCTAAGGTGTACAAATTAAGATCCTTAAGTCTGTCCTCATATGCTTTATAATGAAGACCACTAACCATTTTGGTAGCCACCCTCTGTACTGATTCCTTCCTGTTTATATCCTTTTGAAGGTGTGGTCTCCAGAATTGCACACAGTACTCCAAATGAGGTCACACCAAAGACTTATACAGAGGCACTATCACCTCCTTTTTTCTGCTAGCCATTCCTCTCTGTATGCACCCAAGCATCCTTCTAGCTTTTGCTGTCGCCTTTTCTACCTGATTAGCTACTTTAAGATCATCTGGCATGACCATGCCTAGGTCCCGCTCTTCTTTAGAGGTCAAAAATACACCACATCAATGGCTCTCCCTCGGTCCAACTCCCTGGTCACCCAGTCAAAGAAATCAATCAGATTTGTCTGAGAAGACCTGCCTCTAGGCAGGTTTCCCTTAGAGAAATGTTAAGAAAGGCAGCATTCCTTGTAACCATTGTTTTGCCAGGAGGGTCTAGGAGCCTCAAGTCCTGCTATGTAGGGAGTCATACTTGCAGTTTTTAAAAAGATAGTAATACTTCACAAGTGCTTTAATTACTTCCAAATCTCCCTGGACTGCCACCTGAATCAGGTAATATAAGTGCCTACCTTCAAGGGAGAAGGCAAAGATTTAGAAGATCGGAATTCCAGTGAATATGAGGAAAATGATACAGCAAGGGAAGGGAAAGGGAAATTAGATTTTGATGTTATCTTTTTCAGAAATTCAAAGCAAGTTACATGCAGGAACAGTAGGAGGCCAATTCCATAGGTGCACGTCCAGGCCGTCCTGACATCCAGAAATCTGGACGGTCTGGTGATGCATCTGATTCTGCTCCCGTGGGGGCTAAACAGCCCCACAGGAGGAGAATCATGGCATAGGGCCTGGATATCTAGGATATGCCCTAATTTAGGCACTCCAGACATTGAGTTCTGCTCGGCTAACTCAGCTTGGCTCCTGCATGGAGCCATGGTGCCGTGGCATCCCATTTCCATGGCACCGCGGCTCCATGCCAGAGCCCAGATTGGTTACACATCACTTGGGTGCCCCTTTCCCTGCAGCCCAACCCCTGATCTGGCCTGTTATGGCTGGGGTCAGGTTGTGGGGACCCCCTGTCCCACCCACCATGCTGGTGCCTGCCCTGCCACACTGTCTTCCCATGTCCATTTTCCCAGGCCCGGACGTACAGGGCTGTCACTGGAATAGGCCCTGTACATTCGGGGTCAGGGAACTCCTCTGGCTCGCCCTCGTTCTTCCCTCGACTCACCTCCTCCTGCCTGGGTACAGAGCTCCCCGCAGATCTCTGCAGTGTGTGCAGGGAACTCATTCAGTGGAATAGGACCCGGTTATTTAGCCAGGCATATACCTCCGCCTCGGACGTATATCCACGCTAAACGCAGTCCAGAGTCTACCCCTAGGTGTTTTCCTATCCCTGGAGAGCTTACAGTCTGCCCAAGATCACAAGGAGCTACAGTGAGATTTGAATCTAGCTTCCCTTTAAATGTGTTTAGTATTTATCTTTTATCTTTTCAGTAGGTACAGGCAGGGGTGTCGGAAGGGCTTTTTGTTTGGGAAGGGGGGGGGGCCCAAGCACTGCCCCAAGTCCGCCCAAGCCCTGCCCCAACTCTATCCAAGCTCCGCCCCATGGGCAGAGACCTTTCCTGTTTACAGACAGGAAAGATCTTTAACATGATCGTGGCTTTTATTCTGCCCATGGGGGATGGGATCCCCGTGGGCAGCCTTCTGCCTGCCATGCTGCAATTTTTGGTGGGGCTTTGTGGCCCACCCTTTTCCGACGCCTATGGCTGTATGTGTTCTGTAACTTCCTATCACTATTGCTCTATTTCCTGCTAATTACATATTTTAAAATCTCTAGCTCGGATAGTTTACATAATGCAAATGACCTTTTATGCTATATTAATTCAGGACAACCCGCAAAGATGACAAATTCAGAACAATACAAGTGCTTAAAATGCTGCTCTTTTACAGTCTTATTAAGGGACAATTTGGTAATAAAGTAAAATTTTGCAGTTACTGCAGATTAACGGTCACAGTTAATGTGTGGAAACTGCAAAGCTTCCACATTAAATGTTGGAAGAATTCCCAACACTTTGCTATATAGTTAATGCAGAGAAAATGTCTTTTATCCACTTGGAAAAACACATCTACACTCAACAGTTCTCCATTATAAACTAGCTTTCCAGTGCCTTCTGTTAGCAAGCACTGTTCTGTTAATAGTTTGCATTTATATTTAACTCAGGTATTCCCGGCAGCAGTTCAAGGCAAGTTACCTTCAGATACGGTAGTTATTTCCCTGTCCCCAGAGAGCTTACAGTCTAAGTATACCTGAGGCAGTGGAGGGTTATGTGACTTGCCCAAGGCCACAGGGAGCGTCAGGGGCCTTTAAACCCTGGCTTCCCTGGTTCCAGCCATTGCTCTAACTAGTAGGCTACTGCTCTCCGATAATAGAACCCCTTCGCTATGGAACACCCTACTAGAGGATGTAAAATCCACACATGACATAAAAGACTTCAGGAAAAAGTTAAAAACTCACCTTTTTAAAGAACACTTTGGAAATCTCACATAGTACCCATAACAATTTACACAAGATCCTACCACATAATGTTACACCTGACACATGAACAACCCCTTGTAAATAGTTCTAGCACAAGTTAAATTACCCCCGACTGCTAAGTATCCCTATTTAGCCATCTAAAATGTTATACTGTTACTGTTAACCTGTAAATTAATAATGCTGTTACACTGTTATACTGTAAAGTGTTGAGTTTTAATGTAAACCGCTTCAATTTAAGGATGATGCGGTCTATAAAACCTGTTAAAAAAATAAAATATAATGCAGTTTAGTAAATAAGCCCTGTGGTATCGTGGGTGGGTGAACGAGCAAGCCATGGACCTCCTGGAAACCTTCAAACAAACCAATTGAAATGGCTTCAGGAATAAACTAGAAAAATCTTTGTTCAGAACTGTAATTCAAAAACGCAAAAACAGAGTGACTGTCCTTCCTTGCATGCAAAGGCAACAATAGAGCGATAGAATATTCCGTATGCATATGTAGAGTAGGCATGGTCTGGTAAACTGCTTCTCCTTGATCTGTATCCCAAGTTCTGGGATTTTATTTTCCCTGGTTGGACTCCACCCTCCTGGCTGGCTTCCCAGCACTGGCTTTGATAATGTGGCCCAGGGTGGATGTGCTTAAGGGGAGACCAGAGGGTTCTCCTGTTCACTCCGTCACAGGCCCTCATATGTCCTTTATATCATTGTAGATTTTATTATCTTTTTTATAAAGACAAAGCCTCTAGTTGGATATTATTATTTTGGATGAGGGGTTGGGTTTGAATAGAACTACATTTTTCCATCTGTTTTTAAAACTGAGAAAACAAATTAATGACCTTACTTTCCTAATTGCATAGCATTCAATTATAAGTACCCTAATGTTAAATGTAACCTTCCAAATGTAACCTTCCAATTGTGATTTGACGTGACCAACTTGATTGAAGGATAAGGTGGTATACAAATCTGTCTAAATAAAATAAATAAATAAATGAACGAACCAAGTAAACTGATTTAAAGTACTTGCAGACATTTTTCAACACGTCAGTATTATTTGATTTAGCTTTTTAATACATTTTATCTTAAATATAGGAAATAAAAGTTCATTGAATATATAAATAAAAATTCATGTGTTTACCAAAGCCTACTGTGAAATCTTGATATTTAAATAGGAAGAATAGTATAAGCTAGGTTAACTGTTTCTTAAAGTATTTTAGCTACATGTTGCCTTAGTAAATTGCCTGCCTCTATTCTCAATGGCTTAGCTTTATCTTTTTGGCTTTAGGAATATCTATGGTAAATTCTTAACATTAATCATGTCCATTTTGACTATAATACCCAGATGTTAAAGAGAGATTTAATAAGGGCAATGTTGGCTTTCTTCCCATTTTTTTTATCACGAGGCAGAATTGCCTCAGATTTATTGTTGATGTATAGAGTTACTTAACTGAAAGTAAAAAAGGACTACTCTGATTTATACCTAGCAAAACTATGGAGCTTTATTCAAATGTGTGTATATAGTGTGTGTGTGTATATATATATATATATATATATATATATATATATATATATATATTATAGTATTATGTTCAATTAAGTATATAAATTTAAGTCTTATTTTTGAGTTCATGTTCACCAAATACAGTAGTAAACAGCAAGTGAAAGATCATTGTTAACATGTAAGACTTTTCATCCAAACAAGGTCTAAGTATAGTTTACACATACTGTACTTTGCTACCAATCATTGCCTCCTCCTGCTGATAAGGATGATGAGAGAGCTACAGACACCCCTTTTCTCCTCATCCTCCTGCCGACTCTGGACAGAGCTGAACGTATTAAATAAAAGGGACTAGCGGAGAAGAGGAAAGGATGCTGAAAGTGACAGGGAGTGTAATGGGTTTGACGAAGAATGAAAGGGTATCAGCCATGGGGGTTGTTCTGGAAGGGAGGAAGAGAATAGGGGGCATGGGCTGGGTGAATGATTGATTCTTGGGAGGGGGAGGAAGAGTTGATGAGAAAGAGAACTGATGGTGTGAACCTGGGGTGAGCCTTGGGAGGCAGTAAGAGAAACAAGATGTGTTAGTGGGGGGGGGGGGGGGGAGGGGGGTTGGGTGGAATGTGTATGAGTGAGTCTGGAAGTACTGAAGTAGGATTGCCAACAGGCTCCAGTTGCTCCTGACAGACTTGAGATTTACCCCATTGCATGCAAGGGACATGTAGTTCTGATTTCTCCATTGCACTCTATAGGAAAAGCAAGACTACATGTCCCTGTATGCAATGGGGTAAATCCAGGACTGGATCAAACATGTTGGACGCATCTGGAGCCAGTTCGCCACCCTATACTGAAGGGATGAACTGGGAAGGGGGATGAACAGTGGTGGAACCCAGGGGAGGTGGTCCTGAGAGCTGAGAGGGGGAATAAATCTGAGGAAGTGGACAGAGGAGATACATAGAATGAACTTGGAAAGATTGAAAATGGGGGGTGAACTTAGGGGGACTGTGAGAGAGGTGATAAGTCAAGGGTAAGTATGCCTGTGGCAGGAGGGTAAGAAAGGGAGGGAATGAACACTGGGGAGGAGGGGGGGGGATGAGTCTAGTGGACATGAGGGAAGAGAAGGGAAGGTAGATGCATGGGCTGGATGGAAAAGATAAGAGTAGAAGGAAGGGGAAGGAATGAGGTGATTCATACTCCTCACTTGGCCCCACACTATTACTGCAGAGACGTATTCACCTACCTATGGCTGATGCTACCATTAGGTGAACAGGTGGTCACTTAGATCGCCAGCCCTATAGGAGCGCCCATTGCTGCCTATGCTGACCCTCTCGGGATGTGCAGTAGCCGCAGTGCCACAAACAGCCCCATGACACTTACCTTGAAACATAGGCTTCACAGGACAGTTTGCTTCTGCCCCTTCAGGGGATGGAAGCAAAGAGCCCCACAGGGCTGAAATTTCAAGGTAAGCACTGCTTGGCTGTTTGCAGCCATTGCCACTGCTGCACATCCTGACAAGGAGCGGCAGCAGGCCTTGGGGGGTGTGGGGGGGGAGAGTGCAAGGGATGAGATTCATAGAAACATAGAAACATGAGGACAGAAAAAGACCACATGGCCTATCTAGTCTGTCCTTCCATATCAACAACTACAACAGTCCCCTTTTTACCTTTAGAGATCCTCTGTGTTTGTCCCATGCTTTATGGAATTCAGTTACTGTCCTCATCTCTACCACTGCCACTGGGAGACTATTCCACAGATCCACCACTCTTTCCGTAAAGAAATATTTCCACATATCACTCCTGAATCTATCACCCTTCACCCTCATCCCATGTGTCCCCTCATAGCAGAACTTGCTTTCAATTGAAAGAGGCTCTCTCCCTGAACATTTATGCCACGGAGGTATTTAAACATCTCAATCATATCACCTCTGTCCCGCCCTTCCTCTAAGGTGTACATATTAAGATCCCTAAGTCTGTCCTCATATGCTTTATAATGAAGACCACTAATAATCTTAGTAGCCACCCTCTGCACCGACTCCATCCTGTTCACATCCTTTTGAAGATGTGGTCTCCAGAATTGCACACCATACTCCAAATGAGGTCGCACCAAAGACTTATACAAAGGCACTATCACCTCCTTTTTTCTGCTAGCCATTCCTCTCCATATGCACCCAAGCATCCTTCTAGCTTTTGCCGTCGCCTTTTCTACCTGTTTAGCTACTTTAAAATCATCAGACACAACCACGCCTAGGTCCCGCTCTTCTTTAGTAGACAAAGGTTCTTCACCCCCCTATATTGCTCCCTTGGATTGCTGCAACCCAAATGCATGACCTTACATTTTTTAACATTAAATCCCAGCAGCCAAATTCTAGACCATTCCTCAAGCTTAGATAGATCCCTCCTCATTTTATCTACACCTTCCTGGGTGTCTACTCTATTGCAGATTTTGGTATCATCAGCAAAGAAGCAAACCTTACCCAAGAGCCCTTCCGCTATATCACTAACAAAGATGTTAAAAAGAATCAGACCAAGGACAGATCCCTGGGGCACACTACTGGTAACATCCTTCTCAGAGTGAGCTCCATTTATCTGTACTTTTTGTCGCCTCCCACCCAACCAATTTTTAACCCAAGCAGTAACTTTAGGGTCCATCCCTAGGGTGCTCAGTTTGTTTATAAGTCGCCTGTGAGGAACAGTGTCAAAGGCTTTACTGAAATCCAAATACACCACATCTAGGGCTCTCCCTCGGTCCAACTCCCTGGTCACCCAGTCAAAGAAATCAATCAGATTTGTTTGACAAGACCTGCCTCTGGGGAATCCATGCTGCCTTGGATCCTCTAATCCACTGGACTCCAGAAACTTCACTATTTTCTCTTTCAGCAGCGTTTCCAATAATTTACTCACCACCGAAGTTAAACTAACCGTCCTGTAGTTTTCAACCATATCTTTACTTCCGCTTTTGTGTAAAGGCACCACATGAGCCTCTCTCCAGTCCTTTGGCACCAGTCCCAACTCCAACGAGGCATTGAAAAGGTCAGTCAGTGGAGCTGCCAGAACGTCCCCAAGTTCCCTCAGTATTCTAGGGTGTATCCCATCCAGTCCCCATCCCTTTGTCTATTTTAAGTTGAGCTACTTTCGCACGAACACAGTCTTCTGAAAATTGTTTAAGATGTCCCTCGCATCTATTCCCGTTTGGGGGTGTTTTCTGAGGTCCTGCTCCTGGTTCTTCATATGGGAACACAGAACAGAAATATTTGTTAAGCAATTCCGCTTTATCCTCATCAGCTTCTACATATTCATCCCCTTTACCCTTGAGTCTGAAAATACCACTTCTCCCCTTCCTTTTCTCACTAACATATCTGAAAAATGTCTTATCCCCCCATTTTATTGCATTGGCTATTTCCTCCTCTTTTTGAATCTTTGCTTTCCTGACTACTTTGATAGCTTCCCTACGTTTTTCCAAATAAAGATGCCTGTCTTCCTCTCTCTGTGATCTCTTGTATTTCATGAAGGCCTCCCTCTTTTTCTTCACTTTTTCAGCTACTTCTTTCGAAAGCCATAGCGGTCTCCTTTCCTTTTACCTTTATTTACCATTTCAACAAAAAGGTTGGTTGCCCTTAAAATGCCCCTTTCAGTTTTGGCCACAGTTTTTCTACATCCCCCAGCTGTTCCCATCCCACTAATGACTCCCTGAGGTAATGGCCCATCTTGGCAAAGTTAGTCTTCCTAAAGTCTAAGACGCTCACCTTTGAAAGGATTCTAACAAGCCTAGTCCTAATACTGAACCACACCATCTGGTGATCACTGGATATAAAATGATCTCCCACTACAACATCAGAAACTCTTTCACCATTGGTAAGCACCAAGTCCAGTATGGCCCCTTCACGTGTGGGGTCTGTTACCAGTTGCCTGAATAGTTCTTCCTGTAGAGAATCCAGGATCTCTTTACTTCTAGATGGTACTGCAGCAGGACTATGCCAATCAACATCTGGCATATTGAAACCCCTATCGGTAGCACTTCCCCTTTCCTAGCAATGCTGTGTATGTCTTAAATTAACTCTCTATCCACCTCTTCCTCTTGTGAGGGAGGTCTGCATATCATACCAATGTAAATAGATTTCTCTTTCCTTCTCCCTTTTAAGCTCTGTAATTCCAAAGCTTTAATAGTAGTTTTTACATATAGTGCCACTCCTCCTCCCCTACTTCCTACCCTGTCCTTTCTGAATAAAGTATAGACAGGTATAGTTACATCCCAATCATGGTTTTCTGTGAACCATGTTTCTGTAACTGCCATTAAATCCAAGTCAGTCACTCCCACCAAAGCTTCAACCTCAGGGATCTTATTTCCCATGCTATGGGCATTTATACACACTGCTTTCCATATGTTACCCCTGTTACCCATTTCCATAAAGGTATTTAATGTATCACTTACCTGGGGGCTTTCACCCATCCCCAACAAATCTAGTGTAAAGCCCTCTTCAGTAGATTAGCCAGTCTACTACCGAAGACGCGTTGGCCTTTCTTGGACAGATGGATGCCATCTCTTCTCTGCAACCCTTGGAACAGCATCCCATGGTCTAGGAAACCAAAACACTCTCAATGACACCATCCACGCAGCCATGCATTCATCTCCAGGATGCGAGCCTCTCTGTCTTGGCCTTTACCCTCAACAGGGAGGATTGAGGAGAACACCACCTGTGCACCTAACTGCTTCACCCTCTGTCCCAGAGCCATGAAGTCACTTTTGATATGCTCCGCGGGATACCTGGCAGTATCATTTGCTCCAACACAGATTAGCAGCATTGGGTAATAGTCAGTGGGCTTGATGAATCTCGGCAAACTCTCCATAACATCTTGGATTTTGGCACCAGGCAGACAGCATACCTCTCTGGACATAAAGTCTGGTCGGCAGATGGACGCCTCAGTACCACTCAGAAGAGAGTCACCAACCACCACTACCCTTCGCTTCCTTGTGGTTGCTGATTCTGCAACTTTGGGGTACCTGAGCTCTGTTTCTTCCCTTTCCAGGGATGCTTTCACCTCCTCTACTTCCAGGGCTGCATAATGGTTCTTCAATTCAATGGCTGGAGAAGTTGGATTGGTGATTCTGCAGGCCCTGGTGACTTGTGTCCAACCTTCGTCATTCTGTTGGCACCCATCTTCAACTCTGCTGGAGAGCTTGGTTGCTGCAATAAGCATTTCATCAATGCACTTCTCATTGTCTTGAATGCTCATCAGCCTCGCCACCTCATCTCTGAGTTCCTCCACTTGTTTCCTCAGAGCTTCAGCATGCAGGGCATCCTGCACATGGAACCGGTCCTTCAACTGGCATTGGGATCTCTGTCTGGACAGAGGCAGAAGCTGTAACGGGGGCAACAGCTTTAGCGATACGATTTTTCCCAGCCATTTTTCTGTTCGTGGAACTTAGGTATCTGTTAAAGCAAAAGAGAGAGATCTACGAAAGTACCAGCTGGTTTCCCAGGTGTCCTTTCAGAGAAAAAGCAGTTAAGTCCCTTTAATTATATCCAAAATGTGATGTGCGAAGTCCCTGTGCTGTGTTAGATGGGGAGGTGCCCTATAAAGCTATACTGCTCACTAGGGGTGGGTGGGAGTCGGGGTGGGTAGGGAGGGAACTAACTCCTGATTAGGTGTCAGCAGTTCCCAAAAGCAGAGAAGGTTACTAAAGTTTAAAAACCTACTCTACTAAAGGAAATATTTCTACTGAAGCACCAAAAAGAAAGCAACTTTGCTTTAAAAATATACAGCAGCCTTTTTATGAGCTCCTAGTCAGAGAGCTAGCAATTTAATAAAAATAAACCCTCAAATCCTTACCGTTGTTTGACCTGTAGAGCCCCTGTTAGGAATGCCTCAACAGGGCAGGGCTCTGGAGCCTTTTATGCAGGCCTCAGCTGCTCTCAGGTAATCAGGCTCGCTAACTCCTGATTAGGTGTCAGCAGTTCCCTAAAACTGAGAAGGTTACTAGAGTTTAAAAACCTACTCTACTAAAGGAACTATTTCTACTGAAGTACCAAAAAGAAAGTAACTTTGCTTTAAAAATATACAACAGCCCTTTTAAGAGCTCCCAGTCAGAGAGCTAACAATTTAATAAAAATAAACCCTCACTTAGGGTTCCTCATCTCCTTGCATGGGCCCTGCACCTACCACCCATTTACCCAAATGCACTCACTCGGTCACACACCTACCCCCATTCACTCATATACGCATACATATCCCAACTATGTACTTGTAGATTCCCCTGTCTACCTACTATAACATACCACACCTAATAATTCCACCTATGCTATTGGGCAGCCCAAGGGTTTCTGCTGCTCCAGGCAGGAGCCCCAGCCATGCTTCCCTCCTGCACTGTCCTGACCCGACATGTCCCTCCTGCACCACACTGCTGCCACAGCTGCCGATCTTTGGGCCGCTGTTTTGATATCCGCAGTGGGCCATGTGCTTCGGCACACATGGCCTGCCACTTCTGACCCCTCCCACCCGACAAGAAATTGCATCGCAGGATGGTCAAAAGCGGCAGCCCATAGTTGTTACGCTGCAGGCATCAAAGTGACTGCATTGTCAGAAAATGTCTGCCACCCTGGGCGACCGCCTTTCTGCTTAGTGGAACGGCTGGCCCTGCATGTTGTCACAAGTTGTTTACTACCCATTCAGTCACATACAGTCAACCACCCACCCTATCCACCCGTACACACAGATCCCACTCACTCAAATATATTGCAACCATTTCCTCCCCCATACATTCGCACACCTCCCACCTAAATCCGCTTGGTCACAAACTTGCAGACAGAAGCCACCATTATATATTTATAGGCACCCTCTCACTTCTCCTAACCCCATTCCTTATTCTCCACCTAAAAAGTCTCAATGGCTGTACTGCAGAAAGTCTTTGAGAAGCTGAAGCTGTGTGTTTGAAAGTCTCTGTTCCTCAAACTTGATGAGTACATCAGATAATTTACTTTAAAAACTATAGATTTACATATTTCTTACTGAATATTTAAGAGACATAGAGGAGAGCTTTAGAAGAACTGTCCAAGTGCAATCTGGGACGTTTAATCCAGAATGACTGAAACAAATGCAGACACATCCAGGTGCAGACTTGATTTCACAAATCTGGTTGTGCCCGATATGAACTTCTGTGGGGGTGTATTCCTAGACATCCCAAAAACAGTATTACAGAACCTGGACATCTAGGATTGCCTAATAGTAGAGTAGTTGGCTATGAGCAGGGCAGCCAGGGTTCAAATTCTGCTGCTTCAGTTATGGGGATGAACAAATGTTTTCTTCTCTATACCCTCTGGATGTTTTTCAGCTAAAACGAGCACTTTTCAGATACCTGTTTGTCGCTGTTCTTTCCTTGGAACTGGTCGTTTATCCTATCTCCAGGAACAAGCAGGAATGTAGTCCTCACATATGGGTATCGTCGGTACCGACGGAGCCTGCGCAGGAACGCTCCCCAGCGTCCAATAGGAACGCTTTTGGGAGCATCCCTCAGCACATGCGCGCTGCCTTCCCGCCTTTCCAACTGTCCCTCTTCAGTTCTTCATTTTCTGCGGAGCCGACAGGACCCATTCCCAGTCACCGTAGAAAATTCCATCTTTAAATTTATTTCTTGCGATCGCGTTTGCCTACCGCATGACGCCTACTGGTACCGCCGGTTCTTTTCTTTTCTTTTTAAAAAAAAAACAACAACTTTGACTGTTTCTTTTCAGAAACTTTCTCCTTTGGTGCTAGGCGCCATTTTGGGCATTAGGCCCCATTTTCCTAAATCATGGAAAATCCAACTAGTAGTTTTAAAAAATGTACTAAGTGTGGCGGTACCATTTCCGTCACTGACGCCCATGATTGGTGTCTAAAATGTTTAGGACCTGATCATTCTCCAAATGAATGTCTCTCCTGCATGGGGATGACCAAAAGAGGAAGACAGAACCGGGCCGCAAAGCTCGGTACCATCTTTTCTTCAGATGCCAGATCCATTGCATCAACATCGTCAAGGGCCTCTTCTTCCTCCCATGGATCTCAGGTAACTAAACATAAAAGCCAGTCCTCAAAGGGTAGCTCTCCTGCTAAGCATCAAGAGGCCATTGGCATTGCCCTTGAGGGAACCACACAAGCAAAACAGCCCCGGCGGGAGGCTTCGGCTTCCAAAGCATCGATGGGGCTTCAGGATGATCTCGAGGCTTCAACCTCGCAAGAACTACCTGTGCCATGCTCAGGGGTTCCGGCCATCCTCACCGGTACCGACACCCAGGCATCGGCAGCGTCGATAGACCAGAGGTTCCTCGCTATCGAGCGCAGTATCGCAGCTCTTCTTTCGGCTGTGGTACCGGTGGTCCCAAGGGCACCAGTGCCAACATCGACACCGATGCCGGTACCGACACCGGCCCCGGTGGGAACTCTTCCCATGTCATCGCTGGCTGGAGTGGACAAAGCGGTACCGGATCACCTCGGTACCGACTTTGATCGGTACTGGGATCGTGCTTTGCAAGAGCATTGGGGTCAGGAATACTTCGATTCCTCCGATTCCAAAGACTCTGACAATACTGCTGGTACTAGAGGGTTTCACTTAGAAGATCCCTCTTCTCCCCAATGCAGAATGTCACCTCCAGAGGACATGCCATTTCAGGATTTCATCCGTGATATGGCCAAGGGTCTTTCAATCACAGTAGCTCCTGAAGAGGAACCCAGAGCAAAGGAATTGGAAATCCTCCAATATCCTAAAGCTCCTAAGGAGGCAGCTGCTCTGCCTATCCATGAAATTCTGCATAGCTTGTTGCTCAGAATGTGGGAGACACCTCTGACTACTTCTCTTCACCCTTGGAGACTTGATACTATGTATCGAGTCCCACCATGTCCTGGATTTCAGAGAACTCAGCTGCCACACAATTCAATGGTAGTGGAATCAGCCATGTGTAGGATGAAAAGTGCAAAAAGGCATGCATCCTATCCTCCAGGTTGTGAATGCAGGACTCTGGATGCTTTTGGACGCAGAACTTTTCAAGCTTCCATGCTTTCAGCTAGGATCAGTTCAGATATCCTATATATGGGAATGTTCCTTAACCTTAAGGAAATCACAGGAGATTTGGAACTTATGAGCCCATTTCTCCCAGATGATAAGAGACAAGATTTTCGTGCTCTAGTTAAGCATGCTCAGGATGTCTCCAAGTTTGTCAATTGTGCAGCCTTTGACTGCTTCGAATGCATCATCAGAACCTCTGCTATTGCCATTGGCGCATGACAGATTGCCTGGCTACAGGCATCAGACTTGGAGACTTCGGTACAGGACAAGTTAGGCAACATTCCTTGCATGGGGGAGAATCTCTTCGGCAAGAACTGGCAGGAAAAGGCTAATGAGTTAGATGCTGACAATTCTACCTTAGATAGATTTTCAAAGTCTACAGCCACTCCAACCAAAAGGAAGCCTTATAAAAAACCCTCTTTTAGCAAAAAGAGGAAGTTTTATGCTTCCTATACCCAGCAGAGTCAGACTCCAGGTCAGATTGCCCAAAAGGGACAAATTAGACAGCAAAAGAAACCAAAAGGCCCGAGAGCCCAACCAGCTCTCCAGGTTCAGCCCCCTCAAGGGCTTTGACTCCTTCCTAGAGAGCTTTGCCTTCCTGCCTCTGAGGGGTCCCCACCCCCCCAATATTCCGGGCAGGTTATGCCACTTTGTCAAATGATGGCATCAGATAACAACAGAAGATTGGACGTTGTCCATTGTAGGAGAGGGGTACAAACGTCATTTTCACAGCATACCCCCTCCTACAATTCTAAAGCAATTCAATTCACAAACCTCTGGACCCTAAAGTTACTGCTTGGGTTAGAAATTTGTTGGGTGGGAGGCAACAAAGAGTACAAGTAAATGGAGCTCACTCTGAGGAGAAGGTTGTTACCAGTGGTGTGCCCCAGGGATCTGTCCTTGGTCCGATTCTTTTTAACATCTTTGTTAGTGATATAGCGGAAGGGCTGTCGGGTAAGGTTTGCCTCTTTGCGGATGATACCAAAATCTGCAATAGAGAAGACACCAAAGGAAGGGGTAGATAACATGAGGAGGGATCTAGCTAAGCTTGAAGAATGGTCTAGAATTTGGCAGCTGGGATTTAATGTTAAAAAATGTAAGGTCATGCATTTGGGCTGCAGCAATCCAAGGGAGCAATACAGTATAGGAGGTGAAGTACTTTTGTCCACTAAAGAAGAGCGGGACCTAGGCGTGGTTGTGTCTGATGATCTTAAAGTAGCTAAACAGGTAGAAAAGGCGACGGCAAAAGCTAGAAGGATGCTTGGGTGCATACGGAGAGGAATGGCTAGCAGAAAAAAGGAGGTGATAATGCCTCTGTATAAGTCTTTGGTGCGACCTCATTTGGAGTATGGTGTGCAATTCTGGAGACCGCACCTTCAAAAGGATGTGAACAGGATGGAGTCGGTGCAGAAATGATTAATGGGCTTCATTATAAAGCATATGAGGACAGACTTAAGGATCTTAATATGTACACCTTAGAGGAAAGGCGGGATAGAGGTGATATGATTGAGATGTTTAAATACCTCCATGGCATAAATGTTCAGGGAGAGAGCCTCTTTCAATTGAAAGCAAGTTCTGCTACGAGGGGACATGGGATGAGGGTGAAGGGAGATAGATTCAGGAGTGATATGCAGAAATATTTCTTTACGGAAAGAGTAGTGGATCCATGGAATAGTCTCCCAGTGGAGGTGGTAGAGATGAGGACAGTAACTGAATTCAAAAAGCATGGGACCAACACAGAGGATCTCTAAAGGTAAAAAGTGGACTGTTGTAGTTGTTGTTATGGAAGGACAGACTAGATAGGCCATGTGGTCTTTTTCTGTCGTCATGTTTCTATGTTTCTCTTTGGAAGAAGGCCTTAGTTTGGAGGGATCAAGCCTGTAGCAAGGCTGGGGAAGAGCATGTTGAGGATGAAAGGTATGAAGCCTAGGGATGGTTCTGATAACCAGATCTAAAGTTAGATTTAATGCCAGATGTACATAA
Organism: Ichthyophis bannanicus; assembly: GCA_033557465.1. Classification (NCBI taxonomy): domain Eukaryota; kingdom Metazoa; phylum Chordata; class Amphibia; order Gymnophiona; family Ichthyophiidae; genus Ichthyophis; species Ichthyophis bannanicus. The sequence continues at coordinate 1,651,015,395 of CM066031.1, forward strand.
TGTTTCTGTGATCAGATAGGGATGTTCCAGTTTCTGGGAAGGCTCTTGCTATGCATCCATGTTCCCAGGAATGTCCCAGCCACACCCCTGTTTAGCTTCAGATATCCTCACGCTGGAAAGTTCCCAAAGCCAGCTTCTAAAATAGCTTTGGAGACGACTCTGTAATTTGGACGTCTCTAAGCCCATTTTTGAACATCCAAAGCATGAATAAGGCGTCTCTAAGCCCATTTTTGAACATCAAAAGCATGAATAAGGCTTCTAAAATGACCCTCATAGTGAATATTCTGTTTATTATGCTGTTTGAGTAATAATTTGCTTCATTTACCATCTGGGGCCACATGAAGTTTCCACTAAAATGGAGTCACATTGGGAAAAAAGTTTAAGAAGCACTGATTAACAATACATTTTTTGCCATAGCAAGTCCAAATCGTTCTTGTCCTGATTTTTGTCTTCTTTCCTCTCTATACCTGTGACTACAATAGTATTATAAATATCTGTGGGAGAAAGACCTGGTGCAAAAGGAACAGTTCCACTTTAATAATGCGGGCTCTCAAAATAAAGTTATTTTAACATATTCCATAAAGCAGGACTTCCCAAACCTGTTCTAGCAAGCCTGGAGTGGTTTTTCAGGTTATCCGCAATGAATATGCACAAGATAATTTTGCATATCCTGGGTCTCCAGTGATGCAGATTATATCTTCTGCATATCCTGAAAATTTAACTGGCTATGGGGTCAGCAGAACAGGTTTGAAAGCCCTCTCCTAAATAAATGAAAAATGAAGGAGCACCGTAGAAGAGATTATAATTTATTATATTATGGAAAACAGCTTCTTCAAATTTACTCCAGCATTTATTTCTTAGGTATAAGTACATGATGTGTATGTGAACAGTTAAGACCTCATCATGATTTATACAAGTTTCAGAGTTTAGTATTTCTCAAGGGAATCACGTGTCTGAATTACAGGATGTTGGTCTTGTTGTGGTAGCCTAATGAGGAAGAAACAATCCTTTTTATCACCTCTTCATAAAGAACGATAATTAACATATAATAAACATTCTAATAGATGAATCCTAGCGAATTCCTTATCCTCAGTGGAGGTCATTGACTTTCTCCTCTCCTAAAGTAATCTTTTTCAGTCACTTCAAAGGAGTCATTTTAGATCAACAAAATAAGCCACAAATTGGGCTACATATGCATTAGTTAATTGCCCAGTCAGTTAGATATTAGTATAAGTCAGCAAAGACATCATGGAGTCAGTTTTCAGCTAGATATCCAGGGCATTAATTGAAATGTCTAAACAAGGCATTTCAATTTATGCTGATATTTAGCAGTGCTAAGTGTTTGCATATAGGCACCCGGATGTGCATATACAGTATGTGCCTACTTTGGAAAATAGGCACCTATACATTTAGACCACAAGTTCTCAACTCAGTCCTCAGGACCCACCTAGCCATTCGGACTTTCAGACTAACTGCAATGAATATGCATGAGAAACATTTGCATACAACTGCAGAGCATGCAGATCACTCTCATGCATACTCATTGTGATAATTCTGAAAGCCTGACTGGCTAGGTATGTCCGGAGGACTGGGTTGAGAACCCCTGGTTTGAACAAATGGATCACATTGGGCTCTGGTAGGTTTCCGACTTGTAACACGGAGATACCCACTCCATCAAGAGATATCCCTGCATAAGGCCTTCTCTGCCTTGGTAAATGAGTGCTAAATTAATGGAAACCGAAGTCTCCTTAAATGAGCAGGGTAACACCCAATGTATCAGTAATGTCCCAAACATGAACAAAAAATCTCAAAACCGGAGACTGTTAGGGACTTGGCAATAGTGATCATAGCATGATCGCGTTTGATTTAATTAGTGGAGGAGGGATGGTAAGGAAATCCACAGTACTACTTTTAACTTTCGAAAGGGAGACTATGATAAAATGAGGAAAATAGTTAAGAAAAAACTAAAAGGAGCAGTTGCAGAGGTTAAAGACATCAAGCTTGGGTGTTGTTGAAAAATACTATCTTGGAAGCCCAAGATATTCCATGCTTTAAGAAAAGTGGAAGTAAGTCCAAAAAACTGCCAGCATGGTTTAAAGGAGGTGTCAGAGAGGCTTTCGTAGCCAAAAAAGCATCTTTCAGGAAATGGAAAATAAAAGCTAAACGACGAAAACAGAAACAGCACAAGCACTGGCAAGTTAAATGCAAGGCATTGATAAGGCAGGCAAAGGGAGAATTTGAGAAGAAGCTTGCTGTGGAAGCAAAAATGCGTAATAAAGACTTTTTCAAGTACATTCGTAAGAAAAAAACCTGTGAGAGAGTCTGTTGGTCCATTAGATGATAGAGGGGTTAAAGGGGCACTAAGAGGCGACAAGGCGATAGCGGAGAGACTGAATGAATTCTTTGCTTTGGTCTTTACTGAGGAAGATGTAGGGATGTTACCCATGACTGAAGTGGTATTTAAAAGTGCAGAAGAATTGAAGGAAATATCGATACATCAGGAAGATGTATTAAACTATTTGATAGACTGAAGAGTAGCAAATCACCTGGACCGTATGATATACATCCAAGGGTGTTGAAAGAACTGAAATATGAGATTGCAAACCTGCTATTAGTAATCTGTGAACTATCATTAAAATTGTCTGTAATACCTAAAGATTGGAGGATGGCAAATGTAACGCCAATTTTTAAGAAGGGTTTCAGGGGTGATCCGGGAAACTACAGACCGGTGAGCCTGACGTCATTACCGGGACAAATGGTAGAAACCATCATAAAGAACAAAATTGCTGAACATGTAGATAGTCATGGCTTAATGGGAGACAGCCAACATGGCTTTAGACAAGGAATATCTTGTCTTACTAATCTGTTATGTTTTTTTGAAGGTGTGACTAAACAGGCAGACAAAGGTGAGCTGGTTGATATAGTGTAATTGGACTTTCAGAAAGCCTTTGACAAGGTCCCTCATCAGAGACTTCTGGCAAAACTAAAGAGTCATGGGATAGGAGGCAGTGTACTATTGTGGATCAGGAACTGGTTAAAAGATAGAAAGCAGAGGGTAGGGCTAAATGGCCAAGTTTTCCAATGGAGAAACTTGAATAGTGGTATACCCCAGGGATCTGTGCTGGGTCTGCTGCTTTTTGACATATTCATAAATGACCCGAAAAAGGGAATAACGAGTGAGGTTATCAAATTTGCAGATGACACAAAACTATTTAAAGTTGTTAAAACCCATGAGGATTGTGGAACATTGCCAGAGGATCTTGATAAATTGGAAGACTGGGCATCAAAATGGCAGAGAAAATTTAATGTGGACAAGTGCAACGTTATGCACCTAGGGAAGAACAACCCAAAACCATGGTTACACGATGCAAGGTTCCACATTAGGAACCACCACCCAGGAAAAAGATTTAGGCATCATTGTGGATAACATGTTAAAACCCTCGGCCCAGTGTGCAGCGGCGGCCAAGAGAGCAAATAGAATGCTAGGTATCATAAGGAAAGGAATGGAAAATAAAATAAGATATTATAATGCCTCTATATCGTTCCATGGTGCGACCGCACCTTGAATATTGTGTGCATTTCTGGTCACCGTATCTTAAAAAGGATATAGCGTTATTAGAAAAGGTTCAGAGAAGAGCCACCAAATTGGTAAAGGGGATGGAAGGATACCCCTATGAAGAAAGGCTAAAAAGGTTAGATCTTTTTAACCTGGAAAAGAGACGGTTGAGGGGAGATATGACAGAAGTCTATAAATTAATGAACAGAGTGGAACTGGTAAATGTAGATCGATTGTTTATGTTATCAGAATATAGAAAGACTAAGGGACATGTAATGAAGCTACAGGGTAAACCATTTGAGATTAATAAGAGAAAATATTTTTTCACTCAACGTGTAATCAAACTCTGGAATTTGTTACCGGAGGATGTAGTAAAGGCTGTTAGTATAGCTGGGTTTAAAAAAGGTTTGGACAAGTTCCTGGAGGAAAGGTCCATAAACCATTATTAAAAAGGGACCCAGGATATCAATGCTTGACCCAATACAAGCATCGTGGAACCCGTGTCTTTTGGGGAAACTGCTAGGTACGTATGACCTAGATTAGCCACTGTTGGAAATGGGATACTGGGCTTGATGGACCTTGGTCTGACCCAGTATGGGTATATCTTATGTTCTTAAATGCCATACTGGGTCAGACTAAGGTCCGTCAAGCCCGGTAACCTGTTCCCATCAGTGACAAATCCAGGTCACAAGTACATGTCAGGTCCCAAAACAGTGCACAGATTCCACAATGCTTATCCTGGGGTAAACAGTGGATTTCCCTGGTCATCTTTAACAATGGTTTATGGCCCTTTCCTCTAGGAGATTGTCGAAACCTTTTTTTAAACCCAGGTACACTAACAGCTTTTACTACATCCTCCAGTAATGAATTTGAGTCTAATTATTTGTTAAGAGAAAATATTTTTTCACTCATTAGTCCATAATGGGCTAGATTGTAGCTTCATTGATTGTCCCATACTCTTTCTACTTTTTGAAGGCATAAACAACCAATCTACTTCTACCCGTTCCAGTCCATTTATTATTTTATAGACCTGTATCATACCTTCCTTTAGCCGTCTCTTTTCCAAGTTGAAGAGACTTAACCTTTTAAGTCTCTCCTTATAAGGGGTATCCTTCCATCCCCTTTTCCATTTTGGTGGCTCTTCTCTGTACTTTTCTAATTCCACACCCTGCGAAAGTCCGTCACAGACTGCTCTAAGTACCTCTCCCGAGCATTTCTTCATAGGGGTATCCTTCCATCCCTTTTACCATATTGGTGGCTGTTCTCTTTTCTAATAACAATATATCCTTTTTAAGATACGGCGACCAGAATTGCACACAATATTCAAGGTGCGGTCTCACCATGAAACAATACAGAGGCATAATATCCTTCATTTTATTCTCAATTCCTTCCCTTATGATTCCTAGCATTCTATTTGCTTTCTTGGCAGAGGGTTTCACCGTATTATCCTCGATGATGCCTAAATCCTTTTCCTAGGTGGTGATTCCTAATGTGGAATCTTACATCGGGTAACTATAGTTTGGGTTGTTCATCCCTAACAGGCTAATACAGAAAGACTAATGTGTCCCTTTCTTGCAGAGAATGCAAACTATACGCACAAGTTCCACCATGCCAAATGCAGAAAAGAGATTGACGCACATGTAAACAGCAAAAGAAAAGTATGTGCACACAGTAACGCCAAGTGTATTTAAATGATATGCTAATAAGGTCTGCGTCCAATGCAGAGAAATGCGTAGAGGATTACATAACCACCTGGAGCGCCAATATGTGCTTGGTCTGAGGTGGCTTAAACGTCTTGTGTAGCAAAAGACTGTTTCAGGGTATGTACCGTTGTACAGTTATCTTCAACATGAACATTTCTGCGCCTATCTTGTAAGCGTATAAACAAAGGTTTGTCGTTTAAGAAGAAATATTTGTTTGCTTCTTATACTTGTGTGTTTCTTACTCATTTATACATCTTTTATTCTAAGTTTCAGTTGTGATTTTATAAAAAAAATATTTTGGTGAAATAGTATTCGTTATTATGGGGTGAAAACCAAAAGAACCTTCATGTCCCGTGTGTATAAAATGAGCAGGTGTGATGGCTCCCTTCCTTTCAATTTTACGCTGATGTTTTGTGCACAGCTCATTTGCATACTTGCCCTTTGCCACATACCGGCACTGAAGTCTCATGCTATTGGCATGCTGCGAAAACACATACAGAGTTCATAGCGCACAACTTGGGGGCTGGCTTTCTGCATTGGCCTACTAGTGCATAACTTTGCACTTGTCCACATTAAATTTCATCTGCCATTTGGATGTCCAGTCTTCCAGTTTATCAAGGTCCTCTTGCAATTTTTTACAATCCTCTTGTGTTTGTGTTGGGATGGAGTGGCCTAGTGGTTGGGACAAGGTACCCCAGGTCAGAGGGCCAGGGTTTCAATTCCTGCTTAGGGACAGCAATTTCAGGTGAGAGGACTTGGGTTTCTAGTCCTATAGGTACTCCTTGTGGCCTTGGGCAAGCCACTAAACCCTCCGTTGCCTCAGGTACACATGTAGATTGTGAGCCTTTCGGGGACAAGGGAATATATCTAGCACCTGCTTGTAGTGTGTGTATACTGCTTTGACGCCCTTCATTCTGGGCAGTATATCAAGAAATTGCATAAACATAATGACTTTAAATAATTTTGTGTCATCTTCAAATTTGATCACCTTGCTTGTTATTCCCATTTCTGGGTCCTTTTTTTTGTAAACACTTTTTATTGGTCAAATAAAGCAGGATTACAGCTTTAAACATCAAAAATTGCAAAGATTTCAAAATGCACAAGAAGTTAGGTTGTAGTTAGAGCAGCCATCCACACTTATTCAAGTACAAGAACTTGAAAATAGCCATGATGCTAAACCTAAAGGTACACCCCAAAACAGGTCCTCTCACAGTAGGTTCTGCAACATCATAACCTTCAGAGTGACTATCCCCACACCTTCCCACCAAACTCCAGAGTATAAGGGGGAAATTGCTGAGAGACTTGTCTCCTGATGGGAGCCTGGAGCTGACAGTTGAAATGGTATCTATGGAAGTTTGCAAATCCTGGTCTATGGAGGCAGCTGCCCATGTTATATGGAGCACCCCCTCCCCTCTCTAATAGGTTACTAGATAGGCATCCTCACAAGCTCTTCTCTGTTCTCCTCTCCTCCCTCCCCCTTTGAGCACACCATGGAGGCAAGCAGCATTGGTCAATGGGAGCGATACCAGACGTTGGGTCTGTGTGCAACCTCAGGGCAGTCCATTTGATAAGCAAAGGGTTAAGCACAGGTAAGGTATCTGACACGGACAGGGGGAATTCAAACCATCAAGTGAAGAAATCCAGACCAAAGCTTCATCACAGTCTCAGGCTTGCCTCTGAGGTCTGCTGCTAATTTCTCCATGTGATAAATGTTCCAAACCTCAACTAACCATTCTTGGGGGTGGGTGGGTGTCCAAGCCCTCTTCCAGTAATGTGCAATTGCACTGTTAGTTGCAACTAGACAGTTAGAGAGGCTGACAGTTAGAGAGCCAGACCCTGGGAGTGATATTTCCCTTCACAATTGAATCTTGCTTGTTGGGTCTCTCTCCCCAGATCTTCTACATCAGTCCCTTAGGTAGAAGTCCCGGGGAGAGAGACCCAACAAGCAAGATTCAATTGAGAAAGGAAATATCACTCCCAGGTCTGGCTGGTACTCTTGTGCACTTGAGACCTAAAAAGCTGGAGCCTAGGTCAGGACCACCACATATGATCAAAATCACCTCGGCCCCCACATTTCCCCCAGCAAAGGGGGATGTCTGCTCTTCCCCATCCGTATTAGTTAGGGTTATTGACATCTGCAGTAAAATTCGAAGTTCTGTTACTGCTCTGATTTTATGAAGAGTGGTATATGTTTCATCCACCTCTGTTTAACTTTGTATTGTATTGTGCTGTGACCGCTTTGATTGAAGGAGAAAGCGGGGTATAAATCTGTTTAAATAAATAAATAAATAAATAAGAGTATTGATGCACATCCTCCCAGAATTCCGCAGGTTTATTCCCCTAGTACCTTGTGCCAGTCCACCCCATGGGAAAGACCTAGAGCCAAAGTGGAGGAGTATGTGGTGAGAGTCTTGTATAGTTGGGCCAGAAAGGACTTTAGTTACCTGGACTCAAAAATAATTTGCTCCCAATGTCTCAGCAGATGCAAGATCTCTGAGGATTGGGAGTGGGACCCAAAACAGTGGCACATTTGGAAAAATGTCAGTGAGGCTCCACACCGCTCCTTCAACTGATCTTTAGCGATAAAACATTGATCCCCAAAGAGAGAGAGTAAGCAACGTTTTTGTCCGAGCTCTGAGAACCTCCCACTAAAATGTCTCACAAAAGCGAAGGCTAAAACTGGAATATAAGGAGAGAACTAAGGTAAGATCCTATGCCTTTTACAGAGCACCCACCAGGCCCTGTACATGGGCCCCAGAAAGGGGTGGGAAAGTACTCGATGGACGTCGGTTGCTTCTCGCAAAAAGGGAGCCGCTTTGAAAGGAATAGAGGTCAACTGCCCCTCATCCAATTTCACCCAGTCAGAACTTGAGCTGGTCATCCAGAAATAGGTGGCATGCAGGCACGAACACCAACAGGTAGAGTTCATGGTCAGGAAAACCGAGGCCCCTGCTGCCCTTAGGTAAGGTGAGTGTGGACGAGCTGATTCAGGATTTTTTTACCCTGCCATATAAAGCTTGAAAGAGTTCTACAGATCACCTTAAAGAAGCTACGGGGGACTTGAATAGGGAGTGGTGTAAACAGGAAAAGAAGCTTCAGGAGAACAAGCATCTTAACTGTGTTTAAATGACCGAGCCAAGTTACCGAGCAGGATCTTGGCAATTCTAGTTCCTTGCCGATCCCATCAAGGAGCACACGTTAATTCAGTTTGAAAAGCTGGGAGAAGACCCAGGAAATATGTATACCGAGGTATATAAATTGGTCAACCCTAAGAAAACTCCCCAGCAGCTCGGGTGGGGGTGACGTAGCATCAGTCATACAGAAGAGTAAGGCAGATTTCTACTTGTTTATGGTGAAGCTAGAAACTCTAGAGAAGCGTTCGAGAGTATCTACGATTACTGGGAGCGTAGACGCGGGGTCGCCGATGTATATGAGGGTATCATCCACGTAGAGAAATATGGCATGTGAGCATCCGCCCAGGCTAATTCCCGTGTCGATCGCTCTTTTATGAATATGACAAACTAGGGGCTCTATGGCAAGCGCAAAAAGTAGGGGCGAAAGGGGACCTTGTTGAGTTCCGTGCCAAGAAGAAAAGGGTTGGAGTGAAACCCATTGGCTAAAATAGTAACCATGGGATTAGCATACATGGCCTCAATCCAGCCGCAGAGATTGGGCCCAAACCCAAACTGTCTCAGAACTGTCAGCAGATAGAACATTCAACCTTATCGAAAGCCTTTTCGATATCCATCGAGAGGATCGCATAACGTTTTGATTTCTCTCTCACTCCACGAAGGATGTCTATCAGCCACTGGACATTCTCAAATCCGTGCCTATATTTAACGGACTTCATCTGGTCTGGGTGAATGTGAGGTCATGCATCTTTAGTTTTAAACAGACACAAAGGATTTTGGTGAAAAGTTTGTAATCAATGTGTAAGAGCAAGATAGGTCTATAACTGCTACAGATTAACTGATCTTTACCCTCTTTGGGAAGTACAGTGATAATGGCCTGATAAAATTATGTGGGAAGCGTCTTCTGGGTTAGAACATAGTTAAATTCCCGGACAAGAATAGGGTTGAAGAACTTGGGTAAGGTCTTGTATATTTCAGCTGGTAATAGATCTGGTCCAGATGCCTTGGCAGCTTTTAAATGATGCACTTCCTCAAGTGGAAAGGGATGCTCCAGTGCCTCTCGGATCTCAGGGGGGAGTTGGGGGAGATCAGCGGCTGCCAGCCACTCCTTGATCTCTGCCTTATCCATCCTTAATTGCGGAGAATAAAGGCCTCTGTAAAAGTTGGCAAACATCACTACAATCTCGAGGGAACGGTATATTGTAGTGCCCTTAGCCGAGGTAAGTGTGTGCACTTTCTATTTGGTCCTCTTCCTCTTTAGCTGCCATAGGAGGAGGCGATTTGCCTTGTTCCTGTGCTCATAAAAGTGACATTTGGTTCAAAACATCGTCAAGGCTTTGGCCTCCATTTCTAGAGCGGATATATCTTCCCTTGCACAAACCAGATGTTTCCACACTTTGGAACCCCTGCCCTTACGATGGAGTCACTCCAACTCTTCAATGGTTTTTCTCTCCCCTTCAATCTGTTCAACACTCTGCTATGCGGCTAATCTTCCACCAGCCTCATCATGCTCATATTACTCTTCTTCTCAAGTCACTTCATTAGCTCCCTGTCCGTTTCCATATCCAGTTCAAACTTCTCCTGCTGACCTATAAATGCATTCACTCTGCAGTTTCTCACTACCTTTCCTCTCTTATATCTCCCTACACCCCTTCTTGGGAACTCTGCTCTTCTGGCAAATCGCTTCTATCTGTGCTCTTCTCTTCTTTTTTTTTTTTTTAAACTTTTATTTTCATTTTGCAACAAACAAAAGAAACAACACACCAAAGGAGACAAAACAAGTATACAATAAGGAAAAGTAAACCCAATTACCCCCCACCCCCACGCTTCTTCTCTAGCTGATTATGTCAGCATGTGAGCGCTTCCAAACAACAGTGATTATACATCAAAACAATCAAAAAAGTATCTACGATACAGAATAATCATGGGACAGAGATATATACAAATTTAGACAGTCAGATGAGAGCATTTAGCAGAATGTACATAGTCATTGAGCATCTTTCATTTAGACCGATGATGAGGAGTCTGAATGGGGGAAGCAAACATACGAGGTATTTGTTCATACTTACTGTAGAGACAGACATGATTCCACCATTCATTGGGGCTCAGATGGGAGCTATTTTTCCAGTATTTCGTAATTAGGGAAATAGCAATGCCAAGCATAAAGTCCAAAAGGAAGTAAGCCGTTTTTGGAAGAGAGGGGATCCCCGCAGCTGAGCGAAGTCCCACTATCCTCCAAGAAAGGGGCTCTTGAAAGTGCAAAATAGACTGGATACGACCCCAGACCCGACGCCAGTAATACTGTAGTGCGGGACATTCATACATAACATGAGGTAGTGAACCAATGGCCGCATGACATGTCCAACAACTATTGCCCTGAGTAGTGTTCCATTTGGCTAATCTGTCAGGAGTGTAAAAACACCGGTGGGCTAGAAAGAAGAGTGTCTGAGTGAGTGAGGCGGATCGGGAGACCCGTGTCACTCTACTCCAGACAAGGCTCCATTTGCTCCTGGGTAAAAGTCTCATGAAATTCTCTCTCCCATGCTGCTTTCTGCGCTATAGGGGTATCTCTAGTTATAGCATTACATAAGGTTTTGTAAAAATTGGATGCTACACCCGGTGAACAACCGATAGATCGGATAGTCTCCGACCAACCTTGTGTAGGGGAGGCCGATGGCGGGAGCACCTTAGCACTCCGAAGGCAATGTTGAAGTTGCACCAACTGAAAGTAGTGTTTCGCTGGGAGACCAAATTCAATTTGCAATTCACTAAAAGTTTTCCAGCGACCTTCATGGAACAACTCACAAGGAATCCAAATGCCCCTAGAGAACCAGGGGCTCCACGCCATCGGCTTATTTTGTATTCGAAATCGAGTATTGTACCAAAGTGGGAGCTTGTCTAACGGACAGAGTCGGGAGTCTAAAGATTGCATAAGAGTATTAAAGGCACCTAAGGTGTCTAAAAGCATTGGTGGATAGTGGGAGTCTGATGGGAGAGTCATACCAGGGAGAAAAGTAAGAGGAATCGGTTTGCAAAGGTCCTCTTCTATGTCTAGCCACACAGGTCTACTCGGTACTGGATCTTCCAGCCAACGAGCGCCTTGTTTGAGAAGAAAAGATTGATGATACTTCAGGAAATCAGGGAATCTGACACCCCCATTTTCCTTATCTGCTTGCAGCTTATGTTTCGCTATCCTAGGTGTCTTGTTTTGCCACAAGTATCTAGTCAGAAGGCCCTCTATATCTTTATATATACGTCGAGGTAAGAGACAGGGCAACATTTCTAAAATATAATTCACTTTCGGAACAATCATCATTTTTATAGTTTCTAATCGACCCCACCAGGTAAGTGTTAAAGGAGTCCAACGGTGAGTAAGCGCCCGGACTTTAGAGGTTAAGTCCTTGGCATTGAAGGAGATAGTGTCTTCCAAAGGAGAACAATAGTGAACCCCAAGGTATTTGACTATGCGAGGTTGCCATAAAAAGGGGAAGGGTTGCATAGCGGCCTGATGAAGCAAAGGATTTAATGGAAAGGCTACCGACTTGGTCCAATTTATCTTATAACCGGACAGTTGTGAGTATTTACCAATTTGCTCTAGGACAGCCGGTACTGAGTCTATAGAGACAAAAAGCATAAGGTCATCAGCATACGCTGAAATTTTGATTTCCCTATGGGTGAAGGGGACTCCATGAATCTCCTCCGATTGCCGGATTAGTAAAGCCAAGGGTTCAAGTGCAAGATCGAAAAGAAGTGGAGACAGTGGGCATCCCTGGCGAGTGCCCGCGTTGAAGGGGAAAAGGCTGAGACTTTAAAGCATTGGCACATATACTGGCTGTAGGCTGTGCGTACATGGTGCGAAGACAACGGAGAGAAAACCTTCCCCGAATCCGTACCAGCGGAGGACTGCAAACAGGAAGGGCCACTCTAAACGATCAAAGGCCTTTTCGGCATCAAGTGAGAGGCCAACAAATGGGCGATCAAGATTAACTGCGGTAGTCAGTACATGGCATAGAGTCCGAGCATTGTCAGCAGTTGATCTACCAGGAATGAAACCGCATTGATCTGGGTGTATTAAGGTAGACATCCTATCAGAGAGCCGGGTGGAGAGAATGGTGGCAAATATTTTATAGTCCGCGTTTAGGAGGGAAATTGGACGATAATTAGCTGTTAGTTGCGGGTCTCTCCCCTCTTTCTCAAAAACTACTACATTTGCCATTGAAAAGGACCCAGAAGGAGAACCCTCCTCGGCCAGAGCAGAAAAATAAAGTTTCAAAACTGGAGCTAAGTCAGCGTGAAAGGTTTTGTAGAATTCAGCAGGGAGACCGTCTGGGCCTGCGGCTCGACCTGAGGCACATTTCTTGATAGCAGAATGAATTTCTGAGACAGGAAATGGTGTGTGTCCAAGGCCACTCTATCTTCGTCAGATAGGGTCGGTCTTTGTACCCCTGAAAGTAAGCGTTCAAATACTTCTGGCTCAAAATCACATTCAGATTGATAAAGCCGAGTATAAAAATCACGAAAGAGTTCTAAGATTTCGGTATCTTTAGTGACCAAGCCCCCCCCCCCCCGACGGATTACGGAGGGCGGTAACACGCTTGGCTTCTTTTTGACCTTTTAGGGCATTTGCTAATAATTTGCCAGCACGGTTATTTTCCCGATAATATAGCCCTTGTTGTGATTCAATATTTTTAACAGCAGCAGTGTACAAAAGCTGATTGTATTGAAAACGCAAGCGTTGTAAACGGAGTAAAATACATGGGTCAGTACGGGACGTGAGGAGACGCTCCCCAGCTTGTATCTGCTGCTCTAGAATCAGCAAATGCTGCTTTCTTTGTTTCCCCTGCCGAATTTGATAGCTAGTTATAGTTGCGCGGATAGATGCTTTAAAACCCTCCCACCAAGCCCAGCTCGCTGTGTGTCATGGGGTGAGTTAAAATGAAAATAATCTTGGATAGTGGCCTTTATATCAACCTGAAAATCTTTTTGACCTAGTAGGGATCTATCAAAAAACCAAGCTCGGGGAGAATCATCCCGCGCAGTGACATGTAATGATAAAGATATGGCAGCATGATCTGAAATATGGAGAGGATGAGTCCTAGCCGTGTCCACGTGAGACATCAGTGCTTTGGAAATGAGAAAGAAATCTATTCTAGATTGGGAGTGATGGGGGGCAGAAAAGAAAGTAAACTCTAAGTCGGAGGGGTGAAGCAGCCTCCATATATCTACCAGCGCAAGATCTTGCATCAGAGCTGTAAGGGTAGCAAGACTCTTGGGTGGACTACTCGTTCTAGGCGGCTGTCTATCTATCAGAGGGTCTAACACTTGATTAAAATCACCACCAAGTATTAATGGAGTATTGGCAGAGGCCTGTGCCAACTGCGCAATACTTGCATAGTAAGCAGGGTTGTCCACATTCGGGGCATAAATGCAAATACACGTGAATTCACTATCTCCAACCTTAAGGTGCACACGGGCCCATCTACCCTCCTTGTCAGCGCTAGTATCAATTACAGTAGCTTGCAAAGATTTCTTAACCAGAATGGCTACCCCGCACCGTTTGGAAACGGCGGGAGAATAGGCAGCCACCATGTAAGGCTTAGCATTGAGTTTCAGTGTTTCAGCAGAGTTTAAGTGCGTTTCCTGAAGAAACGCTAAATCAGCATGCTCATGGCTAAGATAGCTAAGGATTTTCTTTCTTTTGATTGGACTATTAATGCCTTTTACGTTGAGTGATAAGATTTTACATAAGGCCATTCAGAAAAGTTAAAAATTCTGAGCATGATAGCGCACATAATTTCACAATGTCCCTCATATTGACTGTAGCTGGCTGTACATATGGCATAAAAGAAAATAAGCTTAGATAATACAATGAAGCGCCCCACATTAAAAAAGAAAAACCGCTGCGCGGTAGAGAAGAAGCAGAACCCCAAAAATTACTGGCGACCATGTGTCTGCGGGGAGAAGCCCCAGAGAAGGCCGAAATTGAAAAAAAACACATAACCTGTAGGACTGTGCGTGCTCCGAATCCGACCGAGGCACACATCATGGAGGGATAGGAGACCAAAAACAAAAAAGTCATAGAAAGAAAGAAAGAAAGTCCAGGTAGTCTCTGTGCTTGACTATGACCGCCGCATCGGGCCCTTCAAAATGGCGGACAGAGCCGGTAAATAAAAGTCCAAGTCTTTGGATTAGCGCATCTGCTCTGCTTCTTTGGAGTCTAAAAATGTTGATAGTAGATCAGGATCTTCGAATGTCCTGGTTTGGTTGTGGAGAGTCACTCGGAGCTTCGCTGGATACAACAGGCCAAAGCGAGCCTGTAGCTGTTGAAGTCGAGGGCGAAAAGCAAGGAGTTTCTTCCGACGGTCAACGGTAGGCTTTGCCAAATCAGGGAAGAAGGAGACTTTGTGACCTTCAAATTCCAAATGATGGTTCGCCCGGGCAGCATTTAATATTTGTTCCACTTGTTGATATCGTAGCAAGCGAAAGATAATAGGCCGGGGGGTCGTTCGGTTGAGCGCCATGTGGGTAGGAACACGGTGTGCACGATCGATTTCCAGTTCTCTATGAAAAGTGATCTTCAGCAAGGAGGGAAGAGTTTTGAGCAGGAATTCTCTCATATCTCCCGCTTCCACCCCCTCCGGTATTCCAATGAGCCTCACATTGTTGCGACGGGCTCGATTATTGCTATCTTCTAACTCCTTTTGAAGATTCTGTATCTGGCGCTCAGCCTTGTCCAGTGTGCCCAAGCGCACCGCGTGCGAGTCGAGGACCCCCGCCATATTGTCCTGCCGTAATGAGAGACTTTCAAGTCGGTCCTGGAGCACTCCAAAGTCTTCTC
This sequence comes from Ichthyophis bannanicus, assembly GCA_033557465.1. Taxonomy (NCBI): domain Eukaryota; kingdom Metazoa; phylum Chordata; class Amphibia; order Gymnophiona; family Ichthyophiidae; genus Ichthyophis; species Ichthyophis bannanicus. The sequence goes on from CM066031.1 coordinate 1,651,030,623, forward strand.
GCATGGCTCGAAGCGCTTCTCCATTGGACTGCACCAATTCCTTCACGCCGCGTATTTCCTCTAAAATCTCCAGGTGCATTTCGGGGTTTTCCCGAAATGGAACCATCTTCTGTGGGGAGGACACCTCTGTTTTGGAGCGTTTTCCGTGAGAAGAAGAAGGAGACCCGAAGTCCAAGCGCGCTGGTTTATGGGCCGCCATCCCCCCCGAGGTACCCCGGTCAGCCCGGAGCGAAATAGTAAGTTTGTATAGGTATTAAGTCAGGATTCTAAGTAGGCCTCTCGGGAGCTTCAGCGCGAAGCGTCTTACCCGCTGGACATCAGGCTCCGCCCCCCCTGTGCTCTTCTCTTCTATTACTAACTCCAAACTTCGCTGCTTTCACCTTGCCTCTCCTTATTGCTGGAACAAATTATCTGAGTCTGTACATCAGGCGCCTTCTCTGACCCTTTTCAAATCAAGGCTGAAAACTTGCGTCTTCACTGCCATTTTCAGATCTTGATTCACCTGATCTCCTTCATGTTTCCTTACCATTCCCTTTGGATGTATCCTATGTCCACAGCTACTGTGTTGTCTTTCGTGCCTAGATTGTAAGCTCTGATAAGCAGGGACCATCTTTTACATGTGCAGCACTGCATGTGTCTTGTAATACTATACAAATGTTCAATAGTAGTAGTAGCTCTCTGACTGGGAGCTCTTAAAGGGGTTTTTGTATATTTTTTAAAGCAAGGTTACTTTTTTTTTGGTGCTTTAGTGGAACTTTCCTTGAGCACAGTAGGTTGCTGAACTCTAGTAACCTCCTCAGGTTTAGAAACTGCTAACACCTAATCAGGAGTTAGTGGGCCTGATTTCCTGAGTGCAGCTGAGGCCTGCATAAAAGGCTCCAGTGCCCTGCCCTGTTGAGGCTTTCCTAACCAGGGCTCTACAGATCAACAAACAGTAAGGGTTTGAGTGTTTGTTTGTTTTTATTATATTATATTGCTACCTCTCTGACTGGGAGCTCTTAAAGCGGTTTTTGTATATTTTTTAAAGCAAGGTTACTCTTTTTTTGGTGCTTTAGTGGAACTTTCCTTGAGCACAGTAGGTTGCTGAACTCTAGTAACCTCCTCAGGTTTAGAAACTGCTAACACCTAATCAGGAGTTAGTGGGCCTGATTTCCTGAGTGCAGCTGAGGCCTGCATAAAAGGCTCCAGTGCCCTGCCCTGTTGAGGCTTTCCTAACCAGGGCTCTACAGATCAACAAACAGTAAAGATTTGAGGGTTTGTTTACATAGAAACATGATGACAGAAAAAGACCACATGGCCCATCCAGTCTGCCCCTCCACATCAACAACTACAACAGTCCACCTCTTACCCTTAGAGATCCTCTGTGTTGGTCCCATGCTTTTTTTAATTCAGTTACTGTCCTCATCTCTGCCACCTCCACTGGGAGACTATTCCATGGATCCACTACTCTTTCCGTAAAGAAATATTTCCGCATATCACTCCTGAATCTATCTCCCTTCACCCTCATCCCATGTCCCCTCATAGCAGAACTTGCTTTCAATTGAAAGAGACTGTCTCCCTGAACATTTATGCCATGGAGGTATTTAAACATCTCAATCATATCACCTCTATCCCGCCTTTCCTCTAAGGTGTACATATTAAGATCCTTAAGTCTGTCCTCATATGCTTTATAATGAAGCCCACTAATCATTTTAGTAGCCACCCTCTGCACCAACTCCATCCTGTTCACATCCTTTTGAAGGTGCGGTCTCCAGAATTGCACACTATACTCCAAATGAGGTCGCACCAAAGACTTATACAGAGGCATTATCACCTCCTTTTTTTCTGCTAGCCATTCCTCTCCGTATGCACCCAAGCATCCTTCTAGATTTTGACGTCGCCTTTTCTACCTGTTTAGCTACTTTAAGATCATCAGACACAACCACGCCTAGGTCCCGCTCTTCTTTAGTGGACAAAAGTACTTCACCTCCTATACTGTATTGCTCCTTTCGATTGCTGCAGCCCAAATGCATGACCTTACATTTTTTAACATTAAATCCCAGCTGCCAAATTCTAGACCATTCTTCAAGCTTAGCTAGATCCTTCCTCATGTTATCTACACCTTCCTGGGTGTCTACTCTATTGCAGATTTTGGTATCATCTGCAAAGAGGCAAACCTTACCCGACAGCCCTTCCGCTATATCACTAACAAAGATGTTAAAAAGAATGGGACCAAGGAGAGATCCCTGGGGCACACCACTGGTAACATCCTTCTCCTCAGAGTGAGCTCCATTTACTTGTACTCTTTGTCGCCTCCCACCCAACCAATTTCTAATTCAAGCAGTAACTTTAGGGTCCATCCCTAGGGTGCTCAGTTTGTTTATAAGTCACCTGTGAGGAACAGTGTCAAAGGCTTTACTGAAATCTAAATACACCACATCTAGAGCTCTCCCTCGGTCCAACTCCCTGGTCACCCAGTCAAAGAAATCAATCAGATTTGTCTGACAAGACCTGCCTCTGGTGAGTCCATGCTGCCTCGGATTCTGTAATCCACTGGACTCCAGAAAACTCACTATTTTCTCTTTCAGCAGCGTTTCCAATAATTTACTCACAACCGAAGTTAAACTAACCGGCCTGTAGTTTTCAACCACATCCTTACTTCCGCTTTTGTGTAAAGGCACCACATGAGCCTCTCTCCAGTCCTTTGGCATCACTCCCGACTCCAACGAAGCATTGAAAAGGTCAGTCAGTGTTGCTGCTAGAACGTCCCCAAGTTCCCTCAGTATTCTAGGGTGTATCCCATCCGGTCCCATCGCTTTGTCTACTTTTTAAGTTGAGCTAGTTTCTCACAAACACAGTCTTCTGAAAATTGTTCAAGATGTCCCTCGCTTCTGTTCTTATTTGTGGGTGTTTTCTGAGGTCCTGCTCCTGGTTCTTCATCTGTGAACACAGAACAAAAATATTTTTAAGCAATTCCGCTTTATCCTTATCAGCTTCTACATATTCCCCCCCTGCACCCTTGAGTCTGACAATACCACTTTTGCCCTTCCTCTTCTCACTAATATATCTGAAAAATGTCTTATCCCCCCCATTTTATTGCATTGGCTATTTCCTCCTCCTTTTGAATCTTTGCCTTCTTAACTACTTTGCTAGCTTCTCTAAGTTTTTCCAAATACAGATGCCTGTCTTCCTCTCTCTCTGATCTCTTGTATTTCATGAAGGCCTCCCTCTTTTTCTTCACTTTTTCAGCTACTTCCTTCGAAAACCATAGTGGTCACCTTTTCCTTTTGCCTTTATTTACCATTTTAACAAAAAGGTTGCCACTCCCCCTCCCCTTCTTCCTACCCTGTCCTTTCTGAATAAAGTATAGCCAGGTATAGTTACATCCCAGTCATGTTTTTCTGTGAACCATGTTTCTGTAACAGCCACTAAATCCAAGTCAGCCACTCCCACCAAAGCTTCAACATCAGGGATCTTATTTCCCATGCTATGGGCATTTGTACACACTGATTTCCATATGTTTGTTTGTTTTTATTATATTACATTCTAGCTCTCTGACTGGGAGCTCTTAAAGGGGTTTTTGTATATTTTTTAAAGCAACGTTACTTTCTTTTTGGTGCTTTAGTGGAACTTTCCTTGAGCACAGTAGGTTGCTGAACTTTAGTAACCTCCTCAGGTTTGGAAACTGCTAACACCTAATCAGGTGTTAGTTCCCTCCCTACCCACCCCGACTCCCACCCACCCCTAGTGAGCAGTCTTGCTTTATAGGGCACCTCGCCTTTAACAAATCACAGAGAATTGGACCAGCACATTTTGAATATAATTAAAGAGATTTAACTGCTTTTTCTCTGAAAGGACAGCTGGGAAAACTGGCTGGTACTTGGTAGATCTCTCTCTTTTGCTTTAACAGATACCTAAGCTCCACAAACAGAACAATGGCTGGGAAAAATCATATTGCTAAAGCTGTTGCCCCCGTTACAGCTTCTGCCTCGGTCCAGACAGAGGTCCTAATGCCAGTTGAAGGACCATTTCCATGTGCAGGGTGCCTGCATGCTGAAGCTCTGAGGAAACAAGTGGAGGAACTCAGAGAGGATGTGGCGAGGCTGAGGAGCATTCAAGACAGTGAGAAGTACATTGATGAGATGCTTTTTGCAGCAAACAAGCTCTCCAGCACAGGATAAGATGGTTGCCAACAGAATGTCGATGGTTGGACACAAGTCACCAGGGCCTGCAAAATCACCAATCCAACTTCTCCAGCCCTTGAATTGAGGAACCATTATGCAGCCCTGGAAGTGGAGGAGGTGAAAGCATCCCTGGAAAGGGAAGAACCAGAGTTCAAGTATCCCAAAGTTGCAGAATCAGTGACCAGAAGGAAACGAAGGGTAGTGGTGGTTGGAGACTCTCTTCTGAGGGGTACTGAGGCGTCCATCTGCCGACCAGACTTGATGTCTAGAGAGGTATGCTGTCTGCCTGGTGCCAAAATCCAAGATGTTACGGAGAGTTTGCCGAGACTCATCAAGCCCACTGTTGCTAATCCATGTTGGAACAAATGATACTGCCAGGTATACCTCGGAACATATCAAAAGTGACTTCATGGCTCTGGGACAGAGGGTGAAGCAGTTAGGTGCACAGGTGGTGTTCTCTTCAATCCTCCTTGTTGAGGGTAAAGGCCAAGGCAGAGAGGCTCGCATCCTGGAGATGAATGCATGGCTGCGTGGATGGTGTCATCGAGAGCGTTTTGGTTTCCTAGACCTTGGGATGCTGTTCCAAGGGTTGCAGAGCAGAGATGGCATCCATCTGTCCAAGAAAGGTCAATGCATCTTCAGTAGTAGACTGGCTAATCTACTGAAGAGGGCTTTAAACTAGATTCGTTGGGGATGGGTGAAGAAAGCCCCCAGGTAAGTGAAAGCCCTCAGGTAGGTGATACATTAAATACCTTTATGGAAATGGGTAACAGGGGTAACATATGGAAAGCAGTGTATAAATGCCCGTAGCATGGGAAATAAGATCCCTGATGTTGAAGCTTTGGTGGGAGTGGCTGACTTGGATTTAGTGGCAGTTACAGAAACATGGTTCACAGAAAACCATGATTGGGATGTAACTATACCTGGCTATACTTTATTCAGAAAGGACAGGGTAGGAAGAAGGGGAGGAGGAGTGGCACTATATTTAAAAACTACTATTAAAGCTTTGGAATTACAGAGCTTAAAAGGGAGAGAGGAGGCATTGAGGGTTAAACTAGAAAGAGGGAAAGAGAAATCTATTTGCAATGGTGTGATATACAGACCTCCCTCACAAGAGGAAGAGGTGGACAGAGAGTTAATTGAAGACATACACAGCATTGCTAGGAAAGGGGAAGTGCTACTGATAGGAGATTTCAATATGCCAGATGTTGATTGGCACATTCCTGCTGCAGTATCATCTAGAAGTAAGGAGATCCTGGATTCTCTACAGGGAGAACTATTCAGGCAATTGGTAACAGACCCCACACGTGAAGGGACCATACTGGACTTGGTGCTTACCAATGGTGAAAGTGTTTCTGATGTTGTAGTGGGAGATCATTTTGCATCCAGTGATCACCAGATGGTGTGGTTCAGTATTAGGACTAGGGCTGTTAGAATCCATTCCAAGGTGAGGATCTTAGACTTTAGGAAGACTAACTTTGCGAAGATGCGCCAATACCTCAGGGAGTCGTTAGTGGGATGGGAACAGCTGGGGGATGTAGAAAAACAGTGGGCAAAACTGAAAGGGGATATTTTAAGGGCAACCAACCTTTTTGTTAAAATGGTAAATAAAGGCAAAAGGAAAAGGTGACCACTATGGTTTTCGAAGGAAGTAGCTGAAAAAGTGAAGAAAAAGAGGGAGGCCTTCATGAAATACAAGAGATCAGAGAGAGAGGAAGACAGGCATCTGTATTTGGAAAAACTTAGAGAAGCTAGCAAAGTAGTCAAGAAGGCAAAGATTCAAAAGGAGGAGGAAATAGCCAATGCAATAAAATGGGGGGATAAGACATTTTTCAGATATATTAGTGAGAAGAGGAAGGGCAAAAGTGGTATTGTCAGACTCGAGGGTGCAGGGGGGGAATATGTAGAAGCTGATAAGGATAAAGCGGAATTGCTTAACAGATATTTTTGTTCTGTGTTCACAGATGAAGAACCAGGAGCAGGACCTCAGAAAACACCCACAAATAGGAACAGAAGCGAGGGACATCTTGAAGAATTTTCAGAAGACTGTGTTGGTTGAGAAACTAGCTCAACTTAAAGTAGACAAAGCGATGGGACCGGATGGGATACACCCTAGAATACTGAGGGAACTTGGAGACGTTCTAGCAACTCCACTGACTGACCTTTTCAATGTCTCGTTGGAGTCTGGAGTGGTGCCAAAGGACTGGAGAGAGGCTCATGTGGTGCCTTTACACAAAAGCGGAAGTAAGGATGTGGTTGAAAACTACAGGCCGGTTAGTTTAACTTCGGTGGTGAGTAAATTATTGGAAACGCTGCTGAAAGAGAAAATAGTGAGGTTTCTGGAGTCCAGCGGATTACAGGATCCGAGGCAGCATGGATTCACCAGAGGCAGGTCTTGTCAGACAAATCTGATTGATTTCTTTGACTAGGTGACCAGGGAGTTGGACCGAGGGAGAGCTCTAGATGTGGTGTATTTAGATTTCAGTAAAGCCTTTGACACTGTTCCTCACAGGCGACTTATAAACAAACTAAGCACCCTAGGGATGGACCCTAAAGTTTCTGCTTGGGTTAGAAATTGGTTGGGTGGGAGGCGACAAAGAGTACAAGTAAATGGAGCTCACTCTGAGGAGAAGGATGTTACCAGTGGTGTGCCTCAGGGATCTGTCCTTGGTCCGATTCTTTTTAACATCTTTGTTAGTGATATAGCGGAAGGGCTGTTGGGTAAGGTTTGCCTCTGTGCGGATAATACCAAAATCTGCAATAGAGTAGACACCCAGGAAGGTGTAGATAACATGAGGAGGGATCTAGCTAAGCTTGAAGAATGGTCTAGAATTTGGCAGCTGGGATTTAATCTTAAAAAATGTAAGGTCATGCATTTGGGCTGCAGCAATCCAAGGGAGCAATACAGTTTAGGAGGTGAAGTACTTTTGTCCACTAAAGAAGAGCGGGACCTAGGCGTGGTTGTGTCTGATGATCTTAAAGTAGCTAAACAGGTAGAAAAGGCGACGGCAAAATCTAGAAGGATGCTTGGGTGCATACGGAGAGGAATGGCTAGCAGAAAAAAGGAGGTGATAATGCCTCTGTATAAGTCTTTGGTGCGACCTCATTTAGAGTATAGTGTGCAATTCTGGAGACCGCACCTTCAAAAGGATGTGAACAGGATGGAGTCGGTGCAGAGGGTGGCTACTAAAATGATTAGTGGGCTTCATTATAAAGCATATGAGGACAGACTTAAGGATCTTAATATATACACCTTAGAGGAAAGGCGGGATAGAGGTGATATAATTGAGATGTTTAAATACCTCCGTGGCATAAATGTTCAGGGAGAGAACCTCTTTCAATTGAAAGCAAGTTCTGCTATGAGGGGACATGGGATGAGGGTGAAGGGAGATAGATTCAGGAGTGATATGCGGAAATACTTCTTTACGGAAAGAGTAGTGGATCCATGGAATAGTCTCCCAGTGGAGGTGGTAGAGATGAGGACAGTAACTGAATTCAAAAAAGCATGGGACCAACACAGAGGATCTCTAAAGGTAAAAAGTGGACTGTTGTAGTTGTTTTTAATGGAAGGACAGACTAGATAGGTGGTCTTTTTCTGTCATTATGTTTCTATGTTTCTATCCTTCTGCCTGGCAAGTTCCCTTTTCTTGTATTCACTGCATAAGGACATCAGTTGTCTTCTCAAGACTGCTGTACCAGCTTCCCACAGGATAAAGGTATAAGTTTCAACATTGTCGTTGAAAGAGAGATAGACACACCACCCTTCTGCAAATCTTGTACAAACTCCCTATTTTTAAGAAGGCCTCTGCAGAACGCCCAGGGGTGTGTGTGTGTGTGGGGGGGGGGGGGTATTGCACCACAAGATCCTCTTCACATAATTCTAAGAAGATGATTGCATGGTCAGAGACCCCCATAGTGCCCATAGTTGTGCAGAGAGTATGGAAAGCAAGCTGTGTAAGATGAGTCAGAGGTCAATCCTTGAGTGACTCTGGTGGGCTAGTGAGTAGTATGTTTGTCTCGCTCTCCCCCATGAGAGACCCTCCGGGCATTGCAGAGGTCTAGATGGGAGATCAGCTGCCTGAGCTTACTAGGGTTCATGGAGGCTTGGCTCGCCCCACTCATTCCTATCAATACCTGATAGAATGCAATTGAAATCTCCCCCAGTCAGCACCTTGCCCTGCTGGTGGGCTAGTTCTGTCTTTATAATCTCAGCCAGTATGTCTCCAATTTGGGAGGGGGAATATATACATTAATGAGCATGAAAGGTGTACCTTTTAAGGCCCCAATCAAGATGAGGAATCTATCCTTGGGATTATTATATTAAGAAGTTAGCTGAAAGGGACAATTCAGGGAAATAAGTGTTGTCATCCCCCTCCTGTATGAGGAGAAGTTGGTTGCGAAAACCTGTGGGAACCAATGGTAGTGCAACCAGAAATGGTCCTACCCGGACCGGTGGGATTTCTGTAGAAAGATTATATCGGGTTTCTTCCTTCTAAGTTCTTCCAGCACCCCCCTGTGCTTAACAGAGTTGTGGAGGCCTCTTATATTCTAAGAAATGAGCCTAACCATGATCCTCCATAGGGTTCCCCACTCTAGTTCCTGCCCGTTGGGTAGTATCACTGCTGACATGGAACAAGGTTTGCTCCGTGCCCCCTCATGGTGCCATACTCACAGAAGTCACTTCCTCCCCAACCCCACCCTAGATAAACCCCCCTCCCCTATCCCTAACCCCCCAACCCTCCGCATAATTGTGGTCCTTCCAAGTAAGGGCAGGTACTGCTTGAAATGAGAATACGGTAACCAGTTTGGCAATGAGTGTTCCAGGTTAGGGAGTGCCGGTGTCATGAGATGAGCGTTCCCTCCAACCCCATCAGTTTATATAGGGGTTCTGCCCCCTCACAGAAGGTCGCCCTTTGGGCAGCGAGCAATCTAAACCCAATTAGTGAATACCCAGCCCCCAACTTACAGCCCAGCAGCAGCCTAAGAGCAATATCTGAGGCTGGGGTAACTACCACCATGGCATGGACTGCGCTACACTGCTTGTTGGACTGGCAAATCTAAGCCCGCTTTAAATGAACCTAAAGGTCCATCCACCATTATCGGATAAGATTAATATCTCAGTTAATGCAAGTTCAAATAAATATTGCAAGTAAACAGAACCACCTTGGATAGAATAAGGAGTAGTAAACAATCAGTGAACAATGGAGAAGAGCCAAAGTGCCAGTCAGATGTGTATAGGGGGAGCATGCAACCATTCCAGGAAGAATCTGGGAGATTTTGCAGTGTCCATATCTCTGTCCTGGGGATCCTCAGCAAGCTTATCGAGATGTCTACAGGCACCTGGAATCTTATGCTTCTTTGGGGTTGAGGCTTGCCAGTCGCATTGCTCTTTGAGCTGGCTTTACATGCGTCTCTCTCCATTCTGAAGCAAATCCACCATGTTGAGGCAGTCATCGAGCTCTACAATTTTGTGCTGTGTTATTCCATTCAAAGATGAACGCAAAGGGGAATCCCCAACTATATTTGATAGAGTTCTTTTGTGTTAGGGACTTCTAGCTGTTCCTCCGCTCTAAAGTATATTGAGATAAATCTTGAAAGACCTAGATCTCTTGGCCCTGGAAGGAAATGGATCACTTCCATCTGAGGCTATACAGAAGTTTGATTTTGTCCTCAAAAGAGTGGAAACATGCTATGATAGGGCAAGGGCAGGAACCTGAAACTGCTGGGGCCCCAGACTTTGGTGCGCTCTCTCAATTTTAATTGGCCCGGGAGCTTCAGGGACACAGGGGATATATAGCTGCTGTATGATTTCTTCAGTATTTTCATTACCTCCTTCTTTATCTTTATCTTAATTTTGTCACTTGATATATCACCCAAGCATATGCGTCAGGGCGGTGTACAATAAAATCAAATTGGAAAACAGAAGAGAAAGGAACGCCACTGATTGGATAGGAAAAAGAGGGACAGGAAGAGACAGAAGAGGACAGTCAGGCAGAGCAGGGGAGGGAGGAAGAGAGGACTGATGGAAGGGGAGACTAGTGTTCCGAGATGCCCAGGAGTTTGATATTATTCCTCCTCTGGTGGTTTTCTAGGTCATCCTGACATTCTTTTAATTCCTTGGTGAGAAGGTCAAGTTTGTGGAGTTTTGTTTGGAAGAGAGCTGTCACATCAGTTTTTTCACTGATGGTAATTTCATTTTGTGTGGCATGGTCATACAGGGAATTGATATCTGTTATAATATCACTCACCGCCTTGGAGTAATCTAAACAAAATAGTTTTAGTTTATGCAAGATCTCTATGAGGTCTGCCTTGGTGGCAGGTGAGGTTGAGGCAGAAGAGACCTCTGGGGTGGCATTTGGGCATTTAGCTGGGTCGGAGGATGGCGTGGCTGCGGCCACTGGTTCAGCAGAGCGCAAGAACCTGGACAATGCTGCAACAAGTGACCACTTGTCTGTCATGGTGGGCTCAGATGTTACCTCTGGACTCAGATAGCTATATGGTGGTGTTTCCTGGGCTCACATGGTGCAGCTGATGATAGCTGGGATTCGCTATGATAACATACAATCTCCAGTAGAGGTAGAAGTGTCCCGTGCTTGGGGTAAAGTGTCTCTCTGATTATTCAGGGCACTCACTTCCCCTTAGAGATTTGATGTCTGAGCATTTATTTATTTATTTAACAGGTTTTATATACCGCTTTATCATTTCAATCAAAGCGGTTTACATTGAAACTTAAACTTGGTAATGTATATTAAACAGGGACATTGATAACTTGGATTTTTCTGAGGCAATGGAGGGTTAAGTGACTTGCCCAAGGCCACAAGGAGTGCTAGTGGGAATTTAGGTGCACAGCCCTCTCTCTCTCTCCCCTTCTCTGCCCCTTGGCTCTCATTTCATATAACACTTTCTGATTTGAAATTCCTTTTAATGCTGGAATGGAATTACCTTGCAGTACCTGTCCTCTTGCACCGTTTATTCCTGTCAGTGCACAGCTTCTGAGCTCCTGCAGGCCTCTCTGGGGCACGTGATGCATGCTAGTATTAACAGCAGCAACACTCCTCATTTGCCCCATGAGCTCCATATCCCTCACTGGCCTGGGTCAATTGTTTTTGCTGCCGGCCAGCAGAACAGTAGAGACTGGTTTGCGAGCAGTCAAGCCTGCCTCAGTTGAAGTCAGGTAGATCACACTACAGCATGAAATCAGGGGAGACAGCCCAATTTCACCATTCACTTCCATGCCAGAAAGCAGGCCGCAGCTTATGTTGAAGGCAGTACGCTGACCGTGGGAACTATTGGCTCGAGGATTAACATAGAGGTGATCGGATAGCTCAATAGGTGTCGGCATCTGGAACTTGGAGGGGAATCTGGGTATGATCACATGGATCAGGCCGTATTCAGCTAGCATGCAGGAGAGCTGGTAATTACCATGCCTCACGGTGCTGCTGATCCAAATCAGATGGGTAACCGTGCCTAAATCCTATACCGGTATAATTTGTGATATTTGCGGGTTGCTTTAGGAGCTCAGCACATCTTGGCAGTAAATGAAGGGTGCAGTAGAAACCTCAGAAAGGGTTGGAGGGTGGCGAGCTCTGGTCTTATGTGATTCACAAGTGTCCCCTTCCAGGTCATTTATGAAGATGTTAGAAGCAGCAGGCCCGGCACAGATACCTGGAGTACTCTGTTATTCACCTTTCTTCATTGAGAAAATTGGCCATTCAGCCTTACTTTCTGTTTTCTATCTTTTAACCAGTTCCTGATCTGCAATATTACACTGCCTCCAATCTGATGACATTTTAGTTTTGTCAAGAGTCTCTCATGAGGGATCTTGTCAAAGGCTTTTTGAAAATCCAGATACACAATATCGACCCGCTCACCTTTTGTCTTTTTATTCACACATTAAAAAAATATATAACAGATTAATAAGACAAAATTCTCCTTGGCTAAATCCATGTTGGCTTTCTCCCATTAAAGCATGACTATCTAAATGTTCACAAATTTTATTATTATAATGGTTTCTACCATTTTTCCTGGTACTGACATCAGGCTCACCAGTCCGTAGTTTCCCGAATCACCCTTGGAGCTTTTTTTAAAATTGGCATTACATTGGGTATTCTCTAATCTTCAGGTACTACAGATTATTTTAATGATAGTTCACAGATTATTAATAGTAGGTCTGCAGTCTCATATTTCAGTTCTTTCAATACCCCTCAGATGTATACCATCCGGACCAGGTGATTTGCCATTCTTTAGTTTATCAAATATAACACATCTTCCTAGTTTATCTATTTCTTTCCATTCTTCTGATACATCACCTTTAAATACCATTTCAGGCATGGGTAACTTCCCTACATCTTCTTCAGTAAAGACTGAAGCAAAGAATTCATTCAATCTCTCCGCTAGGCCTTTTCCTTCTTTAGTGCCCCTTTTACCCCTCTATCATGTAGTGGTCCAACTGACTCGCTCACTTGAAAAGTTTTCATTATGCTTTTTTGCTTCCATGGCAAGCTTTTTTTCAAATTCTCTCTGCCTGCCATATCAGTGCCTTGCATTTGATTTACCAATGCTTATGTTGTTTCCCATTTTTGTTATTTGGCTCCTTTTTCCCTTTTCCTGAAATCTGCTTTTTTGGCTACTACAAACTCTCTGAACTCATTTTTAAACTATGCTGGCAGTTTTTTGGCCTTCCTTCCACTTTTCTTACTGTAAAGTGTGGAATACATCTGGTCTCATTTTCCAAGATAGTATTTTTAAACAACGCCCATGCCTAATGTAAATCTTTAACCTTTGCAGTGGCTCCTTTTAGTTTTTTAAACTATTTTTCTCATTTTATCATGGTCTCCCTTTTGAAAGTTAAAAGGTAGTACTGTGGATTTCCTTGCTATCCTCCCTCTGTTTATTAAATGAAATGTGATTATGCTATAATCACTATTGTCAATTGGCTCAGCACTGTTATCTCTTGCACGATATCCTGTATTCCACTAAGGACTAGGTCCAAAATAGATTCCCCTATTGTTGGTTCATGAACCAGCTGCTCCAAGAATCAGTCATTTATTTTATCTAGAAACTTTATTTCCCTAACATGTCCTGCTGTGACACTGACTCAGATAATACCAGGGTAATTGAAGTCATTCATTATTACTGTGTTGTAACTTTTGTTAGCTTCCCTGATTTCTTTTAGCATTTCATCATCCATCTATTCATTCTGGCCAGGTGGACAGTAGTACACTCCCATTGCCATCACCTTCCCCTTTTTACATGGAATTAATATCCATAGAGATTCTACAGAAAATTTTGTTTCCTGCAAAACGTTAATCCTGTGTAGGCTCAATGTCATAACAGAGAGTGCAACCCCTCCACTAATTCGATTTACCCCATCATTGCAATATGGTTTGTACCCAAATTTCATTGTGTCCCATTGGTTGTCCTCCTTCCATCAGGTCTCTGAGATGCCAATTATATCTAAACTTTCATTTAGTGATATATATTCTAAATCTCCCATCTTATCTTTTAGTCTTATTGCATTTGCATACAAGCATTTTAGAGATTGTATTATCTCCAGGAACAAGCAGGAATGTAGTCTTCACATATGGGTATCGTCGGTTCCAACGGAGCCTGCGCGGGAACACTCCCCAGCGTCCAATTAGAACGCTTTTGGGGGCATCCCACAGCACCTGCGTGCTGCCTTCCTGCCTTTCCCAACTGCCTCTCTCCAGTTCTTCGTTTTCCGCGGAGCCAGCAGGTTGTCGTTCCTGTCACCGCAGAAAATGTTTCCTATTCTCCTTCTTTTTTGTGATCGCGTCTGCCTTCCCTCGATGCTATACCGGTACCGCCGGTTCTTTCTTTCTTTCTTTCTTTTCAAAAAAAAAAAAATAATTTTTTCCAAAACATTTTTCTTCAGGTGCACGTGCCATTTTGGGCCTTAGGCCCAAAATATTTCCCTTACTATGGAAAAACCCGCCTCGGGTTTCAAGAAGTGCACCAAGTGTGGTGGTACCATCTCCATCACTGACACCCATGAGTGGTGTCTTAAATGTTTAGGTCCTGACCACTCCATTTCGGAGTGTATGGCCTGTGCCATGATGTCCAAGAGGGATCGACAAAACCGGGCTGCTAAGCTCAGCACCCTTTTTCCCTCTGATACAGCCTCTGTGGAATCGACGTCTTCCAGGGCTTCGTCTTCCTCCCATGGATCTCAGGTAACTAAACATAAGTCCAGCCGGTCTTCAAAGGGTAGATCTCCTTCTAAGCATCGAGATGCCTCTGGCGTTGCCCTTGAGGGTTCTGTACCGGCAAAATTTCCCCAGTGGGAGGCTTCGGCTTCCAAAGCATTATCGTGGCTCCAGGATGTTCTCGGGGCCTAAACCTCGGAAGAACTACTGGTGCCATGCTCTGGGGTACCGGCTGTTTTCTCTGGTACCGATACCCAGGCATCGGCAGCGTCGATAGACCAGAGGTTCCTGGCTATTGAACGCAGTCTGGCGGCTCTCCTTGCGGCATCGACACCCTCGGAACCGCATCAGACAATTCAACCGGTACTGGCACCGGCTCCGGCACTGGCATCGGTACTGGTACCGATAGCATCGGCATCGACATCTACATTGCCGGCACCCAGTCAAGCCATGCCCTCCGGTACTGATACACCGGTACCGATCCCCCCCCCCCTCACCGACTTCGGTCGGTATGGGTATCGTGCTCTACAAGAGCATCCGGACAGAAGGTACTTTGAATCCTTGGAGGAGTCTGAGGATTCTGACAGTTCTGTCGGTACCGGAGTACTTCTCCCCGAGGAGCCTTCCTCTCCCAAACGTAGGATGTCTCCTCCAGAAGATATCTCCTTTCAGGATTTTATCTGGGAGGTGGCTCGAGGTCTCTCCATTACTGTGGCTCCTGAAACAGAGCCCAGGGCAAAGGAGTTGGAGATTCTACAATATCCCAAGGCTCCCAAGGAGGCAGCTACCTTGCCTATCCATGAGATCTTACACGATCTCATGTTAAGAATGTGGGAAACCCCCCTTAACACCTCTCCTCACTCTCGTAGACTGGATACCATGTATCGAGTACCTCCGTGTCCTGGTTTCCAGAAGACTCAGCTTCCTCACCACTCTATTATAGTGGAGTCAGCTATGAGAAGGATCAGGAGTGCAAAGAGGCATGCCTCTAATCCTCCAGGACGTGAGTGTAGAACTTAGGATGCCTTTGGACGTCATACTTTCCAGGCTTCCATGCTTTCCGCCAGGAAGGGTTCCCCTTAAGGAAGTCACAGGAGATTTAGAGGTTTTGAGCCCTCTTCTTCCTGAAGATAAGAGGCAGGATTTTCTCACACTGGTTAAACATGCCCAGGATGTTTCTAAATTTGTCAGTCGTGCAGCTTTTGACTGTTTTGAGAGCATAAGCAGAACCTATGCCATTGCCATAGGTGCACGTAGAATTGCCCGGCTCCAGGCATCCGATTTGGAGCTCTGGGTGCAGGAGAAACTGAGCAATATTCCTTGTACAGGTGAGAATCTATTCGGCAAAAATTGGCAAGAAAAGGCCAATGAGTTGGATGCTGATAACTCCACTTTGGATAGACTATCCAAAGCCACAGCTGATCCTGCAAGGAAGAAATCTTTCAAAAAACCATTCTTCTCCAAAAAGAAGAGGTTTTATCCATCTTATCAGCAGGGACGTTCTGCAGGTCAGTCTGTCCGGAAGAGTCAGCAACCACCTAAACAAAGGAAAGCAAAGACTGCTAAGCCTCAACTGTCTCAGCAGTCTCAGCCTCCTCAAGGCCTTTGACTTCCATCTAGAGAACTTAGCCTTCCTGGCCCTCAATGGACCAGAACCTTCCACCATTCCAGGAAGGTTGTGTCACTTTGCCCCCAGATGGGGGCAGATAACAGCAGAACATTGGACTCTCTCCATTATAAAAGAGGGGTACAAGCTTCACTTTCTCCGCATGCCCCCTCCCACAATGGTAAGACAGTTCAGTGCTCAGACCTTCTCATCAACCTGTTAGATCAAGAGGTCACTATGCTTCTTGCCCAAGGGGCAATAGAAGAGGTACCCATTCCTCAACAGGGTACATGGTTTTACTCCCCCTATTTCCTTATCCCAAAGAAAACAGGGGACACAGACCTATTTTAGATCTCAGAGAATTGAACAAATTCCTATTCAAGGAGAAATTCAAGATGATTTCTCTGGGAACCCTGCTGCCATACCTTCAGAGTCAGGATTGGCTTTGTTCTCTAGATCTCAAGGATGCATACACTCATGTTCTCATCCATCCAACTCACAGAAAGTTCCTTCGGTTCCTTTTTCAAGGAAAGCACTACCAATACAGGGTGCTTCCTTTTGGCCTGGCCTCAGCACCAAGGGTGTTTACAAAATGCATGGCTGTGGTAGCAGCATTTCTTCGCACTCTAGGAATATTCGTCTTCCCCTACTTAGACGACTGGCTCATTCGAGCCCCATCAGAGTCAGAGGCCAGGATTTCTCTATCTTGCACAATGCGTATCCTTCAGTATGTGGGTCTGGTCATAAACATCCCAAAATCCAACCTAACTCCCACTCAGTCTCTAGAGTTTATAGGAGCTTTGTTGGATACCAGGAAAGCAAGGACCTATCTTCCCCAGACCCGTTGCCTTCGCATGGTGCAGTTAGCTTCTCAAGCAGTGCTAAAGCCTCACCTCACTGCTCGAGAAATGTTACAACTACTAGGCCACATGGCATCTACTGTACATGTGGTTCCCTATGCTCGCCTCCATATGAGGCAGCCCAGTGGACTTTATCCACTTCATGGACCCAGGCATCAGGGTGCCTGTCGGACAAAATAGCAAACACAAATCGCCTTATTTTGTCCCTCCAATGGTGGCATTCTACTCAAAACCTGTTGCTGGGGTCCCCATTTCAACAACCTTTACCCCAGGCAACTCTCACAACACATCTTCACCAGTGGGTTGGGGATCTCATCTGCAAGACCTCTCCACCCAAGGCACCTGGACTCCACAGGAGACTCATCTACACATCAATCTTCTGGAGCTCAGAGCAATCTTTCTTGCTCTTCGGGTGTTCCACACTCTGCTCAGCTACAAGACAATCCTCATTCACACGGACAATCAAGTAGCTATGTTCTATGTGAACAAGCAGGGAGGAACAGGCCCTCTGTCACTTTGCAATGAAGCTTTGCGACTATAGGCCCTCACCAGAGAGCATCAGATTCATCTCCTGGCAGTATATCATCCAGGTATCCAAAACTCTTGGGTAGACAGACTCAGCCGAGTTCTGCTTCCACACGAATGGTCTCTACATGCAGACCAGGTGGCCAAGATTTTTCAACTTTGGGGAACCCCGGACATAGACCTCTTTGCAAGTCTGTGGAATGCCAAACTTCCCCGGTTCTGTTCCAGAATTCCAGCTCAGGGCTCTCAGGCCAGGGATGCTTTCCTCCTTCATTGGGGTCAAGACTTCCTTTATGGCTTTCCACCCATTCCCTTGATTCCCAAAACCCTGTTCAAGCATCAGAGAGACAGAGGCCTTATGATTCTCATAGCTCCACGTTGGCCACGGCAAGTGTGGTACCCTCTGCTTCTACATTGCTCTCAAGCTCCCTCTCTGGAGTTAGGTTCTGCTCCAGATCTCCTATTTCAGGAGGACGGAATGTTGTGGCATCCAAATCCCCAGTCTCTGCATCTCAGGGCTTGGTTGCTGAAGGCCTAGATCTCCATGATCTTAACCTTTCTCAGCAAGTAAAGGATATCCTTTATGCTTCTAGAAAACCTTCCACAAGACGCTCTTATGCTTTCAAGTGGAAAATATTTATGATATGGTGCTCGCAGAAGGGTCTTAGCCCCCTTGCGATACCTCTGGAATCATTACTGGAGTATCTCCTTAATTTATCCAATGCAGTACTTAAAACTAACTCAGTAAGAATCCATTTAAGTGCTATTGCAGCTTCTTTCAAGCCTTTAAATGGACAACCTATTTCCTCCCATCCTCTTATAACAAGATTTATGAGAGGCTTTCTTCTAACTAAGCCTCCCATTAGGCCACCACCGGTGGCATGGGACTTAAACCTGGTTCTTGGCCAGCTTATGAAGCCACCTTTCGAACCCTTGGCTACAACCTCGTTGAAATTCCTTTCTTGGAAAGTTATCTTTCTCATTGCAATCACATCAGCACGTCGCATTAGTGAGTTGCAGGCACTAGTGGCTGATGCTCCTTATACAAGGTTCCATCATGACAAGGTAGTCCTTAGGACTCATCCACACTTTATGCCAAAGGTGGTTTCGCCTTTTCATTTGAACCAAGCGGTCTACCTGCCTGTGTTTTTTCCAAGGCCTCATGCATCAAATTCAGAAAGGAATCTTCATATTTTGGACTGTAAAAGAGCTTTAGCTTTTTACTTACAGAGAACACAGCAACATAGAAAGTTCTCTCAACTATTTGCTGCTTTTGATCCTTCTCATCTGGGACTTCCAGTCTCCAAGAGAACACTGTCCAACTGGATTGCACAGTGTATTTCCTTTGCCTATCAAAGTAAGAATCTTCCTCTGGAGGGCCATGTCACAGCTCACAATGTGAGAGCCATGGCAGCTTCAATGGCTCATCTGCACTCTGTGTCTATCGACGACATCTGTCGAGCAGCCACTTGGGCCTCGGTTCATACCTTCACAGCCCATTACTGCTTAGACAAGGACTCCTGCTGGGATGCCTTGTTTGGTCAGGCTGTTCTCCAACACCTGTTCCATACCTAATCAACTCCTACCCACCATCCCTGATAGGATGCCGGAGATCCATGGGGGGAAGTGAAGCCCTTTCACAGGGACACACAACTTCTGGGGTCTCTCCCTGGCATCTAAAGCTAGGGAGTCCCCATATGTGAAGACTACATTCCTGCTTTTTCCTGGAGATAGCATAGTTACTCACCTGTAACAGGTGATCTCCGGGAACAGCAGGAATTTAGTCTTCACAATCCACCCACCTCCCCTAGGAGTTGTATCTCTCTATCTATCTCTTTCCCTTTTCCTCTCTCTCTCTTTGTCTCAGCTTTAAACTCAACTGGAGAGAGGCAGTTGGGAAAGGCGGGAAGGCAGCACGCAGGCACTGTGGGATGTTCCCAAAAGCTTTCCTATTGGACGCTGGGGACCGTTCATGTGCAGGCTCCGTCAGTACCGACGATACCCATATGTGAAGACTAAATTCCTGCTGTTCCCGGAGATCACCTGTTACAGCTGAACAACTATGCTAAAGGGAGAAATGATAGAGATGTTTAAATACCTCCGTGGCATAAATGCACAGGAGGACAGCCTCTTTCAATTGAAAGAGAGCTGTAAACATAAGAACATAAGAAATGCCATACTGAGTCAGACCAAGCTCTATCAACCCCAGTATCCTGTTTCCAACAGTGGCCAATCCAGTTCACAAGTACCTGTCAGGTTCCCAAAAAGGTACATAGGTTTTACAATATTTGTCCTGGGGTAAGCAGTAGATTTCTTGGGTCCTCTTTAATAACAGTGTATGGACCTTTCCTCCAGAGACTTGGCCAAAGAGGGAGATATAGGATGAAGGTGAAAAAGAGAGAGACTCTGAAGTATTTGTGGAAATATTTATTTACAAAAAGAGTGGTAGATGCATGGAATAGTCTCCCAGTGGAGATAGTAGAGACAAAAACTGTATCTGAATTCAAGAAAGCATGAAACTCAGCTGCCTGCCCACTGGAAACGGTTCCATGCCACAGGCCATTGCCACTCTGGATGATGGTAGCAGGGCAGCTGAGGTGAAGGATCTAGGTGTCCAGAGGCCAGAAACATGTGGCACTGAGGGTCTCGACATTTCTGCTGCCCAAGCAGAGGAGGAGGATCTATAGCTTTGATGTCCCTTTCCCTTTGATTCACAGGAATCAGAGGAGGGTTGGGGCAGATGTCAGCCAGGACATCCGTAGCACCAGCTGCTGGTCTCAGCAACTATTGTGCTGTGTCAAATGTCTCCCGCAGCACAATGTCCAACATTAGGCACAGCATGCCAAGAAAATAGAGCTGCTGAGATGATCATTCACTCTCCAGGAGAACCAGCTTCAGGCAACAGAGACCCTCAATGAGTTAATCCTGGGACTACACAGGGACCTGCAGCAATACATGCACCCACTGCCATTGCACCCCCTTCACCACTAGATGCCACCACAGTGTCATATATGCCCCCTTCTGCACAGACCTTAAAGAGGATGGTGCCTCCAGTGTCCATTATCCTCATCAGCTCTGCCATATCGGAGCCACTTTCTGTCCAGCTACTGCTCCTCTTACAACATATTTGGACTTAACCCTAGTGGAGGGGGAAACCTCTCGTTTTCTCCCTTTCCATGAGGCCTCCCAACAGGCAGCTGTGCTAGATGCTCCAACAGCTCTTCAGAGTCCAGTGAAACATCACCCTTACACCTAAATAGTCAGGATCAGGCTCTTGGGTCATTGGGTAAGGTGTGGAGGGACAGGGATCAAGGGAGAGGACATGGGAGGGGAAAAAAGTAACTATCTTTTTCTGTTGGCATCCTTTTGGGAGCAATAGGGGGCTATTGGGGTGTGATTTAGCAGAAGGCAGGGGGCTGCTTCCTGAGGGGTGGGGTTGTTGGTGCTGCTGCGGGACTGTAGAAGGAGGAGGTTGGCCAGGACTGGTGCTAGGGGTGGTGATGGTGGGGTGTATCTGTGTCATGAGGACTGTTGGGAACTGCATGCATGTGTATGTCTATCAGGTGCGTGTATCTGTGTGTCATGGGCAGTGTCACGGCCTGCATCATGTGTATGTGTGGGTATTATGGGGAATTTTGGGGGCTGTGTGTGTGTCTCTCTCAAACCCCCCCCCCCAGCCTTTACCCAATCTTTCTCATAACCCCTCTCCTCCCAGGCTTCACCCAGTGCCTCTCTCTCCCCCCTCCCCCCCAGCTTTTACCCAGTGTCTGTCTCTTTCTCATAACACCCCCCCCCCCTTGGTTCACTAATTCTTTATTTCTCTCTCTCTCATTCATATGAACCCCCTCCCCCCTTTTCCTGGCTTCATCCAATCTCTCTCTCTCGCTCTCTCATACACTTTTCATCTAGTGTCACGCCACCACCACTCGCCTCTAGCTTAGAGGGGCGTGGTTATTAGAGGAACTTTCCGCTATCTGCTTTTTCAGCTGTTTCAAACTATTTCCCCGCAGTGTCCTCTGGGAAATGTAGTTTCTGTTTAGCTGTATGGGTGCATCAGGCAGAAAGTTGTAGTCAGGCTCAAGAGGTAAGGCAAATGACAGAAATTTATTTTGGTACACAATGGTTCGAACATACCACATACAGGATTATTTTTTCAGGACTCTTTGAAGTAGAGCATTGTCCAAAAACAAAACCAAACACAAAATGGCTGTTTAAAGGTTCTCTATAGTTCAGGATACACAGTCTTTAACAGCAAGGATATTGAATCCCTTTTTAGCCTTGCTGGCTAAAGCACAAAAACAAAATCACATTTAAAGTCTGTGGTGGTTTAGCTTCTATTCATCTTCAAACCTTTCTTAGTTACCTTCCAAGTAACAAATATAATCGAGGGCAACAGAAAGCTTTGTTCTGATAGCTACTTTTAGCTTACCCCAGTGTCCTCATTCCAGCAGCAGGTGATTAACAAGCTTATCACAGTTCCAGGCTTGCCCTTAGTCCCCGTAAACTTCCCCTTTAAAACACGAGGGAATCACGGCCACCCTGCTTGTGGACTATGGGTACCTTTTCCTGGAAGACTTCTTTCAGGACTGGCTTGCTTTCTCTACGTTCCCAGGTTTAAAGCTTGGCAAAAGGAACAGTCCTTGGGAGTGTCCTCATCATTCAGCTTCACCTCGGGCTCTCCCAGCTGCATGGGTTCTGACTTCCCGTCTTGCTCAGAGTGCTCAGCTAACAGCCTCCCGGGGAATCTTGGAGTCTCTCTTGCTCCTGGCTCCAAACTCTCCTGCAGACGTGCTATATGCCAATTAGCACTTTCTTCTCCTGGAAGCTCAGTCCCTCTGCTCTGCTCTGCTCAGCACTAGTCAAGCTTCGCTTGCTTGCATCCGTGCCTCTGCTCATGTCAGCCGGGCTTCCTGCTTCTCCTCCCCCTTTTTCACAGTCTGGCATAGGTTTATATTTCCAGGGCTCTAGCTCTAACTCCTCCCTACTCAGGTGACGGCAATCAGCCTGACTTCAGGCACCTGAGTGCTTGGAACATTCACTGCCTAAGGGGTTCTGGGCCCTATATCCTCTCTCCTTTATTCCACTAGGGGGAGCATGAAATGTTGGCCACGTGGAAGTTTTCTGATTCCTGGAGGTGGTTGTGGCTTTCCTACCCTGTCTTGGTGAAAGGGGGCCCTTTACTAGGGTGAATTCCCTGTCTCTTTGTCCTCCCCCGGACTCCGGATAGGCCTCCTTGCCACACTAGTCATTCACTCTCTCTCACTCACTCATCAGTTCTTCTGCCTGTCTGTAGCTCTTGAAACACAGTTTAATACTACCACCATGATTGTCATGAAGGGCAGAACACAAATGGTGTAAATATCATGCAGAAAATGTGAAAGTTATTTATTTACAATTGTTGGGTGATTATCGTTCTTATGCTTTGGATTAAAAAAAAAGGTAATATACTTTGTGTATTTCACATGATCTTAATCATCCACGTGAATTGTTTCATGTTGTGAGAAGCCTTGCTAAGTTTCTGGTGTCTCATGCTGTAACTAAAATGCCTAGCCCTGGTGAATTTCTCACCTATTATGCAGGATGAATGTGAGGGGATTTCCAGCTCCATATTTTTAGAAACATAGAAACATGATGACAGAAAAAGACCACAAGGCCCATCTAGTCTGTCCTTCCATAACAACAACTACAACAGTCCACTTTTTACCTTTAGAGATCCTCTGTGTTTGTCCCATGCTTTTTTGAATTAGATGCATCCTTGATTGATGCCGCCCAGATATGGTCTGAATTTAGAGTGTTCAAGGAGGGCAAGATAAATTCTATCATTACAACTGTGAATGTTACGACTTTGCCCCTGGACCTTTGCCCTGTTAGTTGAGTTGAGGTAGTTAGAGGTGATATTACTTATTTGCAGCATATTGTTAACTTGTCTTTGTCGTATAGAATAATGTCATCCGAGTTGAAGAAGGCATCTGTCCGGCCCCTTCTTAAGAAGGAAGGCTTGGATGCCTCTTTACCTGTGTCTTACAGTCCTACATCTAGCCTTCCATTTTTAGCAAAACTAAACGTGCTTCTTTCAGAACAGTTGCAGGATTATGTTGAATTGTACAATCCCCTGGATGAGCTGCAGCATTGGTTTAGACGTAATCATGGGGTTGAGACTTTATTATTGTCCTCATTTAATAATTTATGGTGTAGTCTTGATTAAGTAGGTACTGCAGTAATGGTGATATTTTTGGATGCATCTTCTGCTTTTGATTCTGTAAGTCATGTATTGTTAATGCAGACATTACAAAACTTGGGTGTTTCAGGAATGGTGATGAATTTCTTTCAGTCCTATTTGACAGATCACTACCAACAGGTCCTTGGATAGGATGTCAGGCATCCTATTGGTCCCCACTGATGCAAAGTGCTGCACAGGGCTCTGCCCTATCAGCCCTTTTATTTAGTTTCTATCTGTTCTCTTGTCTGTTCACTTATAAAAGAGTATGGAGTAACTTATGTATATGCAGATGATTTTATGATTTATATGCCTTTTTAATATTCCTTCTGATTTGCACTTTTTGTCCCTTTATGACTATTCAGGCAGTTGCCTTATGCTTCTCTGAAGATGGGTTAAAAATTAATTATAGAATAACACTTGATGAATCTTTTTTGTTTCTCCAAAAGCTGTGTTATTAAATGATCAGTGTGATTGTATATTTAGGAATAATATTGGATCAGTTGGCTATGCTTCGCTCACATTAAAGAAATTGTGCGGTGATCCTTTTTTCAGATAAGGATGCTGAGGCATCTTTGCCCTTTTCTTTCAGATTACGATTTTCATATTGTGTTTAAAGCTTTATTTCCCACTTTAGGTTATGCTAATGTGGTTTTGATGGGTCTTCCTGCATTGACTTTAAATGCTTTGCAGCTTGTGGAGAGAGCAGCAGCATGGATGCAATTGTGTAAATCGTGATTTGACGATATGACACCATGTTCATATTCCTTGCATTGGTTGCCGTTCCAACAGCAGATTTCTTTTAAGAACTTGTGTGGTCGTGAAAATGAGACTGGGCCTGTCTAAGTATCTTACTGTGCTTTTGCACTGGTATTCTTCTGATGTCCAGTTCATACTGGAATGTAAACTCTTTAGTCATTTTGTCTTTGTGTGCTGTCAGTTTGCAGATTGCCTATACTTGTGCTTTTATGCATTATGCGCCATGTATCTGAAATTGTTTACCAGCACATTGTGATTTATTTTGTTGTTATAGAATGTTAAAATCCCATTTATCTTGTCAAGTTTTTAGTTCTGATGTGTGCTAATGTTTTATGCTGTGCTATCGATTTGGTGTGTTTTTATTTTTCCTATTGTGTCTTCTTATATCACATTGTATGTTTTTTTGTATCACCTTGAACTTTGTGATTAGGTAGTTTGTGAGTGTTGTAAATAAGTATGAAGAAAGTAGGAGATGTGACCATATAAAGCCTGAGGCGTAGTCTATTGCTTGGCAATTAAGATTCAGTGCAAAAAAGTGCATTTGTGGTGCAGAAATCCACAGGAGCCATACGTAATGGGGAAATAGGCTGATGTGCACCGACTAGGCGTGAAAAATTGCTATAATAGTGTGTGATGACCTGAAGGTGGTGGCTAGAGCTACAGGGATGCTAGATTGCCTCATAAGAGACAGAAAAAAAGAAGATGATGCCTCTGTCAGGTTGTTTGTGAGCCTCACTTAGAATACTATGTTCAGTTCTGGAGGCCACTTCTTAGAAAGGACAGAGAGAGGCAGTCCAGTAAAAAGTAACCAAAATAATGTTGGGTCTGCAGCAGAAATCATGAGTTAAAACATTATGACCTAAGTATGTATACCCTAAAGGAGAGCATAGATGGGGAGATGTGATATACACATTCAAATATATCAAAGATATACAGTGGGAGGAGGGATGTAAATTTATAAGGGGGAATGAACATTAATTGGTAAAGCACCTGCCTAATTTAGGCTGTATTTTGATCATTTATGCACATGTATGACTTCTTATAGAATATCGGCCAGCGTAAAAGTACATCATTCAAATGATGGTGCATACTTTGCAGGTGGGCATACACATGGGGGGGGGGGGAGAGTCTGGGCAGATCATGCAGGTACACACACAGATATGAACTACTATAATGTTTGCACGCACTTGAAAAATATAGGAGTGGGTATAAACCTTTGTGCCTGCAATGTAGCACGTGCTATGTCACTTATGCTATTATTTTAGAAAGGAAAGTAGGCATCTGTTTGTCTTTATAAAATAGCACCTATTTTATCACTTAAAGTAGACATCCCATTGTAGAATTACCCTCAGCATGCACAGTTCTTTTGTTAAATTACTATTTATCTGGGTAAATAACATAAGAAAATTTCTTCAAAATGACTATTACGGTTGTTCTATAAAGAATATCATTGCTAGTAAAGAATACAGTTTTCTCCAGGATTGCTTTGGCAGCCAGAATTCTGCACTAATAATCACATAGACGTGAAAAATATTAGTGCCTTAAAGCAACAGAAGATAACAGCACACTTCTGAATGATCCTTTTGAAGATACAGAACTATTTTTTTTTCTATTGCAAACTCCATAAAACTATTTTTATGGCTGGAAATGATCATTTGGGTGCCTATTTGATTTATTTTAGTGTGGCAGTTGTATGGTATGAACATTCCTCGTGGCTGTGTCTATACTGATGCAAGGAATACAACTTTGAATTTTATTTGGACTCCTTTATTAATCATATTCTTGCAGCATGCCATCGGCTCTCATCCACCTTCCTTCAGGAATAAAAGAACTTAAAAAGAAAGAACTATTATGGCTCCTAAATGTGGTACAAGGGAGTCTATATGATCTTGCTTGTATTTTACTTTTAGCATTAAAGCTCGAGTTGAGGTCTGCTGTCTAGTGATGATGGTTGGCTTAGGGTGGGGAGATCATATAGAGCTGAGAGGCTGTTTTGGAGGAGATATCCTGCCAGCCTTGGGGCTAATGAGGGTTTCTCTTGCATCTTGAGCTTGCTGCCTGGGTTGGGCATCTTATATGGTGAAGTGGGGTTTTTTTTGGATCTAACAATCTTTTGTTGAGCTCTTTTTGAAGTAATTAAAATATGCAGATTAACTTGATTCTTAGACCAAATTCCATGCAACTGCCTGGGCATTTATTTCGAATGTTGTGAAATGTAACTTGTTTATGGTGTTGAGTTGTAGATAGATTCCTGTTAGTATTGATGAACTGCTGTTTTAATTTCATTTGCCCTCATATTTTTGATAGATAGAAATGACATCAACACTGACTCTGAAGCACATACAATGTATTTTGAAGCATCAAATTTTCATATAGCAAGCATGTTAGGTATGCTTTGCAACAGAGGCTACCACTGGTTATCAAAGGCCAGCTTGTTCATCCATCTGTACACATAGCTTAAGAACATAAGAAAAGCCATGTTGAGTCAAACCAAGGCCCATCCAGCCTAGCATCCTGACTATAACAGTGGCCAGCCTAGGACATGAGTTCCTGACAGATCTCAAAAATTAGATCTGTTCCTTATAACTCATTTCCAGGGATGAGCAAGGTCTCTTCTTAGTCTACCAGGCTAATAATTTGTATGAACTTTTTCTCCAGGAACTTGTCCAAACCACTTTTGAATTCTGTTACGTTAGTCAACTTGACCACAATCTCCAGGAACAAGCAGGAATGAGTCCTCACATATGGGTACGTTGGAACCGACGGAGCCTGCGCGGGAAAGCTCCCCAGCTTCCCAGAAAGGAAGCTTTTGGGGCCTCCCACAGCGCATGCACGCTGCCTTCCCGCCTTCCTGACCAACTCTCTTCAGTTCTTCTTTTTCCGCGGAGCCAGCAGGTCGTGTTCCTGTCACCGCTGAAGAAATTGTTATTTTAATTTGTTTCTTTTACCGCGTGTCTGCCTTCCCCAATTCCAGACCGGTACCGCCGGTCCTTTTTTTGTTTATTTAAAAATAAATAAATAAATATATAATTACTTTTTCTACACTCCGTGTATTTTTTCTGTGAGGCCTCTAGGCCTTCTCAGGTCTCCCTCATGGAAAAACCAGCTTCTGGTTTTAAAAAATGCACTAAGTGTACCCGTACTATTTCAGTTACAGACACCCATGAGTGGTGTCTTAAATGTTTGGGGCCTGACCATTCCATTCCGGATTGTCCATCCTGCTCTCTGATGTCCAAAAGGGGCTTACAGAACAGAGCAGCTAAATTTCATATGCTGTTTTCTACCGATACTCCAGCATCAACATCCTCCAGGTCTTCTTCTCCTGATGGATCTCAGGTAACCAAACATTCTTCGGGCAAGTCCTCAAAAGGCAAATCTCCCTCTAAGCAGCGAGAGGCCCTTGCAATTGACCCTGAGGACTCTGCCCCAGCCAAACAACCCCGGCGGGAAGCTCCGGCTTCCAAAGCTCCTCCTATGGGGTTACAGGTAGACATCGATGGCACGGCCTCGACCGATCTCCTGTTAGACTGCTCTGGGGTACCGGCTAACACTAATACCGACTTCCAGGCAGTTGTGGCGGCTATGGGTACTACGGTACAATCCATGCAGGCCTTACTGACTTTCATTAATGCTGCACCGCCATCGGTACCGCGACAATCGGTTCCGACTCCGATTCCGGTACCGCAACCGATACCGGTACCCAGAGCATCTACTTCCAGTAGCATGCCGGTTCCAGTCTCCGGTTCCGGAGCTTTCTTCGATACTGCTCCGATACCCGGTACACCCGATGTCGGTACCGATCGGTACGCGTATCGATCTCTGGAAGCAAATACACGATACTTT
Source organism: Ichthyophis bannanicus (assembly GCA_033557465.1). Lineage (NCBI taxonomy): Eukaryota > Metazoa > Chordata > Amphibia > Gymnophiona > Ichthyophiidae > Ichthyophis > Ichthyophis bannanicus. Next base: position 1,651,058,762 of record CM066031.1, read on the forward strand.
GAATCCTCTGAAGATTCTGATACATCAGATGATTCTGCTGACGTCTCTTTTACTCTTCCTGAGGAGCCCTCTTCTCCAAAAAGGAGAATGTCTCCTCCAGAGGATTTGTCCTTTCAAGACTTCATTATTGAAGTAGCTAAAGGACTCTCCATATCTGTATCCTCTGAAAAGGAACCTAGAGCAAAAAAATTAGATATTTTAGGATACTCTAAGGTTCCCAAAGAGGCGGCCACCTTACCCATACATGAAATTCTTCAAGAACACATGATGGATTTGTGGGAGGCTCCTCTCACCCTATCTCCACATTCTCGACGTTTGGACACCATGTATCGGGTTCCTCCTTCTCCTGGTTTTCAAAAAACTCAGCTTCCTCACCACTCTATTGTGGTGAAGTCTGCTATGAAAAAGATAAAGAGTACTAAAAGACACTCTTCTACCCCTCCAGGAAGAGAATGTAGGACACTGGATGCTTTTGGGAGAAAAATCTTCCAAGCTAGCATGCTTATTGCCAGAATCAATTCATACAGCCTCTATATGGGCATGTTTTTGAAAGAGATTGCATTAAAGATACGTCAGTTTCTCCCCTTTATCCCAGAGGATAAACAAGAGGAATTCCTTCTTTTGCTAAAGCACACTCAAGATGTTTCAAAGTTCTCCAACAGAGCAGCCTTTGACTCTTTTTGAGGGGGCAAGCAGAGCCTCTGGCATAGCCATAGCTGCTCGCAGACTGGCATGGCTCCAGGCCTCTGATTTGGAACCCTGGGTACAAGAAGGCTTGGGCAATCTGCCCTGTACAGGTGAAAATCTGTTTGGCAAAGAGTGGCAAATCAAAGCCACTCAAATGGATGCAGAGAATGCTGCTTTAGATAGACTTTCTAAGTCTACCTCTACCCCTGCCAAGAAAAAACCTTTTAAGAAAACTTTCTATAAAAAGACCAGATTTTCCACAAATACTGGCCAGCAATCTTCCCAAGTTTGCTTTGCTCCTAAGCGTCAGCAAACTAAACAGGCCAGAACAAAGGCTACAGGGGCTGCTACAATCCAGCAGTCCCAACCTCCTCAGGGTTTTTGACTTGATTCTAGAGAACTTAATCTTTCTGGCTCTGCAACAGCCAGAACCTCTCACCATTCCAGGAAGGTTGGCTCATTTTGCTCCCAGATGGGAACAAATCACATCAGAACCGTGGACCCTCTCTATTATCAGAGAGGGCTACAAACTACATTTCTCCAGCCTTCCTCCCAATACCATGGTGAGACAATTCAATTCTCCCCCATCTCTCCTGTACCTGTTGGGCCAAGAGGTGGCCACTCTTCTCGCCCAAAAGGCAATAGAAGAGGTTCCTCTTCCTCAACAAGGGTTAGGTTTCTACTCCCCTTATTTTCTCATTCCCAAGAAGACAGGGGGGTACAGACCCATTCTGGATCTCAGAGAATTGAACAAATTCCTATACAAAGAGAAATTCAAAATGCTTTCTCTAGGTACTCTCCTTCCATACCTACAGAGTCAGGACTGGCTTTGTTCTCTAGATCTCAAGGATGCGTACACACATATACTCATCCATCCATCCCACAGAAAATTCCTACGGTTTCTGTTCCAGGGAAAACATTTCCAATACAGAGTACTCCCCTTCGGTCTAGCCTCTGCTCCAAGGGTATTTACCAAATGCATGGCAATAGTAGCTGCATTTCTACGCACTCTGGGGATCTTTGTCTTCCCGTACCTGGACGACTGGCTCATCCGAGCTCCATCTCAGTCCGAGGCTCAGACTTCCCTGGACCACACCAGACGCATACTGCAGTATCTGGGACTTGTCATCAATCTGCCAAGTCTCAACTCACCCCTACTCAATCCCTAGAATTCATAGGGGGGCCTGGCTAGATACTACCACTGCAAGGGCCTATCTTCCTCAAACCCGTTGCCACCGTCTAGTGCACTTGGCCTCTCAAATTCAGTCCAGAAGCCACTTGACTGCCAGAGAGATGCTACAACTGCTAGGCCACATGACATCCACAGTTCATGTGGTGCCCTATGCTCGCCTACATATGAGAGCAGCTCAATGGACCTTGTCCACCCAGTGGACCCAAGCATCAGGAGCTCTCTCAGACCAAATAGCAACCTCAAAACGTCTTTTTTGGTCTCTCCAATGGTGGATATCCACTCAAAATCTGTTGTTGGTGGCCCCCTTCCAACCTTTGTTACCCCAAGCAACTCTCACTACAGATGCCTCCCAAACAGGTTAGGGAGCTCATCTCCACCTCTCTGTCGCTTTGCAACGAAGCTCTAAAACTGTGGGCCTTCGCCAGAGAGCATCGGATCCATCTCCTGGCAGTGTACCTCCCAGGAATCCAAAACTCTTGGGCAGACAGACTCAGTCGAGTTCTGCTTCCACACGAATGGTCCCTGCACATGGATCAGGTACTCAGAATCTTTCAGGAATGGGGGACCCCAGACATAGACCTCTTTGCAAGTCCATACAATGCCAAACTTCCCCGGTTCTGTTCCAGGATTCCGTGTCAGGGAGCTCAGGCCAAGGATGCCTTCCTCCTTCATTGGGGTCAGGCCTTCCTATATGCCTTTCCACCCATTCCCTTGATTCCCAAGACTCTATTCAAACTTCAGAGGGATCAAGGATCCATGATCCTCATAGCTCCACGCTGGCCACGCCAAGTGTGGTACCCTCTACTTCTGCATCTCTCCCAGACACCCTCCCTGGAGCGTGGCGCTGCTCCAGACCTTCTGTCTCAAGAGGAGGGGACTTTGTGGCACCCAAACCCCAAGTCCCTTCACCTCAGAGCTTGGTTACTGAAGGCCTAGACCTTCAAGACTTGAATCTTTCTCAACAGGTGAAGGATGTCCTCCATGCATCGAGGAAACCTTCCACCAGGCGTTCTTATGCTTTTAAATGGAAAAGATTTTCAATTTGGTGTGCTGACAAAGGTCTTAACCCTCTAGCACTACCTTTGAATTCTTTACTCGAATATCTACTGCATCTTTCCAATGCAGGACTTAAAACCAATTTTGTAAGGGTCCATTTGAGTGCTATTGCAGCATCTCTTCAGCCTATCAATGGACAATCTGTTTCCTCTCATCCTCTTATTGCAAGATTCATGAGAGGTCTAACTTTAACTAAACCTCCCATTCGGCCTCCTCCGGTGGCATGGGACTTAAACGTAGTTCTTGGTCAGCTTATGAAGCCACCTTTTGAACCCTTAGCCACTACCTCCTTAAAATTCCTTTCCTGGAAAGTCATTTTCCTTATTGCAATCACTTCTGCTCGCCGCATCAGTGAACTGCAGGCTTTAGTGGCTAATCCACCTTATACAAGGTTCCATCATGATAAGGTAGTCCTTAGGACAAATCCCCACTTTATGCCTAAAGTGGTCTCACCTTTTCATCTTAATCAAGAGGTATATCTACCTGTCTTTTTTCCAGCTCCTCATGCATCAAATGCAGAGAGGAACCTTCATACTCTAGACTGTAAAAGAGCTCTTGCCTTTTACCTCCACAGGACACAGCAACATCGAAAGTCTTCTCAACTTTTTGTTGCTTTTGATCCTTCTCATTTAGGACTTCCAGTCTCGAAAAGAACACTGTCCAATTGGATTGCTCAGTGTATTTCTTTTGCTTATCAGAGTAAGAACCTTTCTCTGGAAGGCCATGTCACAGCTCACAATGTGAGAGCCATGGCCACATCTATGGCTCATCTTCATTCTGTATCCATTGACCAGATCTGTCGAGCAGCCACCTGGGCCTCGGTTCATACCTTCACAGCCCATTACTGCTTGGACAAGGACTCCCGCCGGGATGCCTTGTTTGGTCAGGCTGTCCTCAGACACCTGTTCCATTCTTAAACAACTCCTGCCCTCCGTCCCTTAATGGATGCCTGAGATCCATAGGAAGACGAGGAACCTTTCAGGGTCTCATACCCTTGGGGATCTCCCAGGCATCTTAGCTGAGGAGTCCCCATATGTGAGGACTCATTCCTGCTTGTTCCTGGAGATAGCACAGTTACTTACCTGTAACAGGTGATCTCTGGGAACAGCAGGAATTAGTCCTCACAACCCACCCACCTCCCCTAGAAGTTGTATCTCTCTATCTATCTTTCCTTTCCTCTCTCTCTCTTTGTCTCAGCTTTAAAACTCGAACTGGAGAGAGGCGGTTAGGAAAGGCGGGAAGGCAGCGCGCAGGCGCTTTGGAATGCTCCCAAAAGCTTTCCTTTTTTGGGACGCTGGGAAGCGTTCTTGCGCAGGCTCCGTCGGTACTGACGTACCCATATGTGAAGACTTATTCCTGCTGTTCCCAGAGATCACCTGTTACAGGTAAGTAACTGTGCTTTATTGGAACCTCTCTACTGATATGCCCTGACTTAAGTCTTTTGCTAGTATCCTTCAAGGATACAGTGTTCCAAACCATGCCCTCTTGGGCGACTGTCGGCTTTCTCCTACTATCTATTTTAAAATCTGCTCTATCTCCTTTTTAATGGTTAATGCCAGCAGCCTGGTTCCATTCCGGTTAAGGTGGAACCCATCCTTTCGGAAGAGCCCCTCCTTTCCCTGGAATGTTCCCTAGTTCCTAACAAATCCAAATCCCTCCTGCTTGCACCTTGTCTCATCCACGCATTGAGATTCCGGAGCTCTGTCTTCCTGCCTTTTTGGTCCTGTGCATGGAAAGCATTTCGGAGAATGCTACCCTGGAAGTTCTGGATTTCAACTTCCTACCTAAAAGCCTAAATTTAGTCTCCAGATCTTCCCTACTACCCTTTCCTATGTCATTGGTACCGACATCTAGCAGACAGCAGACTCCTCCCCAGCACTATCTAAGACCTTGTCTAGGTGGCGCGTGAGGTCCGCTACCTTCGCACCAGGCAGGCATGTTACCAGGTGATGCTGATGTCAACCAGCCACCCAGCTTTTAACATGCCTAATAATTGAATCACCAACTATAACGGCTGTCCTAACTCTTCCCTCGTGGGCACATAGCCCTGGAGTAACCTCCTCGGTGCGAGAGGGTTTTACATCACCTGGAGGACAGGTCCTAGCTACAGGATCACTTCCTGCCACACCAGGGTGATGCTCTCCTGTCACATGACCTCTCTTCTCCATGGCAACAAGGATGCTGACAGAATGGAGGTGGGACTTCAGTACTATATCCCTGTAGTTCTCGTCTATATAACTCTCTGTCTTCCAAGTCTGCTACTCTAGTCTCCAGAGATTGGACTCATTCCCTGAGAGCAAAGAGCTCCTTTCACTTAGTGCACACATAAGACCCCTCACCAACTAGGAAAAAATCATACATGTGACACTCAATGCAAAAGACTGGAAAACTCCCATCTCGCTGCTGGACTGCTGTCTGCATCTTAGTTTTACGGTTGTGTTTAGGTATTTAAGTTCTTTACTTACTAAGGGTTGCTAGGGATACTTATACTAATAAAACTATACTTAATACGTTTAATTTACTTTGTTCATCTGAAGCTTAATTAATCTCAGGTCCTTAATGTATGCCTGATGAGGATAAACAGCTGCACCTGATAGTGAATATGGCACCTTCTTTCCTTTAAGAGATTTAAGCACCTGTAAAGCTAATCCCAGGAGTGGGTGGGTGTCAGGGAGAGAGGGAGGGAAAGAAGTCTTATTAAAAACTGGCTGCTATACAGTACCCTGTCCTGCGCTTCTAAGGTAATCTATGACCAATTTCCTAGGTGATTCACACAGCCTATGCTTGGATTGAGGCAGTCTTGGGTTCTAAATTTAACCAGAAAGCTCTCGCCTGTGTTTTAAATTTAAACTGAAAGCTCTTTGCTGCTGCTAGGTCCTGACTGAATATTAAATTTAAACTGAAAGCTCTCTGCTGGGTTTTAAACTTAAACTGAAAGCTACCTGTTGAGTTTTTAATTTAAGTAAAAGCTATTTGCTGATACTAGACCCTGACTGATTTAACAAATACACTGGATTCACAGATTAATCAGCTTTAATCTAAAGAAGCCCATTTTCACCAAGATTTAGAAAAATTCCCAGAAGTAAATACTTACAATTGCAAATCTCTCTCCAGTAGTAGCAGTCCCTTTTTGTAATCCTTCAAGACTCCAGTCTTCCAACTTATCAAGGTTCTCTTGCAACTTTTCACAATCCTCTTGGATTTTAACAACTTTGAATAATTTTGTGTCATCTGTAAATTTGATTACCTCACTCATTAGTCCCATTTCCAGGTCATTTATGAATATGTTAAAAAAAAGCAGCAGACCTAGCACAGATCCCTGGGGTACTCCACTATTCACCTTTCTCCATTAGGAAAATTGGCCATTTTGCCCTACCCTCTGCTTTCTATTTTTTAACCAGTTCCTGATCCATAAGAGTACACTGCCTCCTATCTCATGACTTTTTAATTTTGCCAAGAGTTTCTCAATAGGGACCTTGTCAAAGGCTTTCTGAAAGTCCAGAAACACTATATCAAGCAACTCACCTTTGTCTACCTGTTTATTCACACCTTCAAAAAATCTACTGCATGCCGCTCACAAACTGTCATCATCGCCCCCAATTAACAAGACATCAAACAACAAACTTGCCCAAGAGTAAAATGTTGCTTTCTTTTTAAACATAAGCTATATTTCTTGTAGCATAGTCATCTTAATTTGCTGGCACTGACTCCTAAATAACGCTGCAAATGACAGTTAACACCAGCCAGGTGACCACAGCTAATGATTTCACCTCAAAGTGTTTATCATGAAAACCTGATTGGCTAGGTGTGTCCCGAGGACTGAGTTGAGAACCCCTGGTTTAAGGTATCAGAATTTTAAAAATACTTTTTTTTTTAAAATACATAAAATCTATATGATTCCATAGTAAATGAAGAATCTAAAATAAACCTCTGTGATCTTCAATGATGTGCTTAGTGGAATTTTAATACTTGATAGATCTGGAGATAATGTTATTAGATACTTTCCCAGATTGCTCAACCAAAATAGGTTGCATAAACCATGATTGTGCATTGAATTTTCTAATTGCATAAAAGCTTTATTTGGAGGGCTGTTTAATGTATCCATCATCCTTTATCTGAAGAAACATTCCCTTGTGTTACCTCTGTGTTTAACCCCTACCAAGCTTATATCTTGACTTCTTTTTCTCTCAAATTTCTTTCCATTTATCATACCACTAAGGTAGGGGCATTCAACATGTGTCCCCCCCCCCCCCCCCCAAGGCCGAATGCAGCCCAATTAAGATTTTTAGAAAAAAATATTTTTCAACTATTGAGCTAGCACGCATGATTTTGAAGAACCACAGAGCTTTCTGGTGGCTATGAAATCATATTTTCATAAGATATTAACAGTTTGTGATGAATATGAATCATGATAGAGCAGTTTAAAAAATTCATACAACCTACACACATACAAATTTCTGATCATGTGACCCAGTATAGAAAAAAAAAAGGTGTGCAACCTGTTTATGCATGGATTTTGAATCACGTAGCCTCTGCCAAAAAAAGACACCCCTGCTTTGAAGTATTTAAATGTTTGGACCCCACTCCTCTTCCTTCTCTCTTCTAAAGATGTTGGGAATTCTTTTTTTCAAATTCTGTAAAGCCTGGCTACTTCAGCAGGTTTAAAAATGTTTTAAATGGATTTATTCAAATTATTTTAATTACACAATGCATTATTATAGGTATGATTTGATCTTACTGTCTGTATAGGTGACACATTTGTAAGCCACCTTGCAAACTACTTGAGAAAGGTGGTACAAGAAAGATAAATTTAGGTCCTTATGGTACAGATTTCTGCACCATTTTTGTAGCCCTTCTCTTTACTATCTGTGATTAGTCTGTGATTTTGGAGATGCATTCTTCAGAACTGGACAATGTTCTCTGGATGAGGTCTACAGAGACGACATTGCTCATTTTTTCTCTACTCCTTGCTGTGCATGCTAGTATTCTGCCTTCACCATAAAGACCCTGGGGCTGATATCCGGCAGTATCTGGGTCGTGGCTACTACTGATCATCCAGATTGTCTGGACATTATCCGGATAATTATGGCACTTACCTGCAGAGTGGCAATTTTCAGCTACTATCTGGATAGCAATTTAGGCCAGCTTTTTCTGTGGGCCAAGCTATCCAGATCACTTATCTGGATAGTGGCTGAAATCACCACTATCTGGATAAGTGCCGCCATTATTTGGATAGTGGCTGTACAGCCCTCACTCTGCCCTTGAACTAACCAGCTAGTATGGAAGTGGTCTGTGGAGATATTCAATATTTCTCTCGGTGCCCTTATCCGAATAACATCTGTGGTTCTCCGGATAAGGACTTTTGAAAATCGACCCCTGTTTTTATAATACTGACCTAATGACATTCCCATAAGTGGTAATTAATATTACAGTGGTGTGCAAAAGTCTGGAACCACTTGTGAGTTTTGTGTTTTTCGTACTTTCTAACTTTTTTTTTAAATTTTGCGTTAGCCCAGCATATTCATCTTTCTTCCACGTTAAAAGGGATACATTTGGCTATTAGAGTTGACATTTTTGCATTCCTTGCTTCCAATTTAAATACTTTACAGACACTGGGAGATAGCTACTGCGATTTTTGTGGATCCTGCGTCAAAACTGGATCGAGATTATCCAATATGCACAAGTTTTTTCTGACAAATCAGGAGGCTGGTTTCACTAACCAATCACAATGCATATATTTAGCTAACAGTGCAGCTATAAAAACGCGTTAAATTTTTTAATTTAATACACTTTCTGGATCGACCATGAAGATGACTCGGACCCTGATGTTGGAGGAGCGTGTTCGTGTGTCCTTTATGAGTGAGGAAGGATTTTCAAGCCGTCAGATAGCCAGGAAAGCGCTGTTGTTAAGATTGTACAGAAGAAGAAAGAAACGGGTTCAGTAGTGGACAAGCCTCGTTCAGGTCATCCACATGCATGAACATCACGCCAGGACCGTGCACAACGACGCATTTCACTGACTAATCACAAGTTGACCTTTCCTCAGCTACTTCGAGAGTGGTCAGACAAGAGTGAGGTCAGTGTCACCTCATCAACAGTTCGTCGCCGGTGCCTGCAGTTTGGTCTCTGGGGCTGCAAAGCACAGAATAAGTCACTGATGACTGAAATACAAAGGCGCAACCGGCTTGTGTGGGCGAGAAAGCACTCAACCTGGTCGACTGAAATGTAGGAAAAGTTCTGCCTGTTTGGTAACCAGGCCCACACCTATGTGAGGAGATTTCCTGGAGAGGAATTCAAGCCTGAGTGTCTCAACCTCACTGTGAAGCATCCTTTGAAGATCATGGTTTGGGGTTGCATGGCTGCCAGTGGCGTTGGACATCTTCACATCATTGATGGAATGGTCAACGGGGCCAAGTACATCACCATACTGCAAAAGTGCATGGTGCCATCAGCACACCAGCTGTTTCCTGGCCAGTTCCTGTTCCAAGATGGCAATGCACCCTGCCATCGCTCCAGACAGGTGATCAGCTGGAAGAAGCAGAACAACATCAAGTCAATGGACTGGCCTGCCCAGTCTCCAGATCTGAATCCAATCGAGAACCTGTAGCACAAGGTGGCCTTGGAAATATCCAAGAGACATCTGACATCAAAACGTGAGCTGATTGAGTCATTCATTGCGGCTTGGAACCGCGTTGTCACCAATGATCACCTTGTCAGACTGGTTCATTCAATGCTGACAAGGTGAAGTCAGGTGATCAAGAACAAAGGGTGGCCCATCAAATACTGAGCCATCACTGACACATAAAAACAGCCTTTTTCAAGGCCACATACATTAATTTGAAGGAAACCTGGTGTGCATCCATAATATTTTAAAGCATACTTACAATAATATATCGTTGGCCAACGATGTACATTATGTGATTTTCACAGAAAATCAATCAACAGGACAACTATGGGGAACAAACTCAGAAAATAAAAGCTAAACCAATACTAAAAGTTGGCCCTAATAGCCAAATCTATCATTTATCATGAGATACACAGAAAAAGCCACTGGGAGGAAAAAGAAATTAAGATAGGTCACAAAGTTGAAAAAAACGTCAAATTTACAAGTGATTCCAGACTTTTGCACACCACTGTAGTTTCTGGTGCTTGAAACATTTAATCCTGTGTGTCACTTCATCTCTCATTTGTTTTTCAGCCCTCATACAGGCTGGCAAGTTTACCAAGCTGATGTACCCAAAATCCCTACAGCTTGCATTGCGGTGGAAGATGCAGAAATGATGGCTCGCATAACTTCCCGTGGTACTAAAATTATTCTGACTCTGAAGATGGGAGCCAAGACCTATCCAGATGCAGATTCTTTTAACACTGTTGCAGAAATTGTTGGCAGCAAGTACCCAGAGCAGGTTATATTGTCATTTTTTTATTGTTCAGAAAATTATGAATAAGAAGCATTTTTAATAGCTTACTTATGTCATCTACTGTGTCCCCCCAACCTGATATGTCATTGAAGCAATTGTTCTATGCTCTTGTGCAGAATTTTGCTAGAGACTTTGCCGCACTAATCTTGCTTTCCAATGTAGAGAGCAAGCCAGCTTGGGAAAATCGCAAGCAATAACACTGCACTAAAGCACAGTGTAGTGGGCATGCTAAGTGCACGCTAAAGAAGGAATCTTTAATTACTCCTGATGTGTAAAAAAAAAATCCCTGCTGAAACATAAGCACAGTGTTTTTCTTCTTTAACACTGGATTTTTGACAGCTTCATGCAGGCATAAAGATACAGCGGGAAGCACAAAGATCATCTGAGGTGAAGTTATACACTTCCCCTCAGTTGACCTCCGCTTGCAGTCCCTCTTTCTCCCCACCTTGCCAAGTCCTTCCTGGTGGCCCAGTGGCCCCGACACCCTCCCCCCCCCTGCCAAACAGAATAATCACTAATAGCAAGAATGTACCTCACGTCTTGAAAAATGGCGGCGCCTGACCCAGCATGGTGCACCCTGGGATATACTGGATGGGGTTGGTCTGCTATATAAGGCAATAATTGCTTTATGGCAGAGTGACATCCCCAGCCCCCAGGATGCATCCTGGGAAGCTGACCTCATGTGCATTCCAGGATGCACCCGGGAGGTTCACTCTGCCATATAAGGAATTTTGCTTTATATGGCAGTCTGGCCCTGTCCAGGCACTGACTTTTTTCAAGATGGTGGCATGGGTTGGGGGGGGAGGGGGAAGAAGGAGTTTGTAGGTTATGCTCCTGCCTCCCGACTTTAGAAATGGGGGAAAGTATTGGGCTGGGAAGAGTCCCAGCCTGGCAGCTCTGAGGGGATGATGGCCACCAATGATTATATTTTTTGGTGGGGGGAGGAGGAGATCTAGCAGGAGATGACTAGCATGTTTTTTTTTTTTTAAATCTCCCTTCCTGTCAGTGGGTGAGCTGATCTCCACTCACGCACTAACAGGAGGGGAGATATTTGCACGCAGGCCAGCATGTGTGCAGAGGTATCAACCATAATGCAGGCCCCTAGGTGCATGTGTTTGGCTTGCTCTCCCTGTTTTGTGGATGTTTTGCACACAGCTCATTTACTCATTTACATGCTGTTTGCTTACAGCACAGATGAGCAAAACATTTGCATTAAACTTGTATAAGGAAACCCTGCTCTAGAGCTTTAGCATGGGGCTCTAGTGCAGGGTTTCTGCAACAACCTGCGAACCTTGTTGAAAGGGGCTTTGTTTGCAATTACTGTGTAAATGTTGCATATTATAAAATATGTCTTGAATTGCCCCGAACACGTGTGATTTTGTTCCATTGATGTTAATAATATCACACCAGGATATTGCAGTAACCTCTTGACATATCTATATTTTATTTGCGTGTTTTCTGTACCACTCAAGGTAGTTTCCATTGAACTTAAGGAAACAGTTTACAATAAACATAAGTGAAAGTTAACAATGGAAATTAACATTATAAACTAGATATTTAATTAACTGGTAACTTATTTACATGGGAAGTGCAAATTAAGCATTGTGTGAAGTTCATTAGTTGTACCTTAGTCCAGATAGTGGAAATTTCCTATGGGTAATGAGAGTAGCCATGAGGAGTGGACAAGGATCTATATATCTCCAGGAACAAGCAGGAATGAGTCTTCACATATGGGTACGTCGGTACCGACGGAGCCTGCGCGGGAACGCTCCCCAGCATCCAAAAAGGAAGCTTTTGGGAGCATCCCACACGCATGCGCGCTGCCTTCCCGCCCATTCACTTCCCTCTCATCAGTTTTCTGTTTTCCGCGGAGCCAGCAGGAAGTATTCCTGTCACCGCAGAAAATTCTTCTTTTTTATTTTTGTTTTTTGTGGTCACGTCTGCCTTCCCTCGATGCCACCGGTACCGCCGGTGCTTTTCTTTCTTTTTACTAAAAATTTCTTCTTTTTCTAAGGAATTTTTTCCTGTTTAGTGCCTGACGGATTCTAGGCCACTAGGCCACTAGGCCTCTACCCTTTCCATTATGGAAAAGCCAGCCACTATCCTTAAGAAATGCCCAAAGTGTAGCAGTACAAATATATTTTTAGACACTCATTCTTGGTGTCTAAAATGGTTAGGTCCTGACCATTGCCCACTGGAGTGTCTTTCCTGCTGGAGCTCAAACAGAAGAGGTCTTCAGGATCGAGCACAACTCGATACCCGGTTCACATCGGACTCGATGTCACCAGCCAGAATATCTTCTTTTTCACAGGATCAGGTAACCAAACAAAAGTCTGTAAAGACTAGCCAGTCTTCGAGTGGTAGATCTCCTTCTAAGTATCGAGATGCCTCTGGCGTTGCCCTCGAGGACATTTTGGCAATAAAGCCCCGGCAGGAGTCTTCGGGCTCCAAAGCATTAATGGGGCTTCAGGTTGTTCCTGGGGTTCTTACCTCGATGAACATACCTGGGCCATGCTCGGTGGTTGTGGCCGCTTCGAGCGGTACCGACACCCTGGCATCGGCTATGGTGATGGATGAAACACGCCTCACCGATGAACGTAGTCTAGTGCTCTCAGCTACTTCGGTACCACTAGAGTTGCTGCAGACCGTTCCTCGAGTATCGGTATCGGCTTCGGTACCGGTACCGGTATCGACATCGGCACCGGTGTCGGTACCGTCCATGCTTGCTTCGACAGACTCGCTTCCTTCGATGCCAAGCCTGGAATTGCTCTCTAGCATGGAGGATTCAGTACCGACCTCGGCCGGTACCGAAGACATCGCTTTAAAGAAAATCTGATGCTTCATCCTTTCAAGTCTTCTGATCTCGATGACTGGGATGAATCCATCGGTACCAAGGCTGAATTCTCAACAATTCTAGCCTTTACCCCTCATTTTAGGGGGTCCTCCTCAGGGGAGATTTCTTTTCAAGCTTTTCTGCTTGATATGGCAAAGTTACTTGCCATTTCTATACCTGGTAAAGAATCTATACCAGGGAATTCAGAAACCCTGCAATTCCTCTGGATTCCAAAGGAGGTGATCATGCTTCCTTTGCATCAGATCTTACAGGATCTACAATTAAGAATGTGGGAAACTCCTTTAACGGTACCCCCACATTCTAAGACACTTGACACTATGTACAAGGTGCCACCTTCTCCAGGTTTTCAAAAGACTCAACTTCCTCATCATTCTGTTGTTGTAGAATCAGCAGTGAGGCGTATTAAGAGTGCAAAGAAGCACTCCTCTTAGCCGCCAGGTCGTGAGTCTAGGACTTTAGATGCCTTTGGACGTTGATGCTTCCAGGCATCCATGCTTTCAGCAAAAATTATCTCATATATTTTCTATATGGGATTATCTCTTGAAGAGGTCACAAAGAACTTAAAACTTTTGAACCCTTTTCTTCAAGAACATAAAAGAGCAGACTATTCCTTATTAGTCAGTCATGCTCAAAATGTCTCTAAATTCCTTAATCATGCTTCCCTGGACTGTTTTGAATCTATTAGCAGAACTTCTGCTATAACCATAGGGGCACGACGCATGGCCTGGCTCCAAGCTTCAGACTTGGACAAATGGGTACAAGAAAGGCTGGGAAATACTCCTTGTACTGGTGAAAATCTCTTTAACAAGGATGCTTTATTCCAAGCTAATCAGTTAAACACTGATATTGTTGCTTTCAGAGGATTGTCAAAACTTTCCTCTATCCCAGCTAGTAAAAAATCTCCTAACAAACTTTATCTCTAAGGGGAAAAAGTTTTATCCATCTTCTACCCATCATGCAGATGTTTCCAAAGAAGGGCAACATCAAACCAGGCTAAGAAAATCAAAACCTCAACAGGCTCAGCAAACCCAGCAGTCGCAGGGTTTCTGATATTTTATTCATTAAATCTCTTTTTCCTGTTTGAGGTTTAGAACTAGTAACCTACTTCTTATCAAAAGAAGCATCTACAGTTCATCTCATCCTTACTGAGATATCAGTGATACACTGACTCAATCCTCGACTCTAGGCATGAATCTCTTGCCACAAGAGAAATCCATTCTTTTAGCTCCAAGAGCTACTGAGGACAATCATGCCCTACAGGTAACAGGGTTCTCCTCTCCTTTTTGAAGGAAAAAGAGGAGTAACAACTAACAACAAGGTAGGCTATGTCCTTCACCTTGACAGTTTTCCTGTACGAGGATATCTCATAGTTTTGGACTGCAAGGGGGCTTCACCTTTTCAGGGACTTACCAAATTGTAAGTTTTCTCAACTCTGTATTACTTCTATCCCTCTTAGTCGGGACATTTAGTCTCTAAGAGTGATACTATTCAACTGGCGGGCTTATTTTTGAGCCCATAGGTTTTCTTCAGTACCTACTCCAGTAACTGGTTTCCATACAGAGTTTTCTTTCCCTTTACAATCTTCTCAAATATTTCTTTTAAGACAGCTTATCAGACAGTAATTGAGTTTTACCACTCCTAATTATGTCTGTCGGTCCTTTTCCAATCTATAGGACCTAACTTTTTCTGCTGCCTTAATAACAGATAATTCCAAGAGAGGTTCCACAACCTACTTGGACAATTTATCATTGCAGGCAACCGGCCTGTCTACTATTCTTAGCCATCTTTAATTCTTTTTGGCTCCAACAGAATAGATTAGGTTGCACACTGGCAATTAAACAGCCAGATCTCACCTAAGCAACCTACAACATGCTCTCTGCAATTAAACAAAAAAGCTCTGCAACTATGAGTCTTTGCTAGAAAGCGTCAGAGCCATTCCTAGTAGGTAGCTTCTAGATCAGGAATGGGCAAACTACGGCCCGGCGGACCTTTTAATCCGGCCCGTGGAGCTCATAGCGGTCAGAGGAGAATGGAGAGCTGAGAGGGACGAGTGCGAGGTAAGAGCTTCTAACGGTGGAAGGGGGAAAGAGACTGCGGTGGGAGCGTGGCCACCTTGATCTCACGTTGTGGGGACGATGTCTCCTTCCTTAGCGCAGGGAAAGCGCGAGCCGTCACTCTCGCGCATCTGTCTATTGTCTGCCACACTGGCTCTGTCCCTCCTTCGCCGGCAGAGCACGATTCGCGCAGAGCCCTTTTATTGATGCCCGAAGGGTATGTACGTATACAGTGTTATCTATCTATCTTGCCATTGGCTTGCAGCACAGCACGGGCGTCTTGTTCATGCATTCATCTTCCTTCTGCAGCGGTATTTGAATTGTAGAGTCTGAGTGAGGTCCAAGTAAGTGGCTGGAATAGTTTCCGCTCTCTTTCTTGCGTCTTGTTATCCCCGCTCTTGGAAGCGGTGGGCAAATCACACTGGCTAAAAGAGGAATTCGAAGGGGCAACAGACTGTTCAGTGGCTAAGAAGTTGTAAAGTAGAGAGCAGCGCATGCTATGGGTCTGACTTTCGAAGATGATAATGGGGGGAAGCGTTAGAAAATCGGATTCGTTAACAAAAATAAGTAGCTTGCCTTTCTCCAGCCCTCTTTGCTTTTCCTTACGTGAAACTCCTTACCTATAAGATAAGTTGTGGAAAAGCTTCTCTTTGTCTGTAATCATTTCCCATATTCTTTATCTTTATTCTGGATGTACTTCGTCAGTGTCGAGCTTGCAGGACAAGTTTCTGCTGACAAAGAATCACTTTTCCTTTTTTTTTTTTTTTATTCAGGTCACCGTGAAGGTGTCTGTTTCCCAAGAATTATATCAGAACAAAAGGAAAGGGACTTGGTTTTGTCTTTTAAATTACTTTTTTTAAAGAGAGTATCAGAGCTACTGGTTACCCAGTCCCAGGTGGGAGACTTTTTAGCCAGTCCTGGTTTTGAACTTACATGTCAAATGCAATGTATGGTTATTTGTAGTTTCTTTTTATATCCATTGAAATTGATGCTGCAGGTCCCAAAATGCATTAGAAATCTAGGACTGGCTTAAAAATGTCTGTCTTGGAACTGGCAACTCTGGAATATAGCTGCTTTTGTATTTTCATTTTGAGTGGAACCACCGCAGAGGCAATGGCTCAGGGTATAAAATATGTTTTTAAATACTGACTTGAGACCTATTTTTCATGACAGTTACTGAGACTTGTAGATAATATTCTAAGTATTTTGTAATTATTTCCTCAGAGCAGACAAATGCTGTCTAGAAAACACCCTTATGAGAGGCTAATTTTTCTGCTAAGTGGATGTGGTTTGTCTGCAAGAATTGCCCAAATTAGATCAGACGGGAGGTCCATCATCCTGTCTCAGATAGTGGCAAGCAATGGGGTGTTTAAGAAACAGCAGATATGTAGAACCGTCCGTCCACTGTTGTCCTGCATTTGATAAAGGTTAAAAACAAGAATCGGATCACGAGGCATGGAGCAGGCCAAGGTGATGCCATTGTGGTTGAGGAGTGTTCCTCAGAACCATTAATGACCTTATGTGAGAATCGTAAGAGGAAGGTTCAAGACAATCCAGGAACATAAAACTTCTGAAATTAAGGTAAAACACTTCCAAATGGACCAGAAAAGATTTAACAAAGATCTGGGCATTCTATCATATTATAAACTATGCGGTTTTACAGCTTTCTCACTGTTTGATCACCCATCTACTCTTGGTCCGGCCCCCGGGTCCAATATATGAACCCATTGCGGCCCTCGAGTCAAAATGTTTGCCCACCCCTGTTCTAGATTGTTAAAAAGGCTTTGCCCAGTCATGCTCCTACATGATGGGTTTTTTTCCTACTCTTACCATCTTCCTTAAAATTTCCTTTTAAGGAAAAGGAACCAGGGCTTAGACCACGTGAAAACATAAAGAATTGCTCAATTCCCTGGGTTTTTCCACATCTCCAGTAGAACTCTTACAACAGGGATGCATTCTTTTTCACTGCAGTTGGTCCTTGTCTACAGTTTTCCTTCTAATTCCCAAAACTTCATTGAAGCTTATGCTGAACAAAGAACGCATGATACTCATATTGCCCTCATAGAGGGGAAAACATGGTATCCCCTTATATTGCGTCGTCTTCTCCACACTGAAGTTATAGAAGGATCCAGACTTGTTGTCTTAAGACTAAGGATCTCCTCCTGCACCCCTTCTCGTAGGTCTCCATTTGTGGTTATTCAAAGGCTAGAATTTTTAAAGAAATCTAGACCTCTCCTTCTAAGTAAGAACATTCCACTGGTTTCCATGTAACCTTCTCCATGGTTCTTCCACTTGTAACCAGAAAGAGATTCTCTATCCATATTCTCAAGCAGGTCTTACCCCTTCTTGTTATTAAGTGGATCTCTCTCTCTCTCTCTCTCTATATATATATATATACATATATATATACACACACATATATATATCTAAATATCAGACTTTGAAAGATTTGTTACTGTCCATATTAATGCTGTTCCAGCATACCATAGCGTTTTAAATGGACAGCCAATTTCTATGGTAATTAGAAACTACCTTCTTTTACCGTAAGCTTCTGGTTATGTTGCATCTGAAGCTCTCCATGTAAAGTCATTATCCTAAGTGACATCACTTAGGGAAGACATTACTGATCTTCAAGAAATTGGAGGCTACACTGCCTACCACAAATGTTTCTTTCTTTCATTTGGATAGAGGGGTCTTAAAGACCCATCCTTTTCTGCAAACTAGTCAGATTTATCTCCTCTCTTTCCTAGAGCCTCTTTCTGCTCCAAGGACAAAGAGCTTCCAACTTTGGCCTACAGAAGCTTTTGCTTCTCCTCCAAAGTCCAACCTCATTAAACTCCCCCAGTTTTTCTTCTGGGATTAGTTCTAGCCATTAAGGCTTCTGACCTCTGCCTGTATTGCAAAATGTATTTTTCCTCTACTTCACAGTGAGGTGATTTGTTTGAGGATAATATACTGGCTCTTAGCACCAGACCATATTACCCTCAACAAATACTTTCGCAATACTTTGAGTAAGGTCCACATTAGAAAATTGGAATTCAATATTTGCTAACAATTATGGTCTACACAAGGACTCCCCTCTAGATGCCTTGTTTAGTCAAGCTATTCCACAGCACACCCTTTTTTATTCAACTCCTATCCTCCATCCCTTGGATGCCTTAGGTTCTGGGAAATAGCATGCCCCATCCATTAGATTTGCAACATGCTGGGACCTCCTCTAGGCATCTCTAGCTTGGGGTCCCCATATGTGAAGACTCATTCCCGCTTGTTCCTGGAGATAGCACAGTTACTTATCTGTAACAGGTGATCTCTGGGAACTGCAGGAATAAGTCTTCACAACCCACCCACCTCCCCTAGGAGTTGTTCTCTCTCTCTCTCTCTCTCTCTCTAATTTGTCTACTTCCCTCCTTCGGACTCAGCTACAAACCCAACTGATGAGAGGGAAGTGAATGGGCGGGAAGGCAGCGCGCATGCGTGTGGGATGCTCCCAAAAGCTTTCTTTTTGGACGCTGGGGAGCATTCCCGTGCAGGCTCCGTCGGTACCGACGTACCCATATGTGAAGACTTATTCCTGCTCTTCCCAGAGATCACCTGTTACAGGTAAATAACTGTGCTATTTGTGATTATGTAGGGTATATATTTTGTCGTTCTATCTTATTTTGAAAATATTCTGTAAAGAGGTATGTCTTGATTTCTTTCTGGAGGTAGGTAGGTCATTTATGTTCCTTAGATTGTGGGGGAAAGAGTTCCAAATAATTGGTGAGTAGAAAGTAAAGGCTTTGTTACTTGTTGCTTGGTTGATTTTTCTAGTCCGTAGAGATTGCTAAAGAGTTTTGTGTGCATCCTCTCCTCTGTTTGTAATCCAGAAGTGTGGTTATTGGAGAACTTAGTGGGATGGAGCCAAGTTGTGTAGTATCTTGACTGTAGTCATTAGGGATTATATTTGATTGTACATTGAATAGGTAGCCAGCGCAGTTGGTGAAGAATGGGTGTGATGTGTTCAGTTTTAGCTACTTTCTGAATGTGACTGTGACTGTGTGTTGGGTTATCTTCAGTTGGCTTAGGGCTTGTCTCAGAAGTCCCTGTAGGATGCTGTTGAAATAGTCAAAGTGGGGGCAAACCATTGCTTGTATTACCGAGCGGAAGTCTTGGGATGAAAGTAGGGGTCTTAGGTTTTGAATCATCCTAATTTTATTGTAGATTGTTTGAGTTGTTAAGTTGATATGTTTAGTCAGGTTTAGGTTTTGATCTAGAATTTTGCCTAGGTATCTCACTTCATTCTTTACTTCCAGATATGCATCTTTGACTTGTATTTTGGTTGATGCTGTGAAGTCCTTGTTCGTTTTTTGGTTTTTTTAAACTTCTTTATTTATATTTCCAACAAAATACAAAAGAAATAAAACCAAATTACAATAAATCAAAATACAAAATATTTCTTAGTAATAAGAACCAGAAAAGAAAAGCTATTTATAGCCCACCCAACCCTATCCCTCCCACCATCATGAGATCATCATCAGGGGCTATAGAAAACAAAAACAAAACAGCTGAAGGCCTACCGGGCCTAAAAGGGTTTTAGAAGATCACCACCCCATTACATAGGAAACAGAAGGATTTGACTAATAACCCTATTATTATATCTCATATTTTGCTTTAGAAATATACTTCTGTATGGGTTTCCACTTAAGAAAAGTGGAGGGTGTGAGGATTCTGCCACATCATGGCATTTGTTCATATTTGCAGCATAAGCACAAGCGGTTCCACCATTCGTGCCAACTAAGCTCTGCAGTATGTTTCCAATTAGAAATAACGAGATGTAGGGCCACTCCCAACATGAAGTCAAGCAAAAACTGACAGTCTCTCTGTAACGACGCAATGTCATTTGCTGATCGAAAAATGACCATAGTCCAGGAGAGAGTAGCCTGAAATCCCAGCACCTCTTGAATGCGATTCCATATTGAAACCCAGTAAGACTGAATGGTAGGGCAATCATACTCCACATGTCTCAAAGTACCGATATCTCCCCGACAAGACCAACGCTCATTCCCAGTTGTCTTATAACATTTAGCAACCTTCACCAGAGTGAAGTGCGCTCTGTGAGCAAAGAAGTACATGGCTTGTGAGACAGAGGCAGACTGAGAGACCCTATTCATCTTTCCCCAGAATTTTGTCCAAGTTTCCGGAGAAAGGACTTCCCCAGTGTCATGCTCCCATACTCGTTGAACTCCAATGGCCTGAGAACTGTTGTTCTGAACCACTAGTTTATAATATTGAGAAGCCACCCCAGAAGTCATATATATTGAACTTCAACCCCCATTCGTCAGACAATGAAGTAATATCTAATTGAGATTTTTCTATGCAATGCCTCAGCTGAATCCACTGAAAGTATAAGGAATGAGATAGATCAAATTCACTTTGCAAAGTGGGAAAAGGTTTCCTCTTACCATCCGATATTAGTTGGCCAACGCTCCAAATGCCCTTGCTAAACCATTTTTGCCATGCGAATGAGCTTTGATTGATTTTGAAAAAGGGACTTTGCCAGATAGGTATTAATTTCGATAAGCAAGCCTCCTTAGTAATTGCACTTGCTAATTGCTGAAAAGCCTTCTGAGTGTCCGATATGATTCTATGAGACTTCAGCCTCTTAATAGACACCATGGCAGGAAGAAGATTCAAGGGGAGAGGAGTACTTAATCTCTCTTCTAGTTCAAGCCATATTGGGCATATACCTACAGCCCCTTCCACCCATCACGATCCTTGTTTTAACAAAACAGTGATAGGCCTGAAAGTCAGGAAAATACCCCCCCTTCTCTTTTTTAGATTTGAGTTTCCTAAGAGCAATTCTAGGCGGTTTGTTTTTCCATAGAAATTGAACCAGAGTCTTTTCAATTTGACGATACACTTTATTTGTAAAAAACACAGGTAGCATTTCTAATATATAATTCACTTTAGGAGTGATAGTCATTTATCTCCAGGAACAAGCACCTGTCTTCACATATGGGAATCGTCGGTACTGACAGAACCGGCACGGGAACGCTCCGCAGCGTCCAATAGGAACGCTTTTGGGAGCATCCCTCAGCACATGCGCGCTGCCTTCCCGCCTTTCCAACTGTTCCTCTTCAGTTCTTCGTTTTCCGCGGAGCCGACAGGTCACATACCCTGTCACCGCCGAAAATTTCTTCTTTAAACTTGTTTTTCTTATGGTCGCGCCTGCCTTCGCTCGATGTCTACCGGTACCGCTGGTTCTCTTTTCTTCTTCTTTTCAAAAAAAAAAAAAATATATATATATGCTTCCGAAGTGTTTCTCTTCAGAAACATTTTCTTTTTGGTGCTAGGCGCCATTTTGGGCATTAGGCCCCATGTTCCTGAAAAATGGAAAAAAAAACCAGCTAGTGGTTTTAAAAAATGTACTAAGTGTGGCGGTACCATTTCCGTCACCGATACCCATGACTGGTGTCTCAAATGTTTAGGCCCTGACCATTCTCCATCGGAGTGTTCCTCTTGTATGGGGATGACTAAAAGAGGAAGACAGAACCGGGCTGCAAAGCTCGGTACCCTCTTTTCTTCAGATGTGTGATGTCCATTGCATCAACGTCTTCCAGAGCCTCGTCTTCCTCCCATGGATCTCAGGTAACTAAACATAAGAGCCTGTTCTCAAAGGGTAGATCTCCTTCCAAGCATCGAGAAGCCATTGGCATTGCCCTTGAGGAAACTATACCGGCAGAACAGCCCCGATGGGAGGCTTCGGCCTCCAGAGCACTAATGGGGTTCCAGGATGTTCTCGAGGCCTCGACCTCGGCAGACCTACTGGTGCCATGCTCAGGGGTTCCGGCCGCTTCTACCGGTAACGACACCCAGGCGTTGATAGGCCAGAGATTCCTCGCTATCCAAAGCAGTCTTGCAACTCTCTTTACAGCTGCGGTAGCGTTGACACCGCTACCAGTGGTTCAACAGGCACCGGTACCAACACCGATATCGGTGCTGGTACGAGCACCGACGGTACCGGTCCTGGTGGGAATTCTGCCCATGTCGACTTTTTCGGGCATCGACAGATCAGTACCGGCCCAACTCGGTGCCAACTTCGATCGGTACCGATACCGTGCTTTGACTCAGATAATTCGGTCGGTACCAGAGTACTTCTTCCGGAAGACTCCTTTTCTCCTTAATGCAGAATGTCTCCTCCGGAGGACATGTCTTTTCAGGATTTTATTTGTGATGTGGCCCGAGGCCTATCAATCACGGTAGTTCCTGAAAAAGAATCTAGAGCAAAGGAATTGGAAATACTCCAATACCTTAAGGCTCCCAAAGAGGCAGCTACCCTGCCCATTCATGAAATTCTTTATGATTTGATGCTCAGGATGTGGGAAACACCTCTGACCACATCTCCTCATTCTAGGAGACTCGATACCATGTATCGAGTTCCACCATGTCCTGGTTTTCAAAAGACTCATCTGCCACACCATTCAATGGTAGTGGAATCAGCCATGCGTAGGATGAAAAGTGCATAAAGACATGCATCCAATCCTCCAGGTCGTGAATGCAAGACTCTTGACGCCTTTGGGCGTCGAACATTTCAGGCTTCCATGCTTTCAGCTAGGATCAGCTCATATATTTTATATATGGGAAGGTTCCTCAAAGAAGTCACAGGAGACTTGGAGCTTATGAGCCCCCTTCTCCCTGATGACAAATGACAAGACTTCCTTACTCTTGTCAAGCATGCTCAAGACGTTTCCAAGTTTGTAAATCGTGCAACCTTTGACTGCTTTGAATGCATCAGCAGAACTTCTGCTATTGCCATTGGTGCACGTCGGATTGCCTGGCTTCAGGCATCAGACTTGGAGACTTGGGTACAGGACAAATTAGGAAACATCTCTTGCACAGGAGAAAACCTCTTTGGCAAGAATTGGCAGGAAAAGGCTAATGAGATAGATACTGGCAATCTCACTTTAGACATATTGTCAAAATCTACAGCCACTCCAGCCAAAAAGAAACCCTATAAAAAACCCTTTTTCAGCAAAAAGAGGAAGTTTTATCCATCCTATACCCAGCAAGGGCAAGCTGAGGGTCAAGTTGCCCAAAAGGGACAACAGCAACAATCCAGACAACAAAAGAAGCCAAAAGGCCAGAGAGCTCAACCAGCTCCACAGGCTCAGCCCCCTCAAGGGCTTTGACTCCTTCCTAGAAAGCTTAGCTTTCCTGCCTCTGAAGGGTCCAGAACCCCTAAACATTCCAGGCAGGTTGTGTCATTTTGTCAACAGATGGCACCAAATAACAGCAGAAAATTGGACTCTGTCCATTGTAGGGGAGGGGTACAAGCTTCATTTTCACAGCATGCCCCGCCTACAATCGTAAGACAGTTGAATTCCCAAACCTCTCTAGACAATCTACTGGATCAAGAGGTCTCAACACTCCTTGCTCAGGAAGCAATAGAGGAAGTGCCCATTCCCCAACAGGGTACAGGGTTCTACTCCTCCTATTTTCTTATTACAAAGAAAAGTTCAAAATGATTTCTCTGGGAACTCTTCTTCCATACCTTCAAAGTCAGGATTGGCTTTGCTCTCTAGATCTAAAGGATGCATATACTCATATTCTGATCCATCCAGATCACAGGAAATTCTTACGATTCCTTTTCAAGGGAAAACACCTCCAATACAGGGTTCTTCCTTTTGGTCTGGCTTTGGCACCAAGAGTATTCACGAAATGCATGGCAGTAGTAGCTGCATTCCTGCGAACCCTAGGGATATTCGTCTTCCCTTACTTAGACGACTGGCTCATTCGAGCCCCCAAGATTCCACAAGCCAGCTCTGCACTGTCTCGCGCAATGCGAATTCTCCAATACTTGGGATTGGTCATAAACTTCCCAAAATCCCAACTTGTTCCTTCTCAGACCCTGGAGTTCATAGGAGCTTGTTTAGATACCAGACAGTCAAGGGCTTTCCTCCCACAGCCCCACTGTCTTCGCATAATGCAACTAGCTTCTCAAGCAGCGGGAAAGTCCTCCCTAACTGCTCAAGAACTGCTGCAATTACTGGGACATATGACATCCACAGTTCATGTAGTTCCCTATGCTCGCCTCCACATGCGAGCAGCCCAGTGGACACTATCCACACAGTGGACACAGGCCACAGGACATCTGTCGGACAAGATATCAAACTCACAATGACTGATCTTGTCCCTACAATGGTGGCAATCACTGGAGAATCTTTTAGTGGGGTCTCCTTTCCAACAACCCCCATTCCGGGCCACCCTAACAACAGATGCATCACAGGTGGGATGGGGAGCACACCTGCATCATCTCTCCACCCAGGGTACCTGGACTCCACAGGAAGCTTGTCTTCACATAAACCTCCTAGAACTCAGAGCAATCTATCTAGCTCTTCGAGTATTCCATGCCCAGCTCAGCTACAAGATAGTCCTAGTCCAAACGGACAATCAAGTAGCCATGTTCTACGTGAACAAGCAGGGCGGAACACGCTCTCTGTGGTTATGCAACAAAGCTTTACGACTATGGGCCCTCGCCAGAGAGCATCAAATTCACCTTCTCGTGGTACATCTTCCAGGCATTCAAAACCTTTGGGCAGACAAACTCAGCCGAGTACTGCTGTCTCACGAATGGTCTCTCCACCTAGACCAGGTGATAAAGATATCTCACATCTGGGGAACCCCAGACATAGACCTTTTTGCAAGTCCACTGAATTCCAAACTTCCCCGGTTCTGTTCCAGACTTCCGGCTCACAATTGCCAGGGAAGGGACGCCTTCCTCCTTCACTGGGGTCAGGACTTCCTCTATGCCTTCCCACCCATTCTCCTCAACCCCAAAACACTCTTCAAGCTTCAGAGAGACAGAGATCGTATGATCCTGATAGCGCCACGGTGGCCACGACAAACGTGGTATGCCCTGCTTCTACATATCTTTCAAGGTGCACCTCTGGAGTTAGGGTGTGGTCCAGACCTTCTCTCCCAAGAGAACGGGATGCTATGTCACCCGAATCCCCAGTCCCTGCATCTCAGGATCTGGTTGCTGAAAGCCTAGAACTTCAGGATCTTAACCTTTCCGAACAGGTAAAGGATGTCCTTCAGGCTTCCAGAAAACCTTCCACAAGACGTTCTTACACCTTCAAGTGGAAATGTTTTACTATATGATGTTCTCAAAAGGGCTTAAACCCCTTGTGATACCTTTGGAAGTGGTACTAGAGTATCTACTTCATTTATAAAATTCTGGACTAAAGACAAATTCAGTAAGCGTCCATCTTAGTGCAATTGGAGTGGAGGAGTAGCCTAGTGGTTAGAGCACTGGCTTGGTAACCAAGCAACCAGGGTTCAATTCCCACTAGCACTCCTTGTGGCCTTGGGCAAGTCACTTAACCCTCCATTGCCTCGGAAGAAATGCCTGGCAATCTACTTCCGGTGACACTGCCAAGAAACCCAGGAGCTTCTGGGTTGCCAGGAGTCAGGACTGACTCGAAGGCACACATTGCATTGCATAAGCCTCTAAATGGACAGCCAATATCCACTCATAGCAAGATTTATGAGAGGTCTTCTATTAACAAAGCCTCCCATCAGGCCACCACTGGTGGCATGGGATTTAAATCTAGTTCTCTGACAGCTCATGAAACCGCCCTTTGAACCTTTAGCCACTACAACCCTAAAGTTTTTATTCTGGAAGGTCATCTTCCTAATTGCAATCACCTCCGCACATCGCATTAGTGATTTGCAAGCTTTAGGGGCTGATCCCCCCTTTTACAAGGTTTCACCATGATAAGGTTGTTCTCAGAACTCATCCACATTTTATGCCAAAGATAGTTTCGCCTTTTCATTTAAATCAATCGATTTACCTTCCTGTATTCTTTCTGAGGCCTTATGCCTCTAATGCAGAAAGGAACCTTCATACTTTGGACTGTAAAAGAGCCTTGGTTTTTTACCTACAAAGAACACAGCATCATAGAAAGTCCTCTCACCTTTTTGTTGCTTTTGATTCTAGTCATTTGGGACCAGTCTCCAAAAGAACTCTATCTAAATGGATTGCAAAATGCATATCCTTTACTTATGAGAGTAAGAGTCTTCCTCTTCAAGGCTATGTCACAATACAAGGCCATGTGAGAGCCATGGCAGCCTATATGGCTAACCTTCACTCTGTGTCTATCGATGACATCTGTCGAGCAGCCACCTGTGCACACCTTCACAGCTCACTACTGCCTAGATAAAGCCTCCCGTCGGAATGCCTTCTTTGGCCAGGCTGTTCTTCAACATCTCTTTCAGACTTAATTCAACTTATACCCACCAACCAATGTTCCCTCTAATTTTCTGTAGGCTGTGTGCGCATAAAATATCAGCTGTGCAGCTTTTGAAGGAAGGTTAAATTTTTGTGCGCCACATAACAACACTCGGCGTTATATACTTTAAAATTTGACTACACGTCAGAATACACTATGTACACCACATTGATTGCACTAGAAAATATTGTAGAACTTGTGAAAACCATAAATACACAACAACTTTTCAATTTTAAGAACGTCTGTGTTGTTGTCTATCAGAATCAGAACCGTAATTTTTGTGCGATCTGGTGTAAAGTATGTGCGCTCACTCGGCGAGGTGTGTGCGTGCGCACACGCGCACAGCTTAGAGGGAACAGTGCCACCAACCCTGATAGGATGCCAGAGATCCATGGGAGGAAGCATGGCCCACCTCACTATAGGTGGCAGCTTCCTGGGGCCATCTCCCCAGCATCTTCAGCTAGGGAGTCCCCATACGTGAAGACTACATTCCTGCTTGTTCCTGGAGATAGCGTAGTTACTCACCTGTAACAGTTGATCTCCCGGAACAGCAGGAATTTAGTCTTCACAACCCACTCACCTCCCCTAGGAGTTATCTCTCTATTTCTCTGTCTCTTTCCTCTCTTCCTCTATCCTTTCACTCAGCTACAAACTTAACTGAAGAGGGACAGTTGGAAAGGCGGGAAGGCAGCGCGCATGTGCTGAGGGATGCTCCCAAAAGCATTCCTATTGGATGCTGGGGAGCGTTCCCGCGCAAGTCCGTCGGTACTGACGATACCCATATGTGAAGACTAAATTCCTACTGTTCCCGGAGATCACCTGTTACAGGTGACTAATTACGCTTTATAGCTTGTGATGAGGAAGGCACTAGTGAGCCTGTAGAGATAGAAAAACTCAGTGATTGTACCTTTAAAAACATTCCAGCAGTGCACAGGCTTCAGAGCAAGCTTAGAGTTTCTGAGGCTAGGAGGCCACACCCAAGCTCTGCTGACGGAGTAGCAGGCTTGGAGCATGATTATGAACACCTGTTAAGGCAGAGAGAAACGCTGCCCAGGAAGCACCTTTATAAACCCTGCTTAGGGAAAAGCAGAAGAGAAAAGAGCTGCTCAGGAGGAAAAGGTTGCTCAGAAGGGAAGAGCAGAGCAAGCAAACATTCAAGGAGAGAGTCCAGGAAGACAGAGTCAGAGACGGACTCAGAGCAGGACTGGAAATTGGGCTGGAAGTTCCCAGAAAGAAAGTTCCAAGCAGAGGAAAGAAGAAGGACCTGGAAAGAGTCTGGCATAAGGGAAACCAGGCAAGCGCTGCACAGACGGAGAGAGCAGGGCAGGTTCCAAACTTCTGTTCCCTGACCAAGAGGTTCACAACACTCAGAGGTGGGTGTCTAGGTTTCAAACTAGGAGGCAGAAGAACCCAGCCTCCAACAGAGAGCCGTGGTTAAACCTCAGAGAGGAACTGGGGCAAGAGAACCAAAGAAAGATATCCAGTAATACAGTTCTCCATATTCCATACCGGGTAGAGAAGTCCTGGAGGGAGTTACAGGAATCCTCAGCAAGAATTCCACCAGAGGCAGGTCATGAGGGCTCAGTGCAGGATGATATAATTCCAGAGCAGGAGGAAATGCAAGTGGAGTATAATGAACCAGACCCCTTGATTACTGAACTGCCAATGGACTGTGCTTTGTGTCGTGGCTACAGAATCCTTGGTTAAGGAGTAGCAGCCTGAGTAAATGCTTTTGGGAAAAGCACTACCAAGAAAACTTAACCTTGCTAAGGTAGGAACCAGGTTAAGTAAGACAAGCTTGCACAGCACTGTATATTATCTCACTAAGGAAGCAGAAAGACATTCTTTACTTTGCTGAACCTAAGAAGCTGTACTTTTGATTTGCCTGTTTTGATTGACGAAACGTCTGCGTCTTCTTAATGCCTTTGAGAAGTTACTCAGCTTAAGGATGTAAATATTTTCTGTGCTTTTTGTCCTGGAGGGAATATCCAGATACTTTGCATTTGAACCTTATTTGTGCATATTTTGGGGAAATAAACTGTGTCATGTTTGCCTTCACTCGATGTCTCCATGACTATCCTTTTTAAGAGGGAAACTACAACTCCCAGAGGGCACTGCTCCTGAAGGAAATAGTTTTCAAACCCTTTAAAGAGTACTAAAATGGCAACCCTAATCCCCTAAGCACGTGGCTGGGGATAGGGACACGTGACAAGTGGCATAGTTTGCAGGATCTTTTTCACGCCTGTATCAGGATTTTTGAAAAAAAATCACTTCAGGATATACGCTGCAGAAATAAAACTCCAAGCTACTCAACGGTGCGGAAGTACCCAGAGTGGAGGATCACTGTCAAGGTCAGACGAAACACCGGGAGGATCAGTGAGACCTATACCTTTTCAAGGCATGAGTCTACGCCTACCTCAGGTAAAGGGTAATTAGGCGTGAGATAAAAGGGATTTGAGTACAAAAGGTGCAAGAATCCATGTGCTGAAGTTACTGAAACTTGCAGTAGTGGGTGGTATCGCTCTTGGTTTTGTTTGTCTCTTCCTTTTTCCCTACAGAAGCCGCTGCAATGGAGCAGGCGGACATATTGAAGTGGATGGCATCCCAATTTGAAAACCAGAGGGAAATGGCATATCTGGCTCAGGAACAAGCTGCAGCCGCACTACGTGCACAGCAGAAGCCGGTACTAGAACTGTTGGAGGTGTGGCTAGCTAAGCAGAAAGCGACCGAGGAAGCAGCACCAGTTCCTCCAGGTTTTGCAGAGACACACACTATCTGTGGGATAGGACCACAAACTGGTGGGACACTTACCTTTGGGAAACTGTCTGAAAATGATGATTTAGATGACTTTTTAGAGTCTTTTGATCGGGTTGCGCACACTGTGGGATGGCCTAAAGAGCAATGGGCTGTACACCTTGCCACAACTCTCACTGGAGAAGTGTTGGCGGCATACAGGGCCATGCCTGCAGCGCTTGCCACAAATTATGAGGAATTAAAAAAACGCTATCAGAGATCGCCTAGGTCTAACCCCGATGGTCTACCATCGCATGTTAAGAGCGACCAAGTTAAACGTTGGTGAGACACCAAAAGCTCTCTGTCAAAGGATCAGAAGCTTGGTAATGAAATGGTTGATACCAGAAGGGAAAACTCTAGAAACAGTCTTAGATACTATTAGAACAATTTATGACCGCAGTTCCAGAGGAGGTTAAAACCTTTCTGATCTTGCAAAACTGCCAGACTACGGAGGAAGCCACCCAGCTGACCGAGCGCTATCTGGAAGCACAGTTGGCCGGTCATACAAATGTGGGCACTCCAAAATTGGCAGCCAAGGCTAGTTTTGAAACAGCAGAAAGGAGGCCAAGGTCAATGAGTGAATGCGAAAAATTTTGTATACCCTTGCAGAAAAGTAACTGTGAGAAAAGAAAATGTTTCAGATGTGGTAATATAGGACACCTACAAAAACAATGTAAGGCACGTATAGCACTGATGACTGCTATTGAGAAAGATACAAGGGAGGGTTTCCTCTTGAATGTAGAAGTTCAAGGCGCTGATACAAAAGCTTTACTTGACTCCGGCGCCGACCAGAGCATGATCTCTAAGAAACTCTGGCAAGCCATAGAATCTCAGAGTGAGGCAGTCTCGAGCAGACCTGAGGGAAAAGTCAGGATTAGATGTATCCACGGGGCATCATCTTTTTATCCTATGTATAATCTGGTAGTAAAAAGGGTTAGGGATACAAAAGAAAATCCTGATAGCTGTAGTCCCAAGGTTGCCATATGACCTGGTGTTGGGCAGGGATTGGCCCCAAGTCCAAAAGGGATTGGAGAAGGGCTTACAGAAAAAAGTGGGTCTGGTCTCTACACGCTCTCAGTCAGAAGCCCTGAACAAAAAGGATGAACCCCCAGATGAATCTTTGAGAGAGTTACCGTCACATGATGATCTAGTTGTTTCCCCTTCCAACAGGAGTAGAAAAGGAAAAGCAGAGAAACGCCATGAAAGGCAATGCAGGTCTCAAAGGAGAGCTGATTTGGAGGCTGGACAAGGATTGCCTTGGGTCCCAGCCGAGTTAGTGGAGAAGTTCCCGTCCTTCCCCAAGGAGCAGCAAGCAGATCCCACGCTTATACGGGCATTTGAACATGCTTGGGAGGAAAGGGATGTCCTTCCAAGATTCCTCCTAGAGAAGGGAGTGCTGTACAGGGAGAGCCTGGATCCCCAGACAGGGACTGTCCGTAAGCAGCTGGTGGTGCCCAGCTCTTTTAAGACGTTGGTCTTAAGGCTGGCGCACAATCATCCGGTAGGAGGTCATAAAGGCATACAGGGGACTCTAGATCAGATACTAGCCCGT
The DNA here is from genome assembly GCA_033557465.1 of Ichthyophis bannanicus. Lineage (NCBI taxonomy): Eukaryota > Metazoa > Chordata > Amphibia > Gymnophiona > Ichthyophiidae > Ichthyophis > Ichthyophis bannanicus. The sequence continues at coordinate 1,651,089,641 of CM066031.1, forward strand.
TTTTATTGGCCGGGCATATTCAAAGAAACCTCACGATTTTGTGAGTCTTACCCGTTGTGTCAGCGAGTTACCTCAGCCTATCCACCCGGGGTGCCCATGCTCCCAATGCCATTGATATCGGAACCTATTCGTAGAATTGCTATGGATATAGTCGGACCTCTGATAAAGACACCCCGAGGTTTTCAATGTATACTGGTTATAGTGGATCAAGCCACTAGGTTCCCTTGGGCCATTCCCTTAAGGAATATATCGGCAAAAACTATAGCGCTAGAGGTAATAAAGCTATTCTGTGAGGTGGGTTTTCCCCAGGAGGTGCTGACAGACTGGGGCAGTAATTTTATGTCCAAATATTTAGCCCAAGTGTGGGACGCCTTTGGAATACAACATGTAAGGACAGCCGCCTATCACCCTCAGTCCAATGGACTGGTTGGGAGACAAAACCAAACATTGAAACAAATGCTGAGGCGAGGCCTGGATGGTAATATGGCTGAGTGGGATACTATGCTTCCCTTTGTCCTGTATGCCTGCCGAGAGTGGACACAAGCATCTTTGGGAGCCTCTCCTTATGAATTGATGTATGGGCGGGCCCCATGAGGAATTTTAGATATAGTAAGGGAAGAATGGGTTGAGCCTGAAATAGAAGTAACTGAGGTACCCTGTTTTCTACGGGATTTAAGGGGACGGTTGCATAGAACCTCCCAGGTAGCGGAGGGAAACCTAAGAGCCAGTCAGGTACACCAGAAGAAGTATTACGATAAGGGTACGAAACCTCGCCAACTCGCGGTAGGCGAAAAAGTTATAGTAATGGTTGCAGGGGCCACTCCAAAATTTTAGGGCCAGTGGAAAGGACCATATAAAGTGGTCAAGCAAGTTGGACCAGTATCATATGAAGTAGAGAACAAGAGAGGCCGCCAACAGGCTTACCATATCAATGTTCTCAGGCCCTGGCATGACCGAATAGCGTTAGGCAATCTAGCAAAAGTAGAGCATAAGGCAGGAGCTTGGCCGCAAAATGCTGGTTACCCGATCAAGAATTACGAGCTGTGCGGGTGAAAAATCGCCAGCCCGTAATATCTTAAGGGGGGGGGGATATGTGATGAGGAAGGCTGTCAGACGGCTGCCTGGGTGAGAATCTTCACAGTCTTGTCAAGTGCATATATCTATATGATTTGCAAGGTATTGTGGGCAATTTATTTATTTATTTATTTATTTATTTGTATTTCTTCTATACCGCACTCTTTTTCATCAGCGCGGTTTACATTAAACAGGAATACTCATTTCAATCAACAGACTGTGGTGAGCTTACATATAACAGGAAGTATACAACTGGGATTATAACTTAGGGAAACTATGTACATATTTGTAGTATGTATAGGACCTATATACACGGCAATGTAGTTCATTCACACCAGACACAGCTGCTGACAATAATTTAGTTGTGCTCTTGGGTAAAGCCAATAAGATATTTATTTATGGGGTTATTTCTCCCAACACAGATATGCTTGGTAGCACATAAATTAGGTTACTTGCTTTCAGTGTTAACTTGGAAAAACAAAGTCAAAATCAGGAAAACAACAAATGAAAAGCCACAAAGAAAGAAACAAACTGTTCTTTTCAGGTTAACTTCTGATTACTTCCCACATAGATACAGAAGTGATTCTCTCCTAACTCACAAGCAATTAGGTAAGGCTTAATTGCTAGCAGTTATCCAGCTGAAACCCCTTAGCTGGCTTGCTTTCTACTGTGTGGGTCAAATCCTGCTTCAGGAGCTTTTCTGGGTAGATTAAAGAACAAATTTGTATTTCTTTGTGATGGTTGCTGTACTTTATAACAGAAAGTTACCAACGGAGTTTAGATAGAGAGCAGTCCATATAAACAGGATCCTCATCTGCTATTATTCCCCCTTGTTCAACAAGCATGGGTTCAATATCATGGATTGGCACAGATGAATCTCTCAATGGAGCATTTTCAGGAGAATACTTGTTTCCCTGCTGTCTTTCAAGGTTATAGCTAGGGCATAGATCAGTGTTCATACCTGAGCTTCCATTGCTGCTAGAGTTCCTCTCTATATAGCCTGGCCAGTATGTAATCCAGTTCTTATGTCCAGCCTTCCAATCCAGATCCCTGGACACTGGATCTCTCTTCACATACCTTCTGGCACGGGTCTTAGGATCCCTTCCACGTGCAGCCGTCTCCCTCACAGGTAGCCTCTGGTGATTCCTAGCTCTGCAGCACCATTCCTCTGGTTTTCCCCAGTCCAATGGTGTATGCTGGCCCTTGGAATACCTCCCAGTATACGTACTGCTTTGGACTCTTCTAGACCTCTCAAAGGCTTTTCTCCTCTTTCTTCCAGAGGGTTTCCTTGCCTCTCTGTCTGTCCGGTTTGGCTTCTGCTTCTGATGATCCTTCAGATGAAACTGATGATCAAACTCAAGCTGATTCTCAGGATACTGAGGACAATTCTCTGGATATCCAAGGTGATCATGAAGATGGTCATCTGTAGAATAAACTCTACTCTTATTCTGCTTAGATGAGTGCTCCTCCCTAATACAGCGCAGCTGGGCTGAATCAGGCCTTGCCCTTTGAGATGAGTGTTCCATCCTAGCACAGCACAGCTGTGCTGAATCAAGCCCTGCCCTTTGCAATGAGTGCTTGGGGATTACCTCATAGCCCTTTTGATTGAACACACGTTTTCTCACTTCAGCTCCTCTCATGGCTATTGGAAACCTGGTGCATTCTGGGACTGGTAGTGTTTTATGGCAAAATTCTGTTTTCTCATTTCTACCAGCACTGACAGGTTGCTTGTTCAGAGACACTTCACCTTTTCTATAGCCCCTTCCTGAGCTATGATAAGCTTCCTTATCACAAGGCACTAGTGAGCCTGTAGAGATAGAAAAAGTCAGTGATTGTACCTTTAAAAACATTCCAGCAGTGCACAGGCTTCAGAGCAAGCTTAGAGTTTCTGAGGCTAGGCTGCCACACCCAAGCTCTGTTGATGGAGTAGCTGGCTTGGAGCATGATTATGAACACCTGTTAAAGCAGAGAGAAACGCTGCCCAGGAAGCACCTTTATAAACCCTGCTTAGGGAAAAGCAGAAGAGAGAAGAGCTGCTCAGGAGGAAAAGGTTGCTCAGAAGGGAAGAGCAGAGCAAGCAAACACTCAAGGAGAGAGTCCAGGAAGACAGAGTCAGAGACGGACTCAGAGCAGGACTGGAAATTGGGCTGGAAGTTCCCAGAAAGAAAGTTCCAAGCAGAGGAAAGAAGAAGGACCTGGAAAGAGTCTGGCACAAGGGAAACCAGGCAAGTGCTGCTCAGACGGAGAGAGCAGGGCAGGTTCCAAACTTCTGTTCCTGACCAAGAGGTTCACAACACTCAGAGGTGGGTGCCTAGGTTTCAAACTAGGAGGCAGAAGAACCCAGCCTCCAACAGAGAGCCGTGGTTAAACCTCAGAGAGGAACTGGGGCAAGAGAACCAAAGAAAGATATCCAGTAATACAGTTCTCCATATTCCTTACCGGGTAGAGAAGTCCTGGAGGGAGTTACAGGAATCCTCAGCAAGAATTCCACCAGAGGCAGGTCATGAGAGCTCAGTGCAGGATATTATAATTCCAGAGCAGGAGGAAATGCAAGTGGAGTATAATGAACCAGACCCCTTGATTACTGAACTGCCAATGGACTGTTCTTTGTGTCGTGGCTACAGAATCCTTGGTTAAGGAGTAGCAGCCTGAGTAAATGCTTTTGGGAAAAGCACTACCAAGAAAACTTAACCTTGCTAAGGTAGGAACCAGGTTAAGTAAGACAAGCTTGCACAGCACTGTATATTATCTCACTAAGGAAGCAGAAAGACTTTCTTTACTTTGCTGAACCTAAGAAGCTGTACTTTTGATTTGCCTGTTTTGATTGACGAAACATCTGCATCTTTTTAATGCCTTTGAGAAGTTACTCAGCTTAAGGATGTAAATATTTTATGTGCTTTTTGTCCTGGAGGGAATATCCAGATACTTTGTGTTTGAACCTTATTTGTGCATATTTTGGGGAAATAAACTGTGTCATGTTTGCCTTCACTCAATGTCTCCACGACTATCCTTTTTAAGAGGGAAACTACAACTCCCAGAGGGCACTGCTCCTGAAGGAAATAGTTTTCATACCCTTTAAAGAGGACTAAAATGGCAACCCTAATCCCCTAAGCACGTGGCTGGGGATAGGGGCACTTGACAAGCTTCAAGACAACCCCACCAAGAAAGATCGGTGAACACAGACCTTTGGATATTGTTTAGCAAACTTTCAAACTCCTTCTGGAGAGTATAACTGAGCATAAAATTGGCAAATGGTCTCTGCAATGTCAGGATCTTTGACAATCAGTTGTTGCACCTGAGGATCCCTTAAAACTGTAACACGTGAAGATTCCTTACGGCCCTTTAACGAATTAGTTAAGTGATATCGTCCTTTCTGCCCTTGAATATTTTGTGAGGTCTTAGTGGTCAAAATGGATTTATATTTAAATCTAAGGCGTTGCAATCTTATCAAAATGTTAGGATCAGATTTCTGGCATAAGATGCGTACTCCCGCTTTAATCTGTTTATCTAGTGCTCTAAATTCTGCTTTACGCTGTTTAGCCTGCTTTATAGCAAAACTAGTAATGGTGGCTCGTATACTAGCCTTAAAGCCTTCCCACCACGCCCACCCCGGGGAGTCTTGCGGTAGATTGAATTGAAAATACTCCTCTATAGCTACCTGGATGGTCTCCCAAAATTCCTGACTGGCTAGAAGAGGCCTATCAAATTGTCAACATGAGTGAGGTTGATAGCTCGTTGAGTCAAATAGGGTGAATGAGATTGCAGAGTGATCAGAGATGTGAGCCGCATGAATAGCAGACTCATTAATTCTAGAACAAAGTCCCTTGGAGACTAGGAAGAAGTCTATATGTGATAACGAGTTATGAGGAGAAAAGAAAATGAATTCTTTGTCTGTAGGGTGTTGCAACCGCCAAATGTCTATCAGGCCTAATTCCTGCATTAGAGATACAAGAACTGGGTGAGCCTTAGGAACCCTAATGGTTTTCACTGGACTCCTATTCACCAATGGGTCTAGCACGAGGTTGAAGTCACCTCCCACTATAGTTGGATATAAGGCCAGTTCGGTGGATCCAATTTTAATGACAGCCATTGCCCACCACCTATCTGTATCAGACCTAGTTTGAATGATTATGGGGGATAGAGCTTTCCTTACCAAAATGGCTACTCCATTTTTCTTATGCTGGGCAGCTGAGAAAGCCACTTGAGAAAAGGGTTTTGTATCTGCTCAAAAACAGAGCACGAACCACTGTGTGTCAGAAGTGTTATACAATTTTTTTATTTTGTATAACACTTCTGACACACAGCGGTTCGCGCTCTATTTTTGAGCAGATACTTTATTACAGACCCGTTTTAGGGTTAAAATTCTGTATTGAGTATAATAAGGATACATAAGAGATAAGATTCTCATTGAGTGTGCCACTTTAAAACCCCTGACGAAGGTAACGAAACATGGCCTGTGTCGTGTTGTCCCTGGTATGCGACAAATAAAGCACTTTCTTTCTTGCCATACAGAAGAATCTTTTTACTCTTAATGCGATTGTTAGTTTCACTGAATGTTAAGGGCATTATCTTAAAGGAAGACATACTGATAAAATAACTCGAATTGACAGTCAAATGTTGCAAAAACATACCAAATTGTAGCATATAGCTTTACATTGTAGAACAACATCTTAAGCGCCCTCAGAGTATTAGCTGCACTTATAGCCCAAAAAAGACAACCCAACAAGAAGAGATATAGTTTAGCCCTAGCCCCTGCACATGATCGCTCACAATAAGAACACATAATTCTGGAAAACATAACACCAAACCAAATCCAGGGAGGCTATACAGCCCACAAAATTATCGGGTGAGCCCATCAGGACAAGACAGACACGGAGGGCAAAATGGCCTAATCCATTCCCACTTCTTTGCCACTTAAAGTTTCGCGCTTTGCCCACCTCCTACAATAAAAGAAAAGTCAATGTACTCATAACCCTAACCACCAAATCTACGTGGCAGGGCAGCCCTTCCCGAAACAATTTCTGACCTAAGAGACCCAGCCTATTGACTAAGGGCTATTTCACTCCTCCAAGCCCCAAGACTCTCCCAACCACCATAGAGAGCACGAACAACATAAAACAAAAATAAGAGAGAGAGAGAACAGGAAAACATCTTGACCAGGAAAGTACCCTGGAGTTCCTTCAAATAAAACAAAATGAGTGTCCCAGTATATAGTAATACTGCATGATTAAATGTCAATTCTGCGTGGATAAATCTCCTTTACACGACCTCAAACCAGTCAAAACCCATGATATTAAGCACCGTGAATCTGTACCAAATAAAGATGCAAAGTGAATTTCACCGCATCACCGCTGCCTCCTTATCTTCCAGAAATGCATATAACTCCCCTGGATCATGGACTGTCCACTACCCTGCGACATACAACCAGAATGTATATAGCCACGTTGTTTGAACTGTAATGTATAACCTTGCTACCATTTTGTATATAGTTTACCTGTTATCCCTGTTTAAACTCCCTGTTTTATTGTAAGTCCATTCTAGATCATTCTACATTGCACAAATATGTTGCCTGTGAACCGCACTGATGATAAATAGCGCGGTATAGAAAAAAACATTAAATAAATAAATATAAATAAATAGGCAGGCACTCGATGGGCGCGCTCAATTTCGAATAGCATAACAAACTGCAACTTTAACACATTGGGAATCATGGCTTGCACAAAGGACACCATATTCAATATCAGGACCCTCTGCTCCTTCAGGTACTCCTAGTATTCTTATGTTATTTCTCCGTGAGCGGTTATTGCCGTCTCCCACCTCTTTGTAGTGCATGTATCAGCTTGGCCTGCTTCTCAACGGCCTTGAGCCTTTCTCCATGTGATGCCACATCACCCTCTACCTTCTCTAAACAAGCCGTAATTGCCTCCAAAGCGTTGATATCTTCCTGCATTGCACATAGCGACTCTCCGTTAGATTTGACCAGGTCTTTGAGTGCCCGAATCTCAGCCAGGAGTTCCTGCAAAGTCTCAGGACAGTCTCAGATGACCGCCATCTTGTGAGGAGAGAGAGGTTCCGTTTTGGTTCTCTTTGTGCTGGCGCCTTGAGATACTTGATAATCCAGTTGCGCTGGCTTGGGGCCTGACATATCCGGGATCGAATAATAGCCAAGTAGGTAGGAACTATTTGATTAAAGACAACAGAAGTCAGGATTCTTGCCAGTTGCCCTCCGGAGCTCAGCTCTTACACGTTTATCTTGACCAGCAAACAGGCTACGCCCACCGAAGTCCTTGTTCTTAGTAACAAAAAGGGCTTCAGTTTTCTTGAAATTTCTACTGAGGTTGCATGAAGTAAGCCATTGTGAAGTTTCATTGAAACAGGCTGTAATTTGCACAAGGTCGGGATTTGCTGTACTGAATGGGATGAATAACATTGTCATCTGCATAGATTCGATAATTTACCTTGTGCGCTTGGAATATGTTGAAGATCGGCTGGAGGTAAATGTTAAACAATTGTGCAGATAAGACTACCCTTGTGGTATTCCTTGATGCTGGCTGTAAATTTCTGATATTGATGACCGATTTTTACTTGATATGTACAGTCATAGAGGTAAGATTTGAACCATTGAAGTATGGAACCCTTCATGCCAATCTATTGGAAGTCTTATTAACAGTATATCATTGTTTTTTTTACTTTTTTCATATTTATTAAATTTTCTCATTTAACAACCAAATAGTCAAATGACAGGAAACAATGGTAATACAATAATGGTAAGTAATATTACACCATATATACAGGAAACAATTTCATTATGAATACCCTATATTAGACCCAAAATTAGAGGGGAGGAATCAGGAAAAAAGAAAATATAAAGCAAAAAATTAGCAATGTAAGACTTATGCGTCAGCCAAAGGGGAGGAAACTTTCACATCAATCACTTCCCTAGCTTCCAGAAATTCCAGGAGCTGAGAGGGCTCAAAAAACATATATAACTTCCCATCATATGTAACACAACAACGCGCAGGAAACTTTAACAAAAATGACCCGCCCAGAGAAAGTACCCGGGATTTATACCCCAGAAATTCCTTCCTCTTAAGCTGGGTACCCCGTGCTAAATCAGGAAAAATCCTTACATTTGCTCCCAAAAACTGTTCCTGGAAATTTCTAAAATACAAACGGAAAATTAATGCCTTATCAGACTCGAGGGCAAGCGTAATAAGGAGGGTGGTACGGGCAGTGACTATCTCCAACGAGCTCTCTAAGAACCCCGTGAGGTCCCCAGAGGCCCCCCGGGAAAGATTATTATTATTCCCTTGGCTACCAGCACCCACCAGTAAATATTGAACTCTGGTTAATGGTGGCAGAGCCTCCTCAGGGATCTTTAAAACCTCCCGGAAGTATCTACGAACCATTTCCAGAGGGGAACATAAAGGAGACTTGGGAAAATTAACCAGTCTTAAATTGTTCTTCCGGACTTGGTTCTCCAAGTACTCCAACTTCCTCATATTCACATTCCGATCTTTCACGTGGGCCTGGTGTAAGTCGCGGAAATGTTCCATTTCAGCAGCCAACTGGACCAGTTTCCCCTCCTGTTCCTTCTGTACCGACGAGAACTGTTGAATTTGACCCTTCACAAAGACAGATTCAGAACTCACCGAAACCACAAACTTCTCCAAAGAAGCATTGATTGTAGCAAGAGCCTCCCATAGCACCTCCATTGTAATTACTGCAGGCTTCACCAACACTCCAGCACCTGATAGCAAAGGTGGAGACTCACTTCCCCGGAGAGAGCTACCCAGCACCTCTGGGCCAGCTCCAGATCGAACTCGGGTTCCAGGGTCCCCACACGGAGCATTCGCCACACTAGAAGGGCCCCCGACACTCTCCTGTCGCGGCGTGCTCATCACCCCGCCAGCAGGAGAGTCACCACTAATGGCCAGAGCGCTTCCGGGGCATGGGGGGGGGGCCCGCTGCTCCGGAGAAAGAAACACCCCGGATACCGTGCTCAGGTCCGAAGATCCCTCCGGACCTGCTGAGGACGCCGCTCGCTCCACCGGACCCGAGAAACCACACATCTGGAGAGTCCTCTGTGCCGCAGCACTAGACGCAGGTTCCCCCGAGGGAAGGTAAGCCTGCTTTCTCTTCCTCCGGCCCATATTAGCCTCGGGACACGGCGCAGCATCAAACAGACCCTACAGAAAGTGTGATCCGGCCGGTAGAGTCACACTGCCGCCATCTTGCTCCTCCCCTCAACAGTATATCATTGTTGATGGAATCAAATGTAGATATTATATCTAAGAAGATTAGGGTGTAGGCTTGCTTGAATTTTCTTATACCTCTTATACTCTGTGCAGGTGTTTCAAAGCAGTCTGCACTGTGTTGCCTGACAGTTCTAAACCTTTATGCATTTATAAATAGTAATCCTATCCGCTGTTGGAAGCCTTCTCTCTAAGGTAAACCTTTCCAGCTGTCCTCGGTCTTTTCTCCAAGCTTAATTCTTCAGTTCCCTAGTTAACTTAATTGCTGTTAGCTGTCCTTTTTCTAGCTCTACAGTCTTTTAAGATAACAATTTAATTGAATTTATTCAAACTTTTTAAACACTTCCCTAGTTTTTACAATAAAAAAATCCACCCAAAGTGATGCGCATATGCAAGACATATAATTACAAAACAAATCACATTTGCAAACATAAAGTCAGAACACCATATAATTTACAAAAAGATTGTCGCATAAAAGCACATATCAACACCAGGTAACGCAATTAATGAAAGAGCTCTCAGACCACCAACTAAAGCTTCTCTCCAAAATATTCCCATCCAGCTTCTTCACAGCACTTTGGTTATTGCCAGTTACTTAAGGCCTGATTCCGTCCCAGACGTCGATCTCCTCTATATGTCCGGTCTGAACCGGACATAGAGCGGGGATCGCGTTTCTGATCCTGCGGGGCACATCTAGCCCAGCGGGATCAGAATCGCAAACAATCCTGCACGTGCAGGCCGGGACTGCGATTCAGTCTGGCCTACACGTGCAGGACTGTCCCTGGCTAACTCAGTCAAGGCTCCTCAATGGAGTCGCGGCGCCATAGCGTTATGTTTCCATGGCACTGCAGGTCCATTGAAGAACCACAATGCTGGCTGCCAGACTGCAGGACCTTATTCCCCACAGCCTGACCTCCGATCTAGCCTCTAAAGGCCAGGGTCGGGCTGCAGGGACTGCATTCAGGCCCCCCTCCCCCTGCCCACTGTAAGCCCCAGGCCTGCCGCAAACTGACATATGGGGAAGTTATTCCACCTTGGAGGTGGAATAACTTCCCCATATATGTTGCCGGCCCTGAACATACAGGGCAAACATTAGAATCGGCCCAGTATGTCCAGGGCCGATGACCACCCAGACTCTGCGCCTGAGCCGCCCCTTCCCCCTCCCCCATCTAACTTCCCCGCACAACAGGCGGGGAAGTTAGCCAAGGCCGGCTGAAGGCACGAATAGCGGGGATGGACGTCCTGTTGGGCTGTCCATCCCTGATATTCATGGTACAGAATAACCCCCTTATTGTTTAATGAATCAAATAACGTTTATCTTATAAATGTAGAAAGAGAGGGACAGGAGGGTTACTGGACTGTTGTTGGGGTGCACAGCTGCTATAATTTAGTATCAAAAACAACTCTGTTTGTGTCTTGAATTGTATCTTTGGTTTTGTTTTCATTTGATGAATATGTAAGTCATAAAAATCATTGTGCAAAAAACAAGTTTGTGTTTCGAAGTATAACTTTTCTTCTGTCCACTTAGTAATTTTGCTTATGAAATCATCAGATAGAGCCAGCTGTATGGCTAATCTTCGTGGATGCTATTAATCACCTTTCTTTGCTCTGAATGATCTCCCTCTACTACCACACTTTTATTTTCACACAACCGAGCCAGACGTACAAAGGGGAGCGCCAATCTCCAGGAACAAGCAGGAATGAGTCTTCACACGTGGGAGACGTCGCCGACGGAGCCCGCACGGGAATGCTCCCCAGCATCCAATCAGAAAGCCTTTGGGAGCATCCCCTGCGCCTGCGCGGTGGCTTCCCGCCCTTCCTACTGCCTCTCCCCAGTTTTTCGTTTTCCGGGCTTACAGCATGGAGCCTTCTTCTCCCCAGCAGTGCCCTCACTGCGGGGACCTAATTTTCCAATTGGACTCCAATGCCTGGTGCCTCTCCTGTTTGGGGCCTGACCCTTCTTTCCCGGATCCCCCGGGCTACAGTGTCGGGAGAAGACCCTCCCTTTTTCGGATATCCCTCGACGACGTCTTTGCGCCCAATGTGCGGTCGTCGGATTGTTCTTCTCTCCAGGATCAGGTATTCACACAACAATCTGTTAAGACTAGCCGAGTCTTGAGGGGCGAGTCTCATGCGCGACATGGCGACAGCTCCAGCCGACCCCTCAAGTCCCCCTTGGCTAATATACCCCGGCGGGAGTCCTCGGGCTCCAAAGCATTTACGGGGTTTCGGGATGTTCCTGAGGTTCGCTCCTCACAGAACATTCCCGAGCCATGCCCGAGGGAGGTACCCGCTTCGAGCGGTGCCGATTCCCCGGCATCGGCGTCGGCATCGAGTGTTCCACTCTTCACCAGGGATCGTCAGCTGGTGTCCTCGGCGCCTTCGGGGCCGATTGACTCGACCGGGTCTGACCTCCCTACATCCCAGCCATGCTCGGGTGTGGTACCCGCTTCGGGCGATACTGAGACCCCGGCATCGGCGTCGGTGTCGAGCGTTCCGCTCCTCACCGAGGATCGTCGGCTGCTGTCCTCGGCGCCTCTGGGGCTGATCGACTCGGTCCAGCCGGGCGTTCCTCCATCACTGCCATGCGCGGGGGTGGTACCCGCTACGAGCGGTACCGACCCCTCGACGTCGGTGCCGGTGTCAAGCGTTCCGCTCCTCACCGGGGATTGGCGGCTGCGGGCCTCGGCGCCTCTGGGGCCGACCGACTCGTGCTGGTATGGCGTCCCTACGGGGGTAGTATCCGCTTCGGGTGGTGCCGACCCGTGGGCGTCGAGTAACCCGCTCCCCACCGGGGATCACCAGCCGCTGCCCTCGGCACCTCTGGGGCCGATCGGCTTGACACAGCCTGGCCCTGCATTCCGGCCATGCGCGGAGGCGGTACCTGCTTTGAGCGCGCCGGCGTCGATGGTTCCACCCCTCGCCGGGGATGATCTCCTGGCCTCACTCCCCTCAGAGCCGCTCGCTTCGACCCGAGCTGGGTCGCCGGTACCCCAGCCCTGCGCAAGGGTGGTACCGGTTTTGAGCGGCGCCACTCCGCCGGCGACGGCAGGGGCGTCGAGCTTAAGGAACCGCCATCAACCTTCCCCGGGGACCTCGGGGTGTGTCGACCAGCACACAGGTGACCCCCCGGCATCGACGCGGCCGTCGAGGGCCCCGCCCTTTCCTGGAAAAGGGGCCTCGGGGTCTTCGATCGCCTCGATCCCACCACAGGGGTCTTGCACTCCCCCCCCCCGCAGGGACTTGTCGTCGGGTGACCTGGCTCCCCTCGGGGATGGGCCGTATGCCCTGGCAGTTTTTCCCTCCGGGTAGGACGGGTTCGAGAGGTGGCCCGGCATTTTCGCACGCTTTCTGATCCTACTTCTCTCTGGGGATTTCCTTCGGCGGTTTGGGGGGCCTTCATTGCAGTTTCAGCAGTTGTAGGAAGGGTTTATTTAATTAGCTGTTTAGCTGTTTGGATAATTGTTTACTATGTTTTTCTGGTAGTTCTAAAAAAAAAGAAAAGGAAGGAGAAGCACAGAGAGCTTTGGGGTAACTTTGTGTTCTTCCTGTAGCCTTAGCCTTTGCCTCGGCCTGTCTGTGTTTCAGGTAAGGGAGTCCAGAGGCCCCTGCTACAAATGCTCACAAGTCCGCAATGTTTAGTGTGCGGAACCCATCGAGGAGCGGTGTCAGACACTGGCGTGTGCAGGGGGTGCACGTTGGAGGCAGCATCATTGGAACAAGGCATCCAGGCGAGTGAGAGCCAGTAGCTCTCTCTTCCCTTATCGTAGGAGCAGACAGTCTGCTCAGAGTGAGAGCGGGGTAAGGAGCCCTGCTTCCCCAGGGATAGAGCTGTCTTCCGGGCCCCAGATGCCCCCCATGACCCTCCACTTCACAGGGGGTGGAGGAGGGGGTAGACTGGGGAGGTTTCTCTCCAGAGTTTATCTTGCTACTGCACAAGGCATTCTTCCTGTGCCAGCAGGGGGCACAGAGGCGAGCGGTGAAGTGGGCGGTGGGCTCTAAAGGGCTTGGGCATATTTTAGAGTCTGCAAAGCATACCAAGCTCTTGGATGACAAAGGGAAGTTGTCCCCTCTATCCGAGATGCAGGACGATGAATCTCTAGATCTAGAGATGGAAGAGGAAGATGAAGAGTTGGAAGAAGGCGAGATTCCTGACCCAGAGGAGCAGGCGTGGCTTGTTTGTGTCTTCCGCAGGGAGGAGTTGCCGGAGCTCATAGGAGAATTCTTAAAGGCGTTCAGTATCTATGCAGGTCTTCCGGCTGAGGAGGAGGTCTTGGAGGATCCACTGCTTCAAGCTGTACGAAGGACACAAAAGGTTTTCCCTGTTCATCGGGTGGTCAAGGAGATGATCCAGGATGAGTGGAAAGTGCCAGAGGCCGGTCTGCAGGGGGACGCGAACCATGTCGTGTTTGTATCATTTGCCAGAAGAGGAGAGAGATTTGCTGTGGTCCTCAAAGGTGGATGTGATGGTATCAGCAGTAACCAAGAAGACAACTATCCCCGTTGAGGGCAGCACGACTCTTAAGGATGCCCAGGATAGGAGGCTGGATACCTTATTGAAGCAGGCCTTTGACGTTAACGCCATCACCCTACAGGCATTGGGGTGTGGGGCCTGGGTGGCCAGGGCATGTCTTCATTGGTCGCAGTGACTGCAGCAGCCCAGCAACCTGTCGGAGGACTCCTCGAGTGAGGCCGCAAGAATTGAGTCGGGTGCGGCCTACCTCGCAGACACCACTATGATCTTATCAGGAGCCTTTCGAAGAGTATGGTCTCGGTGGTGGCGGCCTGCCCCTACCTTTGGCTACGGAATTGGGCGGCTGATGATTCTTCTAAGGCCTGTCTTAGCAGGCTTCCTTTCAAGGGGAAGTTGCTATTCAGGGAGGACTTGGACAAATTGGAGAAGGAGTTGGGGACTCAAAGGGAGGTAGGCTCCCGGAGGACAAACAAAAGCAGAGTCACAATCCCACTCCAGTGCGGAACCAGCCAAAGGAGTTCCAGAGATTTCGGACATCCCGTTTGGCACCCTATCAGAGGGGGTGTTTTCCCTCGAAGGGGCAAGGTTTCCGGGGGTTTTGAGGAGCGGGTAGAGGATTCATTGCCTTCTCCTTCTCTGCATCTTCGTGATCTAGGAAAACACAATGAAGCGAGGGGAGGCCCAGGTGAGTGTACTGCCAGTGGGGGGGGGGGGGGGGCTGCAACTATTTTCTCCACCTGGGGCTGGGTCACGTCCAATCAATGGGTCTTGGAGGTCATCTGAGAGGGTTACGCTCTCAAACTAGCATGATCTATTTCCCTGTCGTTCATCCAGTCTCCCTGTGGGGCCCCTGCCAAGGCTGCAGCAGTAAAGGAGACTGTGACACAGCTTCTGCTTCTACACCAGTGCGGCTGGGTCACTACTCCATTTATTTCGTGGTGCCCATAAAGGAAGGTTCCCTTTGACCAATACTCGACCTCAAGCGGGTCAACCGTTGCCTGAGAGTGCCACACTTTCGCTTGGAGACACTGAGATCAGTGACAGTGGTGGTGCAAAAGGGGGAGTTTTTAATGTCCCTCGACCTCACTGAAGTGTACCTGCATATTCCCATCTGCCCTACCCATCAGCAGTTTCTGTGGTTTGTGGTTCCAGTGGGCCACTTCCAGTTTCAAGCATTGCCGTTCGGCCTGGCAGTGGCCCCCCGTACTTTCACCAAAGTCATGGTTATGGTGGCTGTGGCTCTCCCCAAGGAGGGCATTCTGGTTCAATTCTGGTTCATCCATACCTCAACAATTGGTTGATCCGGGCCAAAGCCAAAGAAGAGAGCATAAAGGCCGCAGCCAGAGTGGCTGATCTCCTGAGGAGTCTTGGTTGGGTGATCAACCTTTCCAAGAGCAGGTTGAGTCCCTCACAGGAGCTCGAGTACCTCAGGGCAAGGTTTGACACCCGCTGACACCCGCTGTGGCCAGGTGTTCTTGCCGGCTCACCGGGCACAGGAACTGCCACAGCTGGTGCGAAGGTTGTTGGCTATGAGGGAACCCTCAGCCTGGCACTATCTTCAAGTGCTGGGGACCATGGCAGCAACTCTCAAGCTCGTCCCCTGGGCAAAGGCCCACATGAGGCCATTGCAGCAGTCCCTACTCCATCGCTGGTCTCACCAGCATCAGCCGTTGTCGAGGAGGCTCCCCTGTCCACCAGTGATCAGAAGAGCCCTTAAGTGGTGGCTCCAACCAGGGAACCTGGAGTGGGGCATGCCCCTCGAACTGCCCCAGTGGTCCAGCTGATGACGGATGCCAGTCTAGCTGGATGGGGAGCCCACTGTGAAGGGCATATTGCCCAGGGTCGCTGAAGCGCGCTTGAAGCCCAGTGGTCGATAAACAGATTGGAGATACGGGCAATGGCTCTAGCGCTCAAGTCTTTCAATCGCTGGGTTCACGAAAAGGCAGTCCGGGTGTTCTCGGACATTGTGAGCACAGTGGCCTATATCAACTGTCAGGGGGGGCACAGGCAGTGCCTCCTTGGAGGAGGAGGCGGAGAGTTTGTTGGATTGGGTGGAAGCACACCTTCAGGCCTTGTTGGCAGCGCATGTGGCAGAGATTGAAAATGTCATGACAGACTAACTAAACTGAGTCCAGGTGGATCACGGCGAGTGAAAGCTCTGACTGGCGATGTTTGAATAGGTGGTGAGCCGTAGGGGACCTCCTATCATGGACCTCATGGCAAGGTGGGGTTCAGCCAAGGCAAGTCACTTCTATGGCAGAAGAAGGGAAAGGATGTTGGAGGTCTTGGATGCCCTGGTCCAGAAGTGGCCCACGGAGGGGCTACTGTATGTGTTCCCACCGTGGGCTCTCATAGGCAGGGTCATTCAACGCATAGAGACTCACCAAGGCTTGGTCATTCTGATAGCCCCAGATTGGCCAAGACGTCCGTGCTATACCGACCTAGTGAGGCTGCTAGAGGATCATCTATGGAAGCTCCCAGTGCGAGAGGATCTCTTAACCCAGGGCCCAATCCAAATGCCACAGGTGGATCAGTTCTCACTTACGGCATGGCTCTTGAAAGGGCGAAGTTGCTGGAGCGAGGGTACTCCGGCCCGGTAATCTCTACTTTGCTGAGGACTCGGAAGAGGTCGACCTGTTTCTCTTATGCTCGGGTCTGGCGCATCTTTGAAGGGTGGTGCACAGACCGGAAGAGGCGCCTACTATGGCTACAGTGCCGGACATCCTAGATTTCTTGCATGCAGGCTTCGAGAAGGGCCTGGCTGCCAGTTCTTTGAGGGTACAGTTGGCAGCAATTTCCTGTTATCAGGGAAAGATCCAAGGGAAGTCGCTGGGTGAGCATCCGGATGTGGGGCAGTTCCTGAGGGCGTTGAGTTGCCTTCATCCACCACAAAGGTCAGCGGTTCCATCCTGGGATCTCAACCTGGTGCTGCGGTCCCTGACAGGAGAGCCCTATGAGCTGGTGGGGGGGGCTTCCCTGAAGGACTTAACCCTTAAGACAGTGTTTCTGGTGGCGATCTGCTCAACTAGGCAGATTTTGGAGCTACAGACCCTTTCTTGTCAACCTCCATTTCTTTCCTTCTCCAAGGAGAAGGTGGTCCTGCGAACGGTGCCTTCTTTTTTGCCCAAGGTGGTATCGACGTTTCATGTGAATCAACCAGTCTCCCTACCATCCTTGATTAGCGTGGCAGACGAGATTGTGGATGTTCAACTGCATCGTCTGGACATTTGTCGAGTGCTGAAGTGCTATCTAAAGAGAACTACGGCATTTTGCAAATTGGATTGGCTGTTTGTCCTGTTTGGGGTCCACACAAGGGCAAGGCGGTAGCTAAGGCCTCCATTTCTAGATGGACCAGGGAGGCCATTGCGTCGGCATATATTTTGAAGGGAAAGCCCATCCCTGTGGGATTATGGGCACATTCTACACGGGGCCAGGCAGCCTCGTGGGCAGAGTATAGTCTTCTGCGGCCCCTGGATATCTGTAGAGCGGCGATGTGGACCTCCTTGCATATGTTTGCTAGATACTATCATTTGGAGTCCAGGCAGTAGGGGATGCAGCTTTCGGCAGGGCGGTTCTTCGGGCCAGTCTCGCAGGTCCCTCCCTTGGTTCGAAATGCTCTGCTACATCTCAGAGGTGAGGAACTGGACTGGAGGGAATACTATGAAAGAGTACTTAGACCTTACCTGCTAATTAGCATTCCTGAAGAAACTCCAGTCCAGTCCCTGATCCCACCCAGTATCTCTGCATGAAATATTATTCTGGCGACTCCATCCTGAAGGTGAAGGTCCAGGGGCTTGAAGGTCGCAATGGAGTTCAGCTCTTGTGGGGCAGAGGTGATGCGACAGAGGGGCTGAGCTGTCTGCCCTTGTTCTGTGAACACGGGGGTAATTCAACTCACAAGTAAGCCTCCTTCTCGTCGCGGGGGGGGGGGGAGGAGAACCCATTCTGAGAGGGGGAGGAGATCATAGATTTGTTTTTTTGTTAACGTTCTAGTTAGTCTGTTCTGTTTAATTGTCTCTTCGTTAAGTCTGCTTTGTCAACAGGATACTGGAACTGGTAGGAGGTGCTAGCAGTATATGTACCCGGAGTCATCAAAAAGATGACGTGCTCAGTCACCAAGCTGCTGGAAGGGGAGCACAACCCAGAGGTGAGGGACTGGACTGGAGTTCCTTCAGGAACGCTAATTAGCAGGTAAGGTCTAATTACTCTTTTCCTCCTGGACTGAAGTCTCGTGATAAGAGCCGCACCGTGAGAATTTGGCCTGGGAAACAACAGCCACTGGGCCTGGAGCGAAGGCAATGTGGCAAACAGTAAGTTTGCCGGGAGGCTCTGTGGGAGGGGGAAGAGGAGATGACAATGGGGGCTCTTCAGCAATCAATCTTTACTGATTTCTTCCCCCTCGTTATTCCTATCCTTGCATTTTATTTATTAATATGGTGCAGCATATTCAAAAAGGTTTAGCCAGTTAACAGGACCTGCTCTCCAGCTAAACAGTGACTCTGATGTTCAGCGGCACTCTCTGTAGAGTAGAAGTGAAAGAGGAAGACTGAAGAACGTAAGGTGAGAAGGAGGGAGGCTGAGCAAAATTAAGGGGGAGTGGAGTACAAGAGTCTAAGGAGATGTAGGAAAAAGATGAGGGAAAAAATCATCATCAGAGAGATGTAGAGAAGGAAGGGAAGAATACAGCGAGAGACAAACAAGAAAATGGAAGAGACTGAAGAAAAGGACCTTAAATTCTGACAAGTGATAAAAATAGACGAGGAACAATCCAGTTAGACAAAATAAAATGATTATATACAAGAAAGATACAGGTAGAAAAGGCGATGGCAAAAGCTAGAAGGATGCTTGGGTGCATACGGAGAGGAATGGCTAGCAGAAAAAAGGAGGTGATAGTGCCTCTGTATAAGTCTTTGGTGCGACCTCATTTGGAGTATAGTGTGTAATTCTGGAGACCGCACCTTCAAAAGGATGTGAACAGGATGGAGTCGGTGCAGAGGGTGGCTACTAAAATGATTAGTGGTCTTCATTATAAAGCATATGAGGACAGACTGAAGGATCTTAATATGTACAGCTTAGAGGAAAGGCGGGATAGAGGTGATATGATTGAGATGTTTAAATACCTCCGTGGCATAAATGTTCAGGGAGAGAGCCTCTTTCAATTGAAAGCAAGTTCTGCTACGAGGGGACATGGGATGAGGGTGAAGGGATTGATACACGGAAATATTTCTTTACAGAAAGAGTAGTGGATCCGTGGAATAGTCTCCCAGTGGAGGTGGTAGAGATGAGGACAGTAACTGAATTCAAAAAAGCATGGGACCAACACAGAGGATCTCTAAAGGTAAAAAGGGGACTGTTGTAGTTGTTGATATGGAAGGACAGACTAGATAGGCCGTGTGGTCTTTTTCTGTCATTATATTTCTATGTTTCTAAACAAATTTTGTTTTGAGATTTTAATGATGGAAATATGTCAGCTTTGGGAATGTGCATTTTTATAATTGTGTTTTCGCTCTGTACAGTGTGAAATGCATTATCTTCTGTTACAGAGTTCACTGTCTGGTTTCTTAGGGTTTCCGCTACAGTTTTTCATGGCATATTGCTGCGGCTGATTTGTAGCTCCTTATTCAGTTTTAGGTAAGGGTGAGTCTGTGTTCTGTGTGTGTGAGACGCAGGGTTTCGGTTAGTATGGGGCTTCAGTGTAAGGATCTGTAATAGTTTGGTTTGTTCTGTTTTCACAGTAGAAAGTATTTGGAGCTCTAGGGCTTTATTTATTTATTTTTATTTTATTTATTTATTTTTCTTATATACCGCGCTCTTAAATCAGTGCGGTTTACATATGAACAAATATAAACACAATGGTACAAACAGCATTGGTTTTTTACAATGAACAAGGTAAATAAACTTGGTAAAACATGGTAATTATATATAAATAACTATATACATGGCAACTATATACATGGATATTTTGGTTAATTATTAATGCCGTGGATAAGAAGTTAATTAAATTAAAGAGTAAATATGCTAAATATAGTGAGAATAAATATGTCCAATAGTGAGCAGGTAATAATCATCGTAATAATATTTGCACTGCTGCCTTTTCATAGGTCAAGTTCCTGCTGTTTGAGTCCTGTGAGATTAATAAGCTATTTGTCATATTAACTGAGTTGAAGGATATATACTAAATTATGGTAATTTGCCATAACATCAGATGGGGTTTTAGAACATTTGGCAGGATGTCATGTGCATTGATGTTTGTCGTTATAGCAGACTTGTATCTGGTGAAATTTATGTTATGGGATATTGCTTCTTGAGACATCTTTAAATATGATTGAATTGCTTCCATATGTATGCATGTGGTTTAGCACTGGTAAGTGCTGGAAATAATTAAGTTTAAAACATTTAGTGTCACCCATGATGCATGATACTGACAACTGTTAGACTACTTAGAAATTTATTGTCAGATGCATTGTAAGGCATTATTTCTCAAGAAGAGCCTATTTAGCATGGTTCAGACCTTTATGCCTATTGTCCTACCACGTTAATCTTGCTCTCCCTTCTCCCTCCCCCCCCCCCAAATTAATTCTGGCTACGCCACTGGGGTAAAGAGGACTTGCGCCATTGTGTTACACTGTAAGTCTGCACTTTTTAACATATTTTGCATTTGTTTCCATCAGGGGAGCTTTACAAACTTTTGCTTTCAGTGCAACATAGAGGTCAACCTGGCATGGGGCAAAAAGGTAGCAAATATACCTCATTTTCCAGAAATATGTATCTTTCAATTGTTACTACTGCTACTGATCGTTTGTATAGCGCTACAAGGCATTTGCACTGGAAGTTGGCATTGGAGAGTGACAGAAGCAAACAGCCTTGTGGTGCCAGATCTTGAAAGTAAGTGCAGTGGGGCTGTTTGTGGCTATTGCTGCTGCTGTTAGTCCTGGAGAGGGGGCGACAGCGGCAGCATTGGGCACCATGGAGTGGGGGGGGGGGGTGGTGGAAGGGATGAGGTTTTCCTAGGGCACCTCATCTCCTTCTTCCCGCCCTGCATATAAGAGATGGTCCTCACTCAGAGCTTACCATCTGGTCAAGATAGACAACACAACAGCTGGGGACTAGGATATGTCTAGGGGAATGGTAGGGAAATTCTGTTCCTACTGTATTACCAGCAAGTGTTAAAATATTTAAAAGAAAAGACCAAATTGCAGTTGTATTGCCAAGTATTCATGAAGAGAGCTTGTCTGTGATATTTTAGTTGACGTTAGTTACTCTGAGCATCCATCCCTTATCCTACAGTATGAGCTCCTTAATAGAGGAGGTTAGGACTGACTTGTTTTGAATGTAGTGCCCTGAACTTTCCAGCACTGGAACCTTATGCAATGATCTATGTACACACCTGATGGAGGATGAGTTTCAGTATATTCACCATGTCTCTTCGTAGCAGCACTTGGATCTACTCTCTGCCTTCTGATTGGATCAATAGGAACCAGCATGTAATTTCCTTTAAGCCTTTGCTTCCTGTTAGTATGAGGGAGATTGTCCGTGCTCCTGATGCTGCCTGCCTTGATCAGCTTAGCATCCCATTGCCTTCAATGTGTTTGTTTCTGACGTGTTCCAAAGTTTCAAAGGCTTAGGTGCCTCGCCTTTGAATTGTTCTTCCTGGTTCTGACCTCAGCTTGATTCTGTTACTTGGCTTCATTACTAAATATGCATTGTCCTTGAATTATTTGCTTTCTGAACCTATTCCTTTCTGTGGCTATTTTCACCCCTGCCTTAGTCTCCAAAAGTTGAATTTTGGATCACTAAAGTAAGGGCAACTTCTCTGAATAGCACATATCTTTTACCTACAGAGGAGAAAGTAACTGAATTGACAAGTCATGTTGATTGATGCAGCAGATTGAGGGAGGGTAATGCAGATTTTCTGCATTGCCTGAAGCTGCATTGCCCGATGAACGGGGATTTCCAAGCCAAGGTTGGGTACCCCTAGGCAGAGGGAGGTGATTGGGAGGGAGAGTTGTTGAGAGCACTTGCAGTGATGGGCTTTTGGCAGCGGTGGATTGGCTATGCACTTGTTTGCCTTTAAAGCAATTGGAAGGTAACAAGCACAAGGGGTTTTGGATGTACATGCAGGCAGGATGCCTGTTTCTTCATTTGCTGGTTATGGCCAAGATCAGCTATAGTGGCAAAGAGAATGGCATTAGAGAGGTGAGTTTGCCCACCCATTTCCCTTGGGGTATGGAAGGATGGGTTGGAGAGCATCTGGGGATGTTATTTTGGCACAGAAGGTGTAAGTGAATAGTTATTGCTTATTGTGGTTTAGCAGTGCAAACAGACGAGCAGTTCAGGAGATGCTTGTTTAGAGGGGTAGGGGTGATAGTATTTTATCACCCAAGTTGCTAGGTTGAAGAGAAGTCTAATGTATGTGGTCTTTAGGGCTTTCCTGCAGACTTGGAACCCTATTCCCTAAGGGGCATGTCTGGGCCATCTGGATGGTCCCGAGCAGGACGGGCCTGTTCGGACCTGATTCTGAAACACTGGAGGAAAACGTTCCCATGGCAGTCTGAATCGGGCCCAAGGACGGCTCGGAGTGCCCCTTCTGTTTGTGGAAAAGGAAGAACTGACCCAGGCCCTAGAACAAGATTGGAAACTATAGCAGAAACTGATGAGCTTCTGGGTGATAAGGTAACCTATACATGTATGGACCATCCTGTTTATTGCAATTTGGACGGGGACGTAGACAGTGATGAATCTATCTATGGGACACTGGATATAGACACAGATAGTGATTCAAGTGCAGGGAATAATGAAGAAACAGGGCTGTGAATATGCTATAGCCATATACCTTTACTTAGGTAAAAAGAAACATGGTTATTATAATCAAACTGGCTTAACTGAAACATACATTTTTAGATAGAAGCTTCTGCTTGGGTTTCTCTCTTAAGTGCTGACAGTTTGTTACAACAGAGATTAACAAATAACGTTGGGTACATAGTACTGGCACAAAGGACGACCAAGAAAAGAACCTTCGCCTTCTACGCCCCAAAATGCTGGAACAAACTTCCACCAGAAATTAGATCCATCAAAGACCTTATTCAGTTCTGTAAGGCAATCAAACACCACATTTTTCTACTTCACTTTGCACAAGCATCCACCCCGCCTCTGCTCACCCACACACCAATGCCCACAAACCTTTCATGCTCTACATAAATAACCCTGTCACAAGTATTTTTGAGCTTGCCTTAGCCCTTCTTGAATATTCCAACCTAATCTAATTGTGTTTTTGTACATATGTTTATAGTTACCCTGTTGCTCCAAGTTTAAACTCCTGTTACAATGTAAGCACAGAACAGTCTTCTGACTGTGCAACCTTTGTTATATGTAAACCGCACTAATAACAAATAGCGCAGTATATAAAAGTTGTTAAATAAATAAATAAAGGGTAGTTTCTGCTTTCCAGACAGGGGCTACCTCTTTTTTGTGATAGATGATAGGCTGAAAATTAGCTAACTAAGGTCAGCATGAACTTTCTGAGAATCAGAGACCTTAGGTCAACATATAACTGGAAATCAAATAAAGCTTATGAAATTACCTAAAATTTAGAGAGAATTTATAGTGTAATTAATCAGCTTTTGTAATATGAAAGAATCACAGCGACACCTACTGTCACCTGGTAATTATAATCACAGCCTTTAACTTCTGTTTTTCTAATGTAATTTTGCAAAGTATCAGCAGAAAATTAACCCTGTAAGCAGATTGTATTTCAGACCTATGATTTTGTAACATGAATAAGATCATTCGATGTTAATCAAAAATTAACTATGTCAGCTGATACTTCTTAATAAAAGGCAGATCTCTGGCAGAAGATCTTTGAAGAAAGTTAGGGAGGAGCCATGATTTGCTCCCTTTGACGGTCTTCCTTCTAGAGCTCTGGAATTATTATAATTGATTTTCTGTGTATGTGTCTTGTTTTTTCCTTCCTGTTAGAAGGGTTAGGTAAAGCTTAAGAATCCAGGTTGGAATCCAAGTAGGAGGGCCTGCCCCAAAAGGGCTACAACACTGTTGTCTTGGGGACGTCCTCACCATGGCAGCACATGTGCGGTGCACCCCGGGATGCCAATTCTCTGCCGCCCATGCCCAACGGGGGCAGCCAACGCCCTAATCAAGCGGCAGGGACTCACATGCACCGTGATCTGACTCTGGGGGGGGGGGGCTGGTGGATGGGATAGGGGAACCTGTTCTTATTCCACCTCAGAGATGGAATAAGCAGGCCATCCCCCTAGTGACCCCCAGATGTACAGGGCTGACAATGGAATTGGCCCTGTATGTTTGGGCTCAAACCCACCCACACCCCGCCCATGCTGTGCCCCATCACACCCAGGTCCTCTGCTGCACGCACAGCGGCTCTGTGCATGCAGCGGAAAGGCAGGCAGAATACTGGCAGGGAGAATAGCGGACCTTGGTGTCTGGGGTTGGACATTTTGCTTGGTTGTGGTGGATGTCCACCAGGCTAAGTATGAAGTTGCGTTTTATATGTGCAAGTTTTATTTTGATGGTTATTATATAAAGCTGTGACTTGTACTCTCATCTGCATGTGTTGTGTTTTGTATGTAAGGTATGTGGGTGGTGGTGAACAAGGAAACCTCAGGATATCCCAGTTACTCCAGTGTGGCCCTGCTTTGTGACATATCAGTTGACCCAAGTAGTTTGAATTGGGCTCCAGTGGGCTCGGTGACAACATAATAGAGGAAGAAAGCACCCATATAGCATTTCAAGTACATCTCTAAATGCAAATTTCTTTTTAAATGATTTCTTTTGATCTCTTACTACAGCATTTGGCAGATTATTTTGATTCTCCGGAAACAACAAGACGTCAGCCCTCACATATGGGTGACGTCGGCACTGATGGAGCCCGCGTGGATTCACTCCCCAGCTTTCAAAGAAAGCCTTTGGGAGTTAGACCAAAGTTGAGATTGGCTCGGCAGGGTGGTTCAACCCCACGAATGGAGACTCAACCCAGAGGTGGCCAACTCCATCTTCCAATTTTGGAGGACTCCGATGTTGAACCTTTTTGCCAGTCCTGAGAATGCGCAGATGTTTCTGCTTGCAGAGGCCGGCCACGGGCCGAGTGGCAGCAGACCCCTTTCTCCTGCACTAGTCTGGGAGCCTCCTGTATGCGTACCCACCTACTCCCCTGGTCCCCAGGACCTTGCTCAAGGTCCAGTCGGACAGGACCTCAATGATCCTCATTGCCCCCCAGTGGGCCGACAGCCGTGGTTTCCTCTGCTCTTGCAGCTGTCCCAAGCAGACCTGATACCTCTGGGCCAGGACCCAGACTTGCTCAGGAGAACAGGACCCTTCTCCATCCCAATCTTCGGTCCCTCGCCCTGACAACTTGGATGTTGAGAGGATAGCCATAGCGCACCTCAACCTCTCCAGGAAGGTGGAAGACATTCTACTGGCCTCCTGCAAAGACTCTGCACATTGTGCGTATGCCTTCAAGTGGCATCGATTCTCTGTCTGGTGCTCAGACAGGCATCTCAACTCTTTCACCTGTGTGGTTCAGGACATCCTACAATATCTCGTGCACCTTTCTCGGACTGGGCTGAAGTCCATTTCTGTCAGGGTACACCTCAGCACTATTGGGGTGCATCATCATTTGGTCGATGGCCAGTCCAGCTCTGTGCACCCGCTAGTGGGCCGCTTCATGAGGGGACTTCTCCTCTCGCATCCCCCCACCCCCCCATCTGCCCACCACCAATGGCTGATGACTCCCCCTTTTGAACCTCTGTCTTCTCAAGTACTTATCATGGAAAGTAGTGTTTCTGATAGCGCTCACCTCAGCCAGACACGTTAGTGAGCTGCAGGTGTTGGTGGTTCATGCCCCCTATACCAAGCTCCACAGAAACGGGGTCATTCTCTGGACACACCTGAAATTCCTGCCTAAGGTGGTGGCCGCTTTTCACATTAACCAAGAGGTGGTTCTTCCCACCTTTTTTCCCAGGCCTCACACCTCCCGCGCGGAGGCTGCATTGCACATCCTGGATTACAACAGGGCTCTATCCTTCTATCTTCAGAGGACACAGCCCCATCACCATTTGAAGAAACTGTTCATGTCCTATGACGCTAATAGACTTGGGGTTGTCATCTCCAAGTGTACCCTGTCTACCTGGGTTGCGGATTGCATCTCCTTCACTTATGAGGAGATTGGACTCTCCCTGGAGCATCACATTGCCGCAAACAATGTGTGCGCCATGGTGACCTCGGTGGCCAATCTGCAATCTGTCTCTCTGCTGGACATTTGCCGGGCTACAACCTGGTCTTTGGTCTACACCTTTGCTGCACATTAATGCTTAAAAGAGAGCTCATGGCATGACAGAACCTTCAGCCAGGCAGTCATTCGTTACCTCTTTGGGGGAATAGTGCAACTCTGTCCCTCCATCTACCGATGTGGTGATTCCATGCTCAGTGCTGCAACTACGTCTCTGGACTTCAAGCTATTCAGTTCTCCTTGCTGCCCTGCTCACTTCACTTTCTGTGTCGTCGGAGGGGGGGGGGGCTCCTACAGGTATTTTTGGTAGCCTATAGCTGGGGAATCCCATATGTGAGGACTGACTTCCTGCTTGTTCCCAGAGAAAGTGTAGTTACTCACCTGTAACAGGTGTTTTCTGGGGTCAACAGGAATCAGTCCTCACAACCCTCTATCCTCCCCGTAGAATTGTTTTTTCCTTTTTATGCTTGATTAATCTTTGTCATCATATTGAGGGTAAGATTTGAATTATGGTGCTGGCGGCGAATACTGTGTATACCATGGACTGCCCGAAGAACAAACCAGTCGGTACTAGAGGAGATCAAACCTAAGCTTTCTTTAGAAGCTCAGATGACAAGACTTCGATTTTCATACTTTGGACACATCATGCGAAGAGAGAGATCATTAGAGAAAGACATCATGCTTGGCAAGATAGAAGGTCAACGCAAAAGAGGAAGGCCAGCAATGAGATGGATCGATACAATAACAGCAGCTACGGGTACCAGTCTGTCAACAATGAGCCGCCAGATTGAAGACCGAACACAATTTAGGATAGCTATCCAGAGGGTCGCCATGAGTCGACTTTGACTCGACGGCACTTAACAACAACAGGCTTTCTGCATGTACTCATTCCAGCTCAGTAAAAGGGGGTGGGGGTAGAGGGTAGGCAGAATTGATGAGATGGTGGCACTTTACAGCAGAGGCTGCCCAAGGGTGATGCAGGACCATGTGTAGAGACTTAGGGGCTTCCTTAGTCTCCAGAAGTTGAATTTTGGATCACTATTATTTCAATGGGGCCGCGGCTCCGATAACGATCGGAAACCGCTACCGCGGCTTTGTAAACAAGCCCCTTAGTGTGGAGATTCATTTGCATAAATATTAGCACAGCCAATGCCTCATTTGCATATAAATTTGCATACCACATTTATTTAGCTAGTGCTTTGACCAGGTTAATGATGAGGAGGGAGGTTATAAAATGAGAAAAAATAACCCTGGTAGCTGTGAATTAAAGATGATGGTGCACGGGCTGGATTAGAGTGTGCCAAAGCTGGAAATGCCCAGAAAACAGCAACAGCAAACCTATCAGGCAAAAGAAATTAAACTGAGATATTCCTTTAAAATGTAAGATTTCTTTGAATCTGAATTGACAAAATATTTTAAATTTCAGATTGGCAGCATTAGGAATACAAAATTGCATATCTCAAGGGCAATCCATATTCCAATTAACCCATTACAAACAGGGCTGTACCAAACCATAATTGACTTCAAATGAAAAAACAAAACAAAACCCCATGCAGGTCCTTTGACTCCACGCTTGTACACAGATCTGATCTCTCCCTGCTCTGGCGTAGGTTTACGTCAGAGGAGGGAAGGACCAGACAAGCCATTTAAATGTGGGTCTTTGCAACTCTGCACTTGAATGGCTGGCCTGGTCCCTCCCTCCTCTGACGCGACTTACATCACAGAAGGGAAGGAGGGACCAGACCTGTGTACAAGCACAGAGTCGGAAAGACCCACGTGTTTTTTTTTTAATTTGAAGTCAGGTCTGCTCCGCTGCTGCTGTTGCTGAGAAAACAAAAAGTGGAAGCAGCAGGGCAACAGCAGGCAGTATGGGGTGAAACCAAGGTCGGCAACCCAAAATGTGCCCCTAATCCTTTGCACCCTGTGTGGCTACACCGCTCGCACAGGGCAAAGTATGGCACTGATTACAAACACCCTACAGTTGACTCCACACAAGGAACAAAAGAAAAAGTGAGAACCACAGCTCAGGGCCTATGGAGCAAATCTACCATTCCATAACAGCACTAACTTCCAAAACTCATACAAGGAGTTCACCCAGAAAACGGCAACATTCTAAATATTGCATTGGGCCCCAGAACATCCATATGCCTACCAGGAATACTGAACAACCCAGACTACTACAGATCCCTACATAGAAACTCCATGCTAGCAGAACACCTGGCCTCAATCACACACTTAGTACATAAATACGAGATCTTCACCAAGTACAGAATAAGCGGCCACAAACTAAAAGTAGAAATATGTAGACAAAAATTAAACTGGAACCCCAAGAAGCCAGACTTTGCATGAAGTGCAATATCAAATAGTGAGAGAGCCATATAAATATAGTGTATGTAAAACTGACATATTGCTGTCACTAAATTGAAAATACATGGGTTTTTTCTACCTTTCTCTGGACATTTTATTTTTCTAATCATGTAGGTTCTAGTTTCTACATCTTCTTTTAATTCTCTTTCCAGGGTCTCATCCATCTGCTGCTACTTCTGTCCCTCTCACCCCCACCTCACCCCTTTCACCTTCACTTCCTTTCCTACATTCATGCGATACTGATATTTTTCATTCAGCTTTCTTCCATTTATACTTCTTTCTCTGTGGACTCGGATTTCACTCTTCCTTTTCACAATCCAATTTTCAATCTACTTCTTGCTATTCAATTCTAACCCCGTTCCATCTCTCCATTCCATCTCTCTCCCCTTCCCCAACCTTTTATTAACTCTCTGCTTTCTCTTCCCTGCTGTGTCCAGTATATCCCCGTCTCTCTTTCTCCATTTGCAGCATCCCTCCCTTTCAGCATTCCCTCTTTCTCCCTACCCCCCATACCCAGCATCTCCACTTCATCGCCTATGCCCAAACATGTCCCCTCTATCTTCCCATCCCTTCCCTCTCCTGTGTTTGACATGTCCCACCATATCCCTGTTCCTCCCATATGTTTGGCATGTCCCCTCTCTATTCCCTCTACCCATATATTTAGAATTTCCTTTCCAGTTCCCTATGCCCCCAGTGTTTATCCAGAATCTCCCCTCTTGCCCTGTGTCCCCATCCATCTCCCTATTCATCCCCCTCTGTGTGTATACAGCATACGCTTTTCATCTCGCTATCCTTCCTCCCCTGTGTCTATCATATCCACTCAGTTTCTCTATATTCCCTGGTGTTCATCCAGCATCTCCCCTCTTGCTTTCTGTGCCCCTCATCCTTGTGTTCGCTATCTCCCCTATTCCTTCCTATCCCCCTCCCCTATGTTTAGCATCCCCCTCTCCATATTTCCTCCTTCCCCATGTCCTGTAACTCCTGGATCTCTCCCTTTCCCCTGCCAAGTGGTCTTGCATTTTACCTCCAACCCAACCCCAATCCTCCTTCCACCCCGCAGCACTTTCCCTTCGTCAACTCCTCCTCCTTCACCTCCTCCCTTCCGTGACCAACCATTGGCTCATGGACACTGCTGCGGCATCTCCTCAGTCCCACAGCAGCAGTGTCGACAGCAATAGTGATGATGGGCCTTTTTGGTTACGCCCTCTCTGACATGAAGTATGCATCACGGGGCGTGACCAGCAGCACCTTGGAGATGCAGGCAGGCTGAAGCCCTGCACAAGTTGATTCTTTGATTGCTGCTGCAGAGTTGGGAGATGACTGTGACAGCAGTGGAGGGAGGCCATAGGTAAGAAGCTGTCTGGATTTGTTCAGCTGGCAGAGCTTGGGGATCTCTGTCAGCAACTATACTGAGGGAGCTGGGCCTGTGTGAGAGCAGGGCCGTATGCAGAAAATGCAGCTGAGCATGCCTAGGGCTGGTCTTGCTTTACAGTTAAGTAGTCCAATATCTGATAATGTGTGAGCAAACTATTGCCTCTGAGTCCTTTTATGTTAGTTTGATTATCCTGAACACCCTTATACTGAGCTGTGATTGCTCTGTAGCTAACTTGATGGAGAGATGCTAACCCATGACAGCTCTTCCCAGATACATTGTTAGTCCAATACAAGGGTATTGCCTACAGCTTATTTGACTCTTGTTTCCACGTATCTGAGTGGACTAACATAGTAAGTACAATGGTCTGCTCCTGGGCCTGATTTAAGATACTGGGGCCCAGAGACAAGACCAGAGAGCAGTGAGGAATGTTGCTAAAGCAAGAGCAATCAAGCTTCTATTTAGTTCCAGGTATTTGATGCTTTAAATCTGGCTTTCTAGGCTATTGCCTGTGTTGTCTATCCAGGCCTGGTCTGTTCTCTTTTTGAATGTCCTCATCTGTTTCAAATCCTTTGTGGAAACCCACCTTTTCTGAGTTGACATTTTTGATCCTGGATTTAGTATAGCATTTTGGAATATAAATCTAAATATAGACAAATAAATAAATATAGTAAAAGCCCTGTAATCTGGTATGTGTGGGGAATCGGTGGTGCCAATTAATAAAATAAGTTGGTTACCTGAGAGCTTTCTGCTTCCTGCTGCAGCCCTTTTCCTCTTAGGTAGCCTACAGGCAACAGGAGGCAGAGGAGTGAGTAGAGCAAAGCTACTCTGCTCTCTTCCTCCCCTTCTGGTTCCCTCCACTGCAGAGGCTGCTTAGTAAAGTGTGGGCTAAGTGTACATTCCAGATGCGTACCTGCCAGATAACTGAGCTTTTACCGTATACTGTCTTAATATTGCTCAATTGAAAAACTCCTTCATTAAGCTGATACTACAGTATGGAATGTTTCATCAGAAAATCCATTATCCAGAAATTCCTTGTCTCCAAACCCCAATCCATTATCCAGAAAAGCGTCTATTGTCTGCAATGGGCATTTCGTAGCTCAGCTCAACCCAACATTCCTGCAGCTTGTCCCAATATCACCCTGCCTCTTTTCCCCACCCCCTGCTGAGTTTGACTGAAATGCCTGTCATTTTTAATAATCCACTGCTCTCCTTGCCACCTCCCTGTAAGTCACAGTCTCAGCAAACTGTTTGAACCATGTGCTGCTCTGTAGATTAATCCATAGGCAATGGAATGGGGTAGGCCCAGGGGGCCATAGTTTCACTAGTTTTTGGAACAACACAGCATCAAAACTAGAAAGCTTAGGGGTGGAATCGGAGATTGGTTTGTTTGGTTTCTCCAACTGAAAAGGTATTCCGTTGCTCCTGGATTAGTCTATTATTGAATCTCCAGAGCATTGCATATTTCGAACAGTTGATTGGAGGGAGAGAGCAAGAACAGTTGGTTACAAAAGTGCTGAGTCAAATAGGCATTTGGGTTAGGCCAGGGCTAGAGTAAGGCTTGTTATCAAGTTACTGTTGGGGAGGTGGTATGGTGGTGGACTTCTGAGATCCCAAAATAAACTTTAACCGGAGCAGACATGACCATTTTAGTTAAAAGATGCTCTGTTTTTGTAAAGTAATATGACATTTAGTATAAAAGATGTGATCCTTCAATCCTCTCTCTCTTCTTCTCTTCCATGTCATCATGACTTTATTGAGATATCTAGGTCTGGCAGTATAGCATAGCTGTTAATGTACACTAGTGCTTCCCAAACTTTTATCTGTTATGACTACATTTTAACATTTAACTGTTCACATGACTCCAGATGATGACTTCCTTCTCCTTTCACTTCTTCGAAGTCTGAAAGCAGCAGTAGCAGCAGTCAACTTGGGGTTCCTAGAGTCAGTGTGTGCTCATAGACCCCTGTAGCCCACACAGAAGGAGAAGGCAAGGCCTGCAAATATTCACAAACTCACAGGCTCCACTACTGACTGCTATTACTGGGCATAGGCTACAGTGGTGATTCAAAGGGAGGGTGGAGAGGGAGGGAAACAGCCCTATTTCTCTGACACCATTCACGGATGATGTGACCCCAGTTGGGGTCCTGATTCAATCTGAGAACCACTGGTATCTCCGGGAACAAGCAGGAATGTAGTCTTCACATGGGTATCATCGGTACCGACGGAGCTTGCGCGGGAATGCTCCCCAGCGTCCAATAGGAAAGCTTTTGGGAGCATCCCACAGTGCCTGGGTGCTGCCTTCCCGCCTTTCCTAACTGTCCCTCTCCAGTTCTTTGTTTTCCATGGAGCCAACAGGTCGCACATCCTGTCACCGCAGAAAATATTTCCCTTCTATTCTTCTTTTTTGTGGTCGCGTCTGCCTTCCTTCAACGCTACACCGGTACCGTCGGTTCTTTTTTCTTTTTTTTTCCAAAAAACCCCCAAAAAAACAAAAAACCTTTCTTGAGTCTTTTCCAGTTATTTTCTCCTGAGGTGCCACGCGCCATTTTGGGCACTAGGCCCAACCTTTTCCTTTAAAATGGAAAAACCCGCTTTGGGTTTTAAAAAGTGTTCCAAGTGTGGCGGTACCATCTCCAACACCCATGAGTGGTGCCTCAAATGTTTAGGTCCTGACCACTCTATCTTGGAGTGTGTTGCCTGTGGGATGATGTCGAAAAGGGGCCGGCAGAACCGAGCTGCTAAACTTAGCACCCTTTTTCCCTCTGATGCAGCCTCTGTGGCATCGACGTCTTCCAGGGCTTTGTCTTCCTCCCATGGATCTCAGGTAACTAAACATAAATCTAGCCGGTCCTCAAAGGGTAGGTCTCCCTCTAAGTATCGAGATGCCTCTGGCGTTGCCCTTGAGGGACTTTCACCGGCAATATTGCCCCGGCGGGAGGCTTCGGCTTCCAAAGCACTAACGGGGCTCCAGGATGTCCTCGAGGCTTCAACCTCGGCAGAACTACTGGTGCCATGCTATGGTGTACCGGCTGCTTCATCTGGTACCGATACCCAAGCATCGGCAGCGTCGATAGACCAGAGATTCTTGGCTATTGAACGCAGTCTGGTGGCTCTCCTCACGGCCTCGATGCCCCTGAAACTGCTTCAGACAATTCAGTCGGCAGTTATTCTACCGGGACCAAGTCATGCTTATCCATCCGGTATCGACAAGTCAGTACCGGACCCCTCCGATGCCAACTTCGATCGGTACTGGTATCATGCCTTGCACGATCACCCGGATCAGACATACTTTGAATCCTCGAATGAGTCTGAAGACTCTGAAAGCTATGCTGATACCAGAGTACTTCTTCTTGAGGATTCTTCTTCTCCTCAGCATAGGATGTCTCCACCAGAGGATAAGTCCTTTCAGGATTTTATCCGAGATGTGGCTCGAGGTCTTTCCATCACAGAAGCTCCTGAAAAAGAGCCTAGGGCAAAGGAATTAGAAATCCTACAATACCCTAAGGCTCCCAAGGAGGCAGCTACCTTACTTATTCATGAGATCTTGCATGATCTCATGTTAAGGATGTGGGAAACACCTCTAACCACATTTCCTCACTCTCGAAGACTCGACACCATGTATCGAGTTCCTACTTGTCTTGGGTTTCAGAAGACTCAGCTACCACACCATTCCATGGTGGTGGAATCAGCTATGAGAAGGATCAAGAGTGCAAAAAGGCATGCATCTAATCCTCCAGGACGTGAGTGTAGGACTCTTGATGCCTTTGAATATCGAACTTTCCAGGCTTCCATGCTTTCTGCTAGGATCAATTCCTGTATATTATATATGGGAATGTTCCTTAAGGAAATCACAAGAGATTTAGAGCTTATGAGCCCTCTCCTTCCTGATGATAAAAGGCAGGATTTCCTCGCCCTTGTCAAACATGCTCAGGATGTTTCCAAGTTTGTGAATCGTGCAGCCTTTGACTGCTTTGAGTGCATAAGCAGAACCTCTGCTATTGCCATAGGTGCACATAGGATTGCCTGGCTTCAGGCTTCTGACTTGGAAATTTGGGTACAGGATAAACCAGAGAATATTCCTTGCACAGGAGAGAATTTCTTTGGCAAGAATTGGCAGGAAAAAGCTAATGAAATAGATGCTGACAATATCACTTTGGATAGATTGTCTAAGTCTACAGCTGATCCAGCAAGAAAAAAGTCCTACAAGAAACCATTCTTCAGTAAGAAGAAGTTTTATCCCTCCTATACCCAGCAGGGGCATATCGTTTAGGTCAGTCTGCCCGAAAGGAACAGCAGCAACAACCTAGGCAAAGAAAAACAAAAGCTGCTAAGCCTCAACCGGCTCAGCAGACTCCGCCTCCACAGGAGCTTTGACTATCTAGAGAACTTTGCCTTCCTGGCCCTGAACAGCCCAGAGCCTTCCACCATTCCAGGAAGGTTATGTCATTTTGTCCACAGATGGGATCAGATAACAACAGAAAATTGGACTCTGTCTATTATAAGAGAGGGGTACAAGCTTCATTTCCTCAGCATGCCCCCTCCTACAATGGTAAGACAGTTCAATTCTCAGACCTCTCTCAACGACCAGTTAGGTCAAGAGGTCACTGTGCTTCTTGCCCAAGGGGCAATAGAAGAGGTACCCATTCTCCAACAGGGTACAGGGTTCTACTCCCCCTATTTCCTTATTCCAAAGAAAACAGGAGGACACAGACCCATTTTAGACCTTAGAGAATTGAATAAATTCCTGTTCAAAGAGAAGTTCAAAATGATTTCTCTAGGAACTCTGCTGCCATACCTTCAGAGTCAGGATTGGCTTTGTTCTTTAGATCTCAAGGATGCATACACTCATGTTCTCATCCATCCATCTCATTGAAAGTTCCTTCGCTTTCTATTTCAAGGGAAGCACTACGAATACAGGGTTCTTCCTTGTGGCCTGACCTCAGCACCAAGGGTGTTCACAAAATGCATGGCTGTGGTGACTGAATTTCTTCACAGCCTAGGAATATTCGTCTTCCGATTGGCTCGTTTGAGCCCCCTTCAGAGCCAGAGGCCAGGGTTGCTCTCTTTCGCACAGTACGCATCCTTCAGTATTTGGGACTTGTCATAAACTTCCCAAAATCCAACCTTGCTCCCACTCAGTCCCTAGAGTTTATAGGAGCTCTGCTGGATACCAGACAGACAAGGGCCTACCTTCCACAGCCCCGCTGCCTTTGCATTGTGCAGTTAGCTTCCCAAGCAGTGCTAAAACCTCACCTTACTGCTCGGGAAATGTTACAATTGCTAGGCCACATGGCATCCACCGTGCATGTGGTTCCTTATGCTTGCCTCCATATGAGGGTAGCCCAGTGGACTTTATCCACTCAATGGACTCAGGCGTCAGGTTACCTGTCAGACAAAATAACAAACTCAGATCGCCTTATTTTGTCCCTCCAATGGTGGCAATCACTTCAAAACCTTTTGGTGGGGTCCCCTTTTCAGCAACCTCCACCCCTAGCCACTCTAACAACAGATGCCTCACAGGTGGGTTGGGGAGCCCACCTGCAAGGCCTTTCTACCCAGGGTACCTGGACTCCACAGGAGACCTATCTACATATCAATCTCCTGGAACTCAGAGCAATCTTCCTTGCTCTTCGAGTATTCCACACCCAGCTCAGCTACAAGACAGTCCTAGTTCAAACGGACAATCAAGTAGCCATGTTCTATGTCAACAAGCAGGGCGGAACAGGCTCTCTGTTGCTCTGCAACAATGCTTTGCGACTATGGACCCTCGCCAGAGAGCATCAGATTCATCTCCTTGCGGTGTATCTTCCAGGCATTCAAAACTCTTGGGCAGACAGACTCAGTCGAGTTCTGCTTCCACACGAATGGTCTCTCCATGCAGACCAGGTGGCCAAAATTTTCCAAATTTGGGGAACCCCGGACATAGACCTCTTCACAAGTCCGTTGAATGCCAAACTTCCCCGGTTCTGTTCCAGAATTCTGGCTGAGTTGTCAGGCCAGGGATGCTTTCCTCCTCCATTGGGGCCAGGACTTCTTGTATGTCTTTCCACCCATTCCCCTAATTCCCAAAACCCTGTTCAAGCTTCAGAGAGACAGAAGTCATATGATTCTCATAGCTCCACAGTGGCCACGGCAAATGTAGTACCCTCTGCTCCTACATCTCTCTCAAGCTCCGCCTCTGGAGTTAGGATCTGCTCTAGATCTCATTTCTCAGGAGGGCTGGATGCTATGGCATCCCAATCCCCAGTCTCTGCATCTCAGGGCCTGGTTGCTGAAAGCCTAGAACTTCACGGTCTTAACCTTTCCCAGCAGGTAAAGGATATCCTTTATGCTTCCAGGAAGCCTTCCACAAGATGCTCTTATGCATTAAGTGGAAAAGGTTTACCATATGGTGCTCGCAGAAGGGTCTTAACCCTCTTGCGATACCTCTGGAATCATTACTGGAGTATCTCCTTCATTTATCTAATGCAGGGCTTAAGACCAATTCAGTGAGAGTTCATTTGAGTGCTATTGCAGCTTCTTTCAAGCCTCTAAATGGACAACCTATTTCCTCTCATCCTCTCATAGCGAGATTTATGAGAGGCCTTATTTTTTATTTTTTTTTTTTATTGAAAGGCTTCCAACGAGTACATAGTAACAAAAACCACAAACAGCATCAAAAAAGAGTGCTACAGCAAAAGCAGGGTTTCAGAACACAGTAGTAGCGTACAATACGCCTTCATTTTTATATTTTATTTTCTGTTTTTTGTTTCCCAGAAGAAGTACAAAACAACCACCCTCCCCCTTCCCCACCCCCCATCCCCCCCATCCCCCCCAACTATGGCTAGCTAGGTCGTAAGCAAAGGAAGGCGGTGAGCAAGAAGCGCACACAGGGGGTAAGGTCCCTTCAAGGTTTAAGTGTCCCCCTCCAATTGCCCATAGCAATTACGCACCATAACGGGAAATAAAGGGGGCCCACACCAGCTCAAAGCGCGCCAAACGCATCCTATTAAGAGCTACCCCCGCTCCATGGAGTATATA
This sequence comes from Ichthyophis bannanicus, assembly GCA_033557465.1. NCBI lineage: Eukaryota > Metazoa > Chordata > Amphibia > Gymnophiona > Ichthyophiidae > Ichthyophis > Ichthyophis bannanicus. The sequence goes on from CM066031.1 coordinate 1,651,126,465, forward strand.
TCCCACATTCTGTCCAACCAAGCCAAGAGGGAGGGGGCTAAGGCACGCTTCCATGCTGCAGCAAGAGTTAACCGGGCCGCATTCAAACCGTGGCGGAGCAGAGCAAGCTGCAGGGCCCGTGCACCCGGCACCAAGGCCCCAAAGAGAAAAATCCCCGGGTCCCAAGGAATGCTCACTCCCAAAAGCAGCTGCAGCCGGAACTGTACACCCCTCCAGAAGCCACGAATGCGGGGACAAGCCCACCAAATATGCCCCAGAGTACCTCGTTGTCCACAGTTACGCCAACAGAGGTCCACAGCCCCAGGATAAATACGAGCAATCCGTGCCGGGGTCATATACCAACGATACACCAGTTTATAATTAGTTTCACGGGCATTAGTCGCTACCGAACTCCGCCATAAGCGCGTTTCCACCCGCTCCCACTGTTGCTCGGTATAAGCAAGATTCAAGTCAGAATTCCAAAACTCTCTGTGCCGGGTAGTGCACGGTTGGCGCCCCTGCAAGTGGGCATATAAAGTCGCCACGAGTCCCTTAGTAGTGGTGCACCCCTCACAGTAACGTTCCAGATCTGTCAGGTCCTGTGCAACCTGGGGTCGAACAAGCCTGGAGCGGGCCCAGTGCGCCACTTGAATATATTGATAGATATGCCCATCCGGAATGCCAAATTCATTTTGCAATGCCCGGAAGGATTGCAACTGACCATCGTCAAAAAGTTGCCCGACCCGGCTAAGGCCAAGATGTCCCCACTGCCGAAAAACCGAATCACTCAACCCCGGTGGGAAAGAAACATTGTCTACTATAGGGGCCAAGGGAGACAGGTCTGCGCCCCGGGACCGAAAATGCTGTTCCCAGCACCGGAGGGTATGAAGAACATAGGGATTACTAATGCATTTACCACGCCGGAGTTTGGAACCAAGCCACAGCCAATCCCCCAACCCCCCTCCCCCCGCCAAACTCATTTCCATCTGTACCCAACGTTTGGTGCTATCGGCAATCATCCACTCCACCCCCGCCCGACATTGCGCTGCCGCATAGTACCAATGCAAATTGGGCATGCCCATACCCACAGAGCGCGTGTGGGTATGGAGAACGTGCCGCGCTAATCGTGGGCGGCGGTAATGCCAGACAAACTTCATAAGCAACTGCTGCCAAGTCGCCAAAGTAGCCCGCGCAATGGGAAGCGGTAGTACCTGAAAAAAATAGAGAAAGCGAGGAACAATTACCATTTTGACCACCGCTATGTGCCCAAACCAGGAAAGGAGCAAACCACTCCAAATATCCAGGTCCCGCCGAACCCGACGGAGCAGGGGATCATAGTTAGCCCTAAAGAGGTCCGCCCGCTCAACAGTCAAGTACACCCCTAAATAGTGTAAGGCACCTGACACCCAGTGAAGAGGATAGGCCGCTTGGAGCTCTGCACAAACCACCCCGGGGACCCCGACATTCAAAATCTCCGATTTAGTATAATTAATTTTAAAACCGGATATCCGAGAAAAGTTATCAAACAGTTGCATTGCGGCTGGAAGGGAAGCGGACGGATCCACCAGGGACAATATAATGTCGTCCGCAAAGAGCGCAATCCGATATTCCGCGTGACCAATGCGGACCCCACGCAAGTCTGGGTGATCACGAAAGCTTTGCGCCAGGGGTTCCATCGCAAGTGCGAAGAGCAGGGGGGAAAGTGGACACCCCTGACGTGTACCTCTCCCCAGGAAAAAGTTCCACGAGTGTCCCCCATTGATCCGAACGCACGCCTGAGGATATTGATAGAGACTACGGACCCAACGGATATAGTTAGGGCCAAAGCCCATTGTCCCCAAAACACACCATAGGTATTCCCAATCGACCCGATCGAAAGCTTTTTCTGCGTCAATCCCCACTAGCAAAGCTGGTTGTGGTTCCCGACGTGCCACGTGCAGGACCTGCAACATGCGCCTTATGTTATCGGCAGCCTGGCGACCAGGCACAAACCCCACCTGATCAGGGTGAACCAAACTCAGAAGGACCCGATTCAGGCACGCCGCCAAAACAGAAGCAAAGATTTTAACATCAGCATTTAACAGGGAGATGGGGCGATACGACGCCACGTCGTGCATGGGCTTACCCGGTTTGGGTATCATCACTATCAACGCCTCGCGCTGAGTCGGAGGGAGAGAAACCCCACCCAAGACCTCATTAAACAGGGTGGTCAAGGTTGGCGCCAATTGTACCTGAAACGTCTTATAATATTCCGCTGGGAAGCCATCATTACCCGGGGCACTGCCAGTTTTCAGCCTCCGGATTGCAGTGACCACTTCATCCACCGTGAAATCAGAATCTAACTGGGCTCGGTCAGGGTCAGGGAGACGTGGCAGCGCAATCCTTTGTAAATAGTCCTGCACACGGTCCCGGTCAAAGGGTTCTGCCGTATAGAGCTGCTCCAGATAATCAGCAAAAAGATCTCGGATCTCTCGAGAAATGACCCTTTTCCGACCCCCCGAGTCGCGCAGTTCGCGGACCACTCTCGTGGACTGTTGTTGCCGAAGACGCAGGGCCAAAAAGCGGCCAGTTTTATTCCCATGTTCATAAAAAGTTTGCCGTAGTTTCCGGCACTTATTATCTAATTCCCTCTGTGAACACGCGTCCAATTTGGCTCGTACAGCCCGCCACTGGCGCAAGACCTGCTGCGAGCCGGTTCGGGCATGTTCCAACCCTAGCCGAGAGGACTCCCGCACCAACTGATCGCGATCACACGTCCATATTTTCCATGTGCGGGCCGCTTCTGCCATAAGTTGGCCGCGGGCCGTAGCCTTGAAAGCATCCCACACCGTGGGGAGGGTAACATCCCCAGAATCATTAAGCTCAAAAAATTCGGTAATGAAGCGGGCGTGCTCCTGAACCGCACCCTGTCGCCGCAGGAACCTCGCGTCGAAGCGCCAAAGACGGTGATGCTCGCTGTACAGTCCCTTCGGGAGGGCAAGCCAGCATGGGGCATGGTCTGACCATGTCAGCGCGCCATGTCCAGCCTTCACTCTCCCGTCCATCAGACGCTGATCCAGTAGGAAATAATCAATGCGAGTGTGAACCTGATGGACTGGAGAGTAATAGGTATAGCCCCTCTCCCCCTCATGGGTGTCCCTCCAAACATCCCGCAAGCCTAAGTCTAGCATAAGGTGCTGAAGAACTCTAGCCGGTCCCCCCCCTCCCCCCCAGCGCGACCTGTGGAATCCAAGTGGGGCACTAAATGTGTGTTACAGTCCCCACCAAATATAATGGGGCCCTTTGCAAAGTCCGCCAATAGGGCTTTTAAGCGCTGAAAGAATGACCCCTGGCCTGTATTGGGTGCATAAACATTAGCCAAGGTCAGCAAATGCCCCTCTAAGTGGATATTCAGAAAAAGCCACCTCCCCAGGGTATCTCTGCTAACCTCCTCTACATGCAAGGACAGATTCTGATGGAATAGAAAGGCTACCCCCCTCTTCTTCCGGCCCTGCGCGTCTGAGGCCACCTGCACCTCAGAGTACGGGGACCGCTTCAGCCAGCCCTGCTTACAATTCTGGAGGTGGGTCTCCTGTAAAAAGACAATGTCCCCCTGTAAGGCACGCAATTCTGAAAACAGCAGCGACCGTTTTCGTGGGGAGTTAAGGCCCTTAACGTTCAAAGAGATAAATCGCACCATTAATATTCACAGTCTAAACCCCCGCTCCTTCCAGCTGCCCTAGGGGTCCCGATGATAGCTTTCCCCCCGCGGACCCAAAGGATTAACTAGCTTAGCCCACCTATCCCACACCCCAGAAACAAGTGCCATAGTCCTCCCCCCCAAACCCAAACCCACCCTCCACCCCCAGAATAGAACGCCCTCCCTCAAAACCCAACCCCCCCCCTTCCCGTCAATACCACCTGCCTGTCAAAGGTAATACAGGACACGGTAAATTGACCACAAACCCTGTTCCCCCCCAAACCCCCACAAAGCAACATTACAAGCAAAGCAAGTAATAACAGTTCCCCACTATGCCCCCACCCACCCTGAGTCAGCTACTCCAGCGCGTCACCTCAGCAAGACAATATCATCATCAAGACATTTGCCAATCACCCGTCGCCCCCCCTGTATACTAGAGTGGGAGCCCAGGCTGGCTCACGCCAATGACCAATAACTCAGTGAAAAAATACTACTGAGAGAGAACACAAAGCGGTCAGGCATCAAGAGCCAGTCCTGCTATCCCAATACTGAGGGTCGAGAGACCCAGCAGGTGGGGTTCGCAAAAAGGTAATAGGAGCGCTCCCACTCCCCAAAAGATCAAGCGGAGTTACCCACTCGAGTCCACCTGGAGTGATGGGGCTTAGGGGGCGGCGGGTGAGGCTGAGCATTATCATCAACTAGTCCCGCCTGAAGAAGAGCTCGCCAAGCTTCAGTATGGTCTTTTGCAGAAATCTTTTTATTTCCCAAAAGGAAGTTCATTCGAAATGGAAAAGACCAAGAGTAACGAATCCCCTTGCTATTCAGGACCGTCGTAATTGGCTTCATCTCCCTCCGGCGCGCCAAGGTGAACGTCGAAAGATCTTGATAGATGGATACTTTGGCGTCCTGAAAGCGGATCGTTTTCCTCTCGCGGCCACGGCGGATGAGCAGCTCAGCATCAGAATAGCGCAAGAATCTCGCAATAACATCACGAGGCTGATTATTGGGAGGCTTCCCCAAGGCACGATGGACTCGTTCAATTTCCATCCCAGAGGCATGGGCAGTCAGGTCCTCCGCCGGGAGCAATTCTGTCATCAACAGCTTAAGCACAGTCGGCAAATCCTCTCCGCCCCCCACCGCTTCTGGAATCCCTCGAAAACGCACATTATTGCGGCGGGAGCGGTTTTCAATGTCATCAATTTTGTAGGTCAGCTTCATTGCTTGCGCATGCTGCCGGTCAAGCGCACACTGTAAATCCACCAAGGTCCCATCATGGTCAGCTACCTTGGTCTCCACATCCTCCACACGGGTTCCCAGCTCTTTGACGTCATTTCGGAGTTCTGCAACATCCTTCATCAGTTCCTCGCGTAAAGAGCGGAATTCGCTGGCTAACTCCGCAAAAACCCCTGCGGAGCTCTTGTTTGATTAGAGCAGAGGTGAGCGGTTGGTGGGAAACCAGGTCATCTTCACTTACAGTCTCATCATCAGTGTCTGATGGATGGGTTTGCTCAGGGGGGCTGCCTGAGGGCCCAGTTTTACTCTGCAGGCGCTGGGAGGAACGCGTCCCCTCTCGGGTATCAGAATTTTTAGCTTTAGTGGCCATTCCGCAGGGCCCCCAATGCCACACAGTGTTAGGAGAGGGAGAGAGTCAATGTCAGCAAGGGCAGAGGCGCTAGAGAGGTAACGGAGCCCTAGGCTTCACAGGACAGTTATTATCACACAGTGTGGGGAGAGAAGCACAAGCAATGTCCGCAAAGACCAAGGCTCAGAAGGAGCAGCAATGCAAAGATGGAGACAGCTGCTTTTGACCCCCTTGGATAGACGGGCTGCCAGATATAGTGTTCAGAGTGCTCTGCAGGGCTGTATGAGAATAGGTCACAAAAGGCCTATGGCTGCGAGGTGTGCACCCCGAGAGAGGATCCAAAATCACAGAGAGCTCAAAGAAATCCCAGCAGGGCACAGGAGGTCCACGCTGATAAATGTAGGCCTCAGCAGGGCCCTAGAGCGCTAACAGGCAGGCACTGTCATTTATTCCATAGGTTATCCAGGGACTCAGAAATTCTGAGAAGAAAGAGGCAGTCTGTAAACCTACCCCCCTCAGGGGATTTGCGCTGATAGGTTGAGGTACTGGGCATTGACATTCGCCGCCGAAACTCCAGTCCTTCTCCTCAGCCCTGCCGAAGTGATTCCAAAGCCGCGTGCAGGCAGCTCAACCCCGGGAAAGTTGCTCCACCCGGCAACCCACTGTCGCACGTGCTCCGACCCGAAGGAGAGATCCGCAGTGACAGCCCAAGAGAAGTCTGCTCAAGCATCGCTCAATTTACCCAGAGGGTAGGGGCAGCCGCGGAGTGCGCCGGGCCCAAGGCAAGCGTCGAGCAACAGAACCCAGCAGGCCTCACCTCAGAGAGGGGCTCCACCGCCGCCCAGCCGCCAAAGCTCTTAGCGGGAGACAGATTGGGGTTCCGCGGGACACCACTAGCCGGCGCCGACACAGGGTAGTTGAATTCAGGGGAGTTTGCAGTATTTAGCGCATGTTAGCTGTAGTTTTTGTGGTGGCTGAGACGGAGCTCAGCTAGGATGCGGCCATCACGCAGCGGGCTCACGAGCGCCCCCATGAGAGGCCTTCTTTTAACTAAGCCTCCCATTAAGCCACCACCAGTGGCATGGGACTTAATTTTGGTTCTTGTGCAGCTTATGAAACCGCCTTTTGAACTAGTAACCACTTCCTCCTTGAAATTCCTTTCCTGGAAGGTCATCTTTCTTATTGCAATCACATCAGCACGTCGCATCAGTGAATTGCAAGCATTGGTGGCTGATCCTCCTTATACAAGGTTCCATCATGATAAGGTAGTCCTTAGGACTCATCCACATTTTTTGCCAAAGGTGATGTCACCTTTTCATTTAAACCAAGCGGTTTACCTTCCTGTATTCTTCCCAAGGCCTCATGTCTCAAATGCAGAAAGGAATCTTCATACTTTGGATTGTAAAAGGGCTCTGGCCTTTTACTTACAAAGGACACAGCAACAGAGGAAGTCCTCTCAACCTTTTGTTGCTTTTGATCCTAGTCATTTGGGACTTCCAGTCTACAAAAGAACATTGTCCAACTGGATTGCACAGTGTATATCTTTTGCTTATGAGAGTAAAAACCTTCCTCTGGAAGGCCATGTCACAGCTCACAATGTGAGAGCCATGGCAGCCTCTATGCCTCATCTTCACTCTGTGTCTATTGATGACCTCTGCCGAGCAGCTACTTGGGCTTCGGTTCATACCTTCACAGCCCATTACTGCTTAGACAAGGACTCCCGCCGGGATGCCTTGTTTGGTCAGGCTGTTCTTCAACACCTGTTCCATACTTAATCAACTCCTACCCCCACCATCCCTGATAGGATGCCAGAGATCCATGGGGGGAAGTGGAGCCCTTTCACAAGGGCACCCAACTTCTGGGGTTTTCTCCATGGCATCTGCAGCTAGGGAGTCCCCATATGTGAAGACTACATTCCTGCTTGTTCCTGGAGATAGCATAGTTACTCACCTTTAACAGGTGATCTCCGGGAACAGCAGGAATTTAGTCTTCACAACCCACCCACCTCCCCTAGGAGTTGTATCTCTCTCTTTCTCTCTTTCCCTCTCTCTTTTGTCTAAGCTTTAAACTCAACTGGAGAGGGACAGTTGGGAAAGGCGGGAAGGCAGCACACAGGCGCTGTGGGATGCTCCCCAAAGCTTTCCTATTGGACGCTGGGGAGCGTTCCTGCTCAGGCTCCGTCGGTACCGACGATACCTATATGTGAAGATTAAATTCCTGCTGTTCCCGGAGATCACCTGTTACAGGTGACTAACTATGCTATACTGAGCTGTGATCCTGAAGATTGGTTTGATTTCCCAGATAGCAGCTTTTTCTTTGACCTTGAGTAGGTCCTGAAATCCAAAAGCTTGTCAAAGATACATTAAGTTAGCTTTTTACTGGACTATCACCCACAACGTGTTTGTTAAAGTTTTTTTTCTTCTTCTTTATTTTTATTAAGCAGTTTTCAACATATCCACATGTATAACATAGCAACAGGAAGACTTCACATATATTCATCTCTTCTTTATTACAAAGTATAATTTGCATATTATAATATGTCCTTCTTCTCGTGCTGGGTCACACCATCGTTATCACATCCTAATAACATCATAACCTGTTGCAAACAATCTTACAACAACATATAAGAACAGTCAGTGTGAGCTAATTTATCTGTGCTTCTCACTGAGGGGGGTAGGGTGGGGATCCTGCCGAGGGGCGCTTCCAGCCGGGTATTCTACTTTTCCCTCCAATCTTAAGGGTGGCTATTAATCCCCCCATCATGTCGCATTCTCAAACTAGCCTAGTTGCCTCTGTTGAGCCTCTGTCGGGGTGACTATCCGACCCCTTCTCATTCCCACTTGACAGATATCTCTTTCAAGTGGGACCATATCTGATCATAACTTCCAATTGTGCCTTTCATAAGGGCTATCCCTCTTTCCACCTTCATTATTCTTGCCACGCTGCTAGCGTTGGGGCAGTTTCCTTCTTCCACTTGGATGCTATTGCAAGCCTTGCTGCTAAAAAGAGGAAATTAGCCAGACATTTCTTATTCAAACAAATATCTGGTAGTCCTTCACAGTAGCCTAACAGCATAACTGCCAGGTCCAGGGGCAGCAACCTTCCCATGGACCCTCTAGAGAGGTCAGCTACCTTTCCCTAAAACTTCTGCACCTTTTTGCATTCCCATACTATATGCACTAGGGTTCTCCTCTCTTTGCAACTGCTCCGACATTTTTCAGAGTAGGAGGATTTCATGGTATGGAGCTGACTAGGAGTGAGATAGATTCGAAACAACAGCTTATATTGTGTGTCCATATGGGTAAGACAGGTGATCATCTGCTTAGTGTTTTTCCAAACCTCTCCCCACTGCTCCTCGGGCTCACTCCTTCCTAAATCTCGTGCCCATTTGTGTTGATACTCATGAGGCCTTCGTGTCTCTTTCTGAAGGATCTGATAGTTGTGCAACTGCTCCCTGTCTTTTCCGAGGTTTAATGAAGAAAACTTCTAAGGGGTCCAGAGGACGTAAATATCGGCTCCGCTGAGTTAGCAGAAAATGTTCAATCTGGAACAGGGAAAAAGAAGTATGGCGGGCTCTGTTGACATTTCTCCAGTGTCTCGCTCCTTGTCAAGCACCCCCTTTCCCCCATGAAATCCAGCACACTTTCCATTGCATTCACATTCATCCATTTAAATCTTCCAGGGTCCATCTGATACGGTGGGAAGAGATCCCCCTGGGTCATGTACACCATTTGAGAACTGGTTACATCTAAGTTTAGTTTCCCTGTGATTTTTCAGTAGGCATTCAACGTTGTGCCTGCTATGGGATGTGTCCTCCTCCATAGAGAGGTTGAGAAGGGCACCTCCCCTAGACCTGGGAGTCCTGCTTGGTCCGCCTCTATAGGAATCCAGTGTTGGTTTGGGTGTACCATCCACCAGTAGTATACTGACCTCATCTGCACGGCCCAATAATATAGTTTGAAATTTTGTAGTGACAACCCCCCTCCCTCCTTCAATGTCATCAGTGATCAAAAATTAGCTCTTGCCCGTTTCCCATTCCAAATGAAGTTTGCTATTGCTCTGTTTAGATCCTTAAAGTAGGAATCTGGGATTTTACAGGGTAACATCAGGAATAGGTACATGAGCCTCGGGAGTATGCTCATTTTCACAGCATTAATTCTAGTCAGTAAGGAGGGAGCTAAGGGAGGCCAGTTATGCATTTCCTCCCAAATTCTCTTTAACAATGGAGGATAATGCAGTTGGAAGAATTTACATGTCTAGGTAGGAATTTTCACCCCTAAATAAGCCAGATGCCTCTGTTCCCATTAGTAAGAATACCTGCTCTTGAGACGCACCATCACTCAGGTTGCACATGGAACGGAAGCAGGATCGACTTAGTTACGTTTAGCTTATATCCTGATATCTCTGCAAATTCCCTGTACTCCTGTTGAAAAACTATTAATGAGCTTTCTAAATTTGAGAGAAATAGCAGTGTATCATCGGCATACATTGCCAACTCATGTTCGACCCCCCCCACCCCCACCCGGATATCCTCTCTCCCAGTGTTCAGCCGAATTGCCTGAACAAATGGTTCCAACGAGAGAGTGAACAATTGTGGGGAAAGAGGGCACCCCTGCCTCATTCCCCTGTGCAATTCAAAGCCTGGCAAGAGTGAACCATTAATGCATAATCATGCAGTGGATGTGCTATGCAGCACTGATATCACTCGTGAGAAATTATCTCCAAAGTTATAAGTCCTCAGTACACTTTGTAAAAAGGGCCATTCCACCCGATCAAAAGCTTTTTCTGCATTTAAGGCTAAAAAAGCCACTGGTTGTGACACTATTTCTTCACACTGACAAGCTATACCTAATACTCTCCGTATATTATCTGCCCCGTTCCGACCTGCTATGAATCCTGTTTGATCAATATGGATGAGCTCCGGCACTAACACAAACCAGTCCAGAAATGTGGCAGCAAGGGGCAAAGGAAACCTTTATTAATCCTTATTAAGGACAAGTTTGCCAATAACCCGACACTGGCCATGTTTTGTGAAATACTTCCTCAGGGGTATTATGGCTCACTACAATTGTAAATAAATACATAAATAGGTAAAACATTATGTATACGAGACAAAATGTAAATGAATAAATAAATAAATTATACAAAAAACAAATGAAGTAAAAACATATCAGTAGATTGTAAAACTGCCAAATATAAATTAAGTGTTGCAACATAATTAATAGTTAAATCATAAAACACATATATCAACACTACCATATACATATAAAAATAAAATAAAAATAAAAATAGAAATGAAGTACATGAAAAGATACTTAAGAAAGAATGGCATCTTATACAAGCCATTCCAGGATTTCAGAGTATTTCGCTTATAGTGGCCCATAAAAGAAATGTAAACTTTCATAACTTATTGGTTCCTTCGGCACTTACGGAATGCAAAGCGTTATCTAAATATAAGGGACAATTTCAGTGCGGTTACTGTTTAGTTTGTCTACACGTCCTGCTGGTATGCAATGTCTTCATCCATCCAAGTAACCAAAAACATTTTTTCATTGATGATTTTGCGAATTGTGACACATCCCATGTCATTTATGTAATCCAGTGTCCCTGTAACAAATTGTATGTGGGCAAGACGATTCGATGCATACATATATGGATAACAGAACATAAAAGTTGTATAAAAAGAAAATTGATGGATAAACCACTGGTACAACATTGGCTGGAGATGGGACATAAAATAACAGATGTAAAAAATTTTTGTTATTAAAAAGGTTAAACTAAATTGGAGAAGGGGAGACTGGCAAACTCGTCCTTAATAAGGATTAATAAAGGTTTCCTTTGCCCCTTGCTGCCACGTTTCTGGACTGGTTTGTGTTGTTGCTTTTGTGGCAGCTTGCTGTTTGTTTGGTGGACCTGAGCTCCGGTACTATACCGTTGAGTCGTAAAACAAAAATTTTAGCTAACAGTTTTGCATCTGTGTTCAAAAGTGAAATCGGGCAATATGACCCAGGATTGTTGGGGTCCTTCCCCTTTTTATGTTTAAGGGTAATGTGCACCTCCAAAAACGATAGTGGGACCAATCCCTCTTCTTTAGCTTTGTTGCTCAGAATAGGGGAGAGAATGTTTCCAAACATTTTGTAGAATTCGGAAGGGAGCCCATCCAGGCTTGCAGACTTATGCAGGGGCAAGCCTTCTATGGCTTTCAATACCTCCGCCTCAGTGACCGGACTATCCAGCCACTCCCCTTGTTCCTCAGTGAGACTTTGTATGATCTTTCCCTCCAAGTATGTTTCTATCTGCCCTTCCCCTATTGTGCATTCTGAGGCATATAACTTTGTGTAGAATTGTACAAGCAGCTCCTCCATGCCTGCTTGATCGTGACGCATCTGTCCTCCCGTATCCCTCACCTGAAGTATGGTAGTTTGAATCTGCCTCTGTTTTAGCTGTTGGGCTAATAGTCTATCTATTCCCCGCCCCCCCCCCCCCAGTGTAGAATGTGTGATTGGTCCTCTTGATTTGTACCTCTATCTTCTCCCTGAAGAAGCTCTTAAGTTCTCCTCTCTTGAGCTCTAAGTTGCATGCCACTCCTTCTGAGGGGGCCTGTGCAAATGCCATCTCCAGTCTTCTAATTTCTGCTTCTTATTCCTCCCTGTGCCTGCTCCTTTTTTCCTGCAGGAACCCACTGCTATCAGTACTCCCCAAATGACCGCCTTCAAGGTGTCCCATAGAGTCAATGGGGATATCCCCTCTTTATCATTATTCTGTAAGTAATCATCAATGGCTCTCACAAGTTCTTTCTCCCTCTCCCCCTTAGCAATCAGGGAGAGGTTTAGCCTCCAAGTCCTCCTTGTCTTGTTTCCCCCCCACACCCTACTCTACCTAGAGGTGAACAGACGCGTGATCCGACCAGGTGATGCTACCTATTTCGCACTTAGTCACTCAGTGGCATAATGAAGGTCCCGCCAAGATGAGGTCTGTTCTGGAGTAGGATGCATATGCCGCAGTGTGACAAGTGTATCTGCGCTTACTTGGGTTCTGCCACCTCCATATATCAATCAGATCAAATTTGCCTAACATAGCACGTATAGAGACTCCTTCCCCAAGGATGGCCTTACTTCCCGACACCCTATCCTCCTCTGCTTTGACCACTGCATTGAAGTCCCCCTCATATAAAATTGGTAAAACAGTCCAACTTTTAATTTTCTGAAATATGTGTTGTAGGAATCCTCTCTGCCCTGTGTTGGGGACATATACATTTACAATACACAGACACATGAGACAGAGAGCTGGATTTCCAAAGCAATTACTCTTCCCTGTGTGTCCTTCCATTTCCTCATGATTTGATAGGCCAGCCCTTTCCTGAAAATCACCGCTACCCCTGCACTGTTGGTCTTTCCTGGTGAATGGCACACCTCTGCAGCCCAACTGATTTGTATCTTGCCCGTATCTTGCCATCCCAGATGGGTTTCTTGAATAAGATATATGTCAGAGTGATAGGAAGGCAACTCTTTAAGCACCAGCCTTCGCGGTGTCTGCAGTCCCCTAACATTGAGGGACGTAATTTTAATACTCATTTCGATTCTTCCCCTCCTGCATTCTCCTCCCAGCCGTGTCCCCCATCCCCACTTCCATGCAGAAAGCCCACATTTGATCCATTAACAATATAAAACCGTAAATACATTCTAACTCAACTATCTGATAAACTTAACAGTCACCTGGAGGGCACCCTCTAGGAGGTGTCAGCAAGCCTGCCTCACCTGTGTGTGTGGGGGGGGGGGCTCTTGCAGGCATACTCAACTGCTCCTGACTCCCTCCCGGGGCATAGATCATATTTTGCCTCCACCGGGGCCCCTGTTCCTACAAGGCCTCGGCTATATTTGTGTTTACTTCATGGGGACTCACTTAGCAGTCTAATGGGCAGTCTTTATTCAGTCTCTGCCCTCCTGAACCCCATCGACATGAGCTTCATCATATTGCATAGTCTTGCAGTTTTCCACAGCTTACATTATGGTCATTAGGATTACAGTTCAGTTGGCTGCCACGGCTAGTAAATCTTGATCTCCAGGAACAAGCAGGAATGAGTCTTCACATATGGGTATGTCGGTACCAACGGAGTCTGCGCGGGAACGCTCCCCAGCGTCCAATCAGAACACTTTTGGAAGCATCCCAACACGCCTGCGTGCTGCCTTCCCGCCTTTCCCAACTGCCTCTCCTCAGTTTTCGTTTTTCCGTGGAGCCGGCAGGAGGTCCTCCTGTCACCGCAGAAAATTCTTCTTTTATTTTTTGGTTTTCTTGTGGTCGCGGCTGCCTTCCCCGACGCCACAGGTACTTTTCTTTTTTCTTGTAAAATTTTTCCTTTTTAAGGAATACTTTTCCTTGTTAGTACCTCACGGTTTTCTTAGGCCTGCTAGGCCTACTCACTTTCCTTCATGGAACCGCCAGCCACTATTCCCAAGAAATGTACAAACTGTGGCGGTACAAAATTAATTTTAGACACTCACAATTGGTGTCTAACCTGTTTGGGTCCTGACCATTTTCCTCCGGAGTATCCCTCCTGCAATAGTATTGCGGGAAGAAGTCTTCAGCATCGAGTTCCCCTCAATACGCGGTCCCCATCCAACTTCAGGGCACCGACCACCTCTTCTTCTACACGGGATCTGGTAACCCAAAAACCGTCTTTTAAGACTAGCCAGTCCTCGAGTGGTAGATATCATGCACAGCATAGAGATGGCTCTGGCCTTACCCTTGAGAACACACTGACTTTAAAACCCCGGTGGGAGTCTTCGGCCTCCAAAGCCTGTGTGGGGTTTCAGGTTGTTCCTGAGGTTCACCCCTCACAGAACATACCTGAGCCATGCTCGGTGGTGGCATCCGCTTCGAGCGGTACCGATATCCCGGCATCAGCAATGGTGTTGGATGAAACATTCCTCACCAAGGATCGTAGTCTGGTGTCCTCGGTACCTACGGGGCCGTTGGCTACGCTACAGACCCACCTTCCAGTATCGGTATCAATCCCGGTACTGATACTAGTACTGACGTCGGTACCCTCCAGATGTGCATCGATAGACTCGCTTCCTTCGATGCCAAGTCTGGAATCGATCTCCAGTCTGGAGGACTGGGTACCGACTCGCCTCGGTACCGACACCAGACGGTACCGAAGGCACGGTTCCGATGATCCATGTCCAGCACTCTCTGTTTCTTCAATACCGTTAGAGTTGTCACCGGCTGGCCTTCATCCACCGGTATTGGATACGGCGCAGGAATCGGTACCGGTATCCACATTACCATTGCTGTCGGTGCCTTCCATGCTTCTCTCATCAGGCTCGCTTCCCTCGATACCGAGTTTGGAATCGATCCCTAGCATGGACGATGTGCTACCGACTGTTGCTGGTCCCGACCTCCTGCGGTACCGGCGACCATCCTCTAAGGATTCCATACTCCACCATTCAGGATCTTATCTTCCTATAAAGTTGGATAGATCCCTCGGTGCCAAGGCTAGTTCTTCAGCAGATCTAGCCTGTCCTAAAGAATTTCCCTCTGGGGATTTTTCTTTTCAAGCTTTTCTCCTGGATATGGCAAAATCACTTGCCATTCCTATACCTGGACAGGATCCTACACAAGGGAATACAGAATCCCTGTATATTCCTGGGAGAGCAAAGGAGAACATAATGCTTCCTTTGCATCATTCCTTGCAGGATCTCCTTCTACGAATGTGGGAAGCTCCTTTAACGGTACCCCCACCTTCTAGGGCAACTGATCTTCTATATCAGGTGCCCCCCTCTCCAGGTTTTCAGAAGACTCAACTTCCTCATCATTCCATTGTTGTAGAATCAGCAATGAGGCAGGTGAAGAGTACTAAAAAGCACTCTTCTTATCCGCCAGGTCATGAGTCGAAGACTTTAGATGCCTTTGGACGCCAAACCTTCCAGGCATCCATGCTTTCAGCAAGAATTCTCTCATATATTTTCTATATGGGTTTATCTCTTGAAGAGGTCACAAAGAAATTACTCTTTTTGACTCCTTTTCTTCAAGAGCCCAAAAGTGCAGACTATTCCTCACTGGTTAGTCATGCTCAAAATATTTCTAGGTTCCTTACCCGTGCTTCCCTAGACTCCTTTGAGTCTGTTAGCAGAACCTCTGCTATAGCTATAGGGGCACGACGTAAAGCCTGGCTCCAGGCTTCAGACTTGGAGAAATGGGCACAAGAAAGACTGGGAAATACTCCTTGCACTGGAGAAAATCTCTTTAACAAAGAGTCTTTACTCCAAGTTGCTCAGTTAACCACTCACATTCCTCTTTCCAGAGGCTGTTCTACGCCTTCCTCTTTCCCAGTTGGTAGGAAATGTCCTACCAAACTTTCTTCCCCTAGGGGGAAAAAGTTTTATCCATCTTCTGCCCATCATACAGATGTTCCCAAACAGGGGAAACATCGCCCTGGTCTGCAGAAACCACAACCTCAACAGGGTCAGCAAACCCAGCAGTCACAGGGTTTCAAATAGATCATTATTTTCCCTTTTGGTTGGTGGTTAGAGTGGCAGTCTGCTTCTTTTCACTTAAAGCATCTGCACTAATTTTATCCTAACCTTTTCTAGATATCTCTTCATGAGACATCTTTTCTTTTACTCTAAGAGTCTTTATGATGATCATGCCCATACTTAACAGGTTTTCTTTTCCTCTTTGGGGAAAAGAGAAGTGACAACTATCAATAAGACAGTTGTTTCCCTGTACTGGCATGTATCATCTTACCTTTCAGAGACTTCCTGCATAGTCAGTCTGCTTCAACTCTGTCTTACCTCCCTCTTACTACAACATTTGATTTGTAAGAGTGGCTCTTTTACACTGGTAAGCCCCTATGGTCCTCTACCTGTTCCACAGGGGGATTCTCCCTTCCAGAGTTATGTTCCCTGTAAAATAGTTATCTCCAAGTTATAATGCCCTGTTCAATGTAATTTCAATTTGTTTAATGTAAACCGCACTGATGCAGAATAGCGTGGTATATAAGAGAATATAAATAAATAAAATAAAAAAAAGTTATCTCCCCCTTTATTACCTTAGGGCAGCTCATCAGACAATAGGAAGCTCTACTATGTCTGTTGTTTCTTTTTCCCAATCTAAAAAAGGAGGGCAAAAGAAATTTCCTTCCGCTGCCCTGGTACTTGCTGCAGATACAGCAATTCCTAGTGGTTAAGCCACTGGTTCTGTTCACCACACAACCAGGGGTTCCCCTCCACTAGCAATTCTTCTAGCCTCAGTGCTAAACCCCAAACAGGTTATCAACCTCGTTTGGAAAACCCTATTATCACAGACTGGTTGGTTAACTTCTATTCTTTGCCCCTTGTCCTTGGCACAATAGTTAAGTTACCCACTGGCTTTACACAGCCAGTTTTTTTCTTCTAACCAACCTGCAGCATGCTCTCTGCAACCCTACAGAGTAGCTTTGCACTGTGGGCCCTTGCTAGAGAGCATTAGTATTTTGACTAGCAGATAACCCCAGATAGTTAGGAGGGGTTCCCCCAGTCATGTTTACATGACTGGTAGGTATTCCCTACCCTTACCATCTCATCTTAAATCTCTTTTGAGACATAAGACTCAGACCTTTCATCACGTGAAAACCTAAAGACTGGCCAATTCCCTGGCTTGGCCCATATCTCCTTTGGTTTTCTCGCCAGAGATAATTTTCTTTCAGTGGCAGCTAAAGGATGCCTGATACCCACCTTGCCCTCATAGGCGGGTCACTATGGTATCTTCCTCCAGTGGCGTCCTCTATCCATTCTCCATACTGCAGTTCTGGAGAGATCTGGACTTGCTGCCTGCAGACTGAAGTTACCCTTTGCATTTTTCACGTAGGCCATCCTGGTTATTCAGGAGCTCAAATTCTGAAAGGAATCTAGACTCCTTCTTGTCAGGGAAACCATTCCTCTGACTCTGCCAGTCATAACCAGGGAAAGAGGATTCTCTATGTATCTATTCAAGCAGGTATCAAACTTCTTGCTATTAGAGGTATCTTTCTCTCGCCCCATATCCCTGGGGGGATCTGGTTCTATAGACATCTCTCCATCCACATACCTGGAGACATGTGTCTATATGCCTACATATATATATATACATATACATATATATATATATGTATATATATATATATGTATATCTGTGTATCTTCTGCCCATACATCTCTCTCTCTCTCTATATATATATGCATATATACCCTATATGTGTATATATATATATATATATATATATATATATATATATATATATATATAGTGAGATATATCTTTTAGGTAGATATGTATCCACGTACTTATCTATCTGTCTGTTTAGGTTCAGATATCCATACATTCCTATATGATCCTGACAGATGGGCACTACCCCTATCAATGCTGTGCCAGCATACTTAGGGTTCTACACATATAACCACTTCCTGTGGTAATTAACAAACTTTTCCTTACCATAACCTTTTAGGGTTAGGTACCCCTGAAGCTCTCCATGTACCTTTTTCTTTCCTAATTGACCCCATTTAGGAAAGACATTGCGGAGCTTCAGTTAATCTAAAGCTTAGCGCTTCATGAGTCTGTCCTTACTTTCTTATCAAATACAAGGGTCTCCATACCCTTTCTCTCCTACATGGACTGATTCCATTGCCAGTCCAGTTGGGTCAGATTCATTTTTTCTTTTGGTCCTAGGTTTGTACTGTTTTTGGACCAAAACAGCTTAAGCTTTCTCTAGTAGTACTTTCTGCGTCTTCCGCTGAAGCTCTACCTCTTATACTACCCCAGTTTTCCCCTGGGGCTATTTCTCACCCTGAAGGGTTGTGACCTCCACTTGTTTTTTCTACTTTTATTACCTCTACTTCTCAGTGAGGTACTCCTTGAGGTTCTTCACTGGCTCTTCTAACAGATCCATATGTTTATGTTATGTTTATTAAAATTTGATATACCGCTCATTCAAAAAGACCAGAGCGGTGTACAATATAAAATCATATAAAAACTTTGTAGACTTTTGCAGTGCCAACAAGGGAGGCCCATATTAAAATATTTTACTACTAAATGCCCTCTATACAGGGTCTTCCCCTTTAGAAGCCCTGTTCTAGGCCAGCTGTTCCACAGCTCCTTTTCTGTATTCAACTCCTGCCCTCCATCCCCAGGATGCCTGAGGTCCTGAGGAATAGCATGGCTCTTTCTAGATGCGCAACATGCTAGGACTCCCTCTGGGCATCTCAGCTTGGGAGTCCCCATATATGAAGACTCATTCCTGCTTTTTCCTGGAGATAGCACAGTTACTTACCTGTAACAGGTGATCTCTGGGAACAGCAGGAATAAGTCTTCACAACCCACCCACCTCCCCTAGGAGTTGCATTTCTCTATCTCTAGCTTTCCCTTTCTTGCTCTCTCTCTCTCTCTTTGCCTCAGCTTTAAAACTTAACTGAGGAGAGGCAGTTGGGAAAGGCGGGAAGGCAGCACGCAGGCGTGTTGGGATGCTTCCAAAAGCGTTCTGATTGGACGCTGGGGAGCGTTCCCGCGCAGACTCTGTCGGTACCGACGTACCCATATGTGAAGACGTATTCCTGCTGTTCCCAGAGATCACCTGTTACAGGTAAGTAATTGTACTTTCTCTGTCACTCTGCGTGAAGGCCTCCACTACCCAAAGATGGTTCTTTTCATAGCTGCACATAAGAGCTTCATCTCGAAGGGCATTTCCTCTTTTCTCTCTCCTTCATGGTCTCTCTTCAGCAAAAGGCGTGTCATCTGGAAAATGCTGTCTAAGGAATGCCTGCGCCTCTTTGGGATCACCAAAGTATAACATTTCTCCCTTCCACTCCACTCACAGCTATGCTAGGTACAGCAATGCCTGTAGTATTCTATGTCCTGCTAACCGGTGTTTGATGTCTCTGAAGGCCTGTCGCCTCTTGTCTAGGTCCAAACAATAGTCCGGAAATATCCATATTTTGTTGTTCTGATATGAGAGCGCTCCAATCTTCTGGGCCTGCCTCAGGATCCAGTCCCGATGTCTAAAGTTCAAAATTTTAGCCAGCACTGGATGGGGTCTGTCCTGGGTCTGTGTTCTTCCTCTGGTACCTGGTGTGCCGGCTCGATTACAAGACCGGTTGGGAGGGGGGTCCTGAAACCACTCCTGCAGTAAGTATTCTATGTGTTGGGCCATTCCTTGTTCCCTTCCTCCCTTCGGCAGGCCCAGTATTCTCAGGTTTAATCTCCTTGAGCGGTTTTCTAGGTCATCTGCCTTAGCCCATAGTTTTTTTTATCTGTTCATACTGATCGGAGTCTTCCTTTTTTAGTATAAGTACCTCGTCTTCTACGTCAGAAATGCGCTGTTCCACTTTCTCAATGTGGCACACCGCGGCCTGGATTTCGGTCCAGACTTCATGTATCTCTCCCTGTATGGCAGCTAATTTCCCTGCCATATTGGTGCTGCTCTCTTTGATCGCTGCCAGTAAATATCTCGCTTATCTTTATGATTCCCCATCTCGAAGTTAGCACTGTCAATTCAAAAAGTTACGTTAAAAAAAGTTTTCATGCCATAAAATACTTGGAAACTAAACAAGGGGAATTGCTCCCTTAAGTAAACTAAAAAACAGACGATAATTTCAAGTTTACCTCACTAATGGTATTCCTGATGCTTAGCGTGTTGGCCACTGAGCCCGTTGGCTTCCCCAAAAGAAACGCCGCGCATGCGGCCTCAGTAAGATGGGAGGTCTTTTATCTAATAAAAAAATGTTTTACGCTTGCTGACGTTATGCCAGTCTAGCCTATCAGAATTTGAAAGTTTATACAGGCTCAAAAATTAAAATATGGCATTGTGAAAGTATGACAAACACAATCTGAATAACAAAAAAAGGAAACAAGTGAATTTTGAAACTCCTACGGATGATTCCAGTGGTGCCACTACCGATTCTAGTAGAAGTTCCCGTGAGGTTTTTTCAGATGATCAGAACGACAAGGTCAAAAAGAAAGATCTGCCACGAAACAAATCAAAATCCAAAGTGGACACTCGAAAAACTTAGGTCTTAATAGGTCAACATTCTTAGATATAAATTCCAGTTTGCAATCTTCTATTATCGTGAATTTATCGCACCATCAGTTAACACAGGCACAAACAGAAGTACTAAACAAGGGTTTTTCTTTTGTCCCTGAAGTGATTTTTGATGAGTTCCAGTTTAGAATTGATTTGGAAGGTCTGATACGGAAACTTAATTTGAAAGTGTATTTCGCTTCTCAAACACAGGCAACACAGTTTCCTTTAATGGAGGAATATAGACGTGTTCCGTTACCATTAAAATCTACTTGGTCCCCTCCGGGCCCATTACCTCCAGCATTGAATGTATACAAAGAATTGGTTTTGCGCGATGTTCATTCACAAATAAATTCTTTAAAAAAAAACAGCGAGTAAGTTCTTAACAAAACTTCAATTACAAGCGCTACAAGATTTGCAGAAGTGCACAGCTATAGTAATTCGTTGTGCCGATAAGGGGGGCGCAATTGTCCTTCAAGACAGAGATCAATATTTGTCAGAAGCATATTCCCAATTATCTGTGGATGCCACTTATAAGCGGTTAGGAGTTGATCCAACTACAGAATTACAAAAATTAATTAAAAATGTTACCACACAGGCATTAACGGACAATTTGATAACCAAAAAATAATGGAGATATTTGAATCCGGTAAGCCCGACTGTGGCAAAATTATATTTAGTACCAAAAATCCATAAAAGTCTTGTCAATCCACCGGGCAGACCGATAGTGTCCACAAAGGGCACCATTTTGGAACCTCTTTCAACATACATCGATTCTTTTTTACGTCCATTGTTGATCAATATTCCGGCGTATTTAAGAGACACAACTCATTTTTTTCAGAATTATTTTGAGTTTGAACATCAACTTTTTCAGCAAACATCGGGTGTTGCCATGGGAGCCACCTGTGCTCCTTCAGTAGCTAATTTGTTTATGGGCACATATGAACATAAATGGATCTCCACATCTTTGTATAAGAAACATATCATCATGTGGCGACGCTATATTGATGACGTATTTATGCTATGGAACGGTTCTATTTACCAGTTAGAAGAATTTGTGATTTGGTTGAATCAGCAAGATACACATATTCAGTTTACACATACTGTTGATAATAATGAAATAGTTTTTCTAGATGTCTCAATAGAAAAAGGCATTGATAGTTGGATTACTTCTATTTTTAAGAAGTCAACGGATTGGAACACATTTCTTCACTATACTAGTGGTCATCCAAAGCAATTACGAGACAGTTTACCCTTTTCACAATTCCTCCGGTACCGTAGGAATTGTTCTGATATACGGACTTTCAAAAAATACTCCAAACAATTGATGTTAGATTTTAAATTAAGGGGATATCCGGAACATATTATAAAAGTAGCCTATAAAAGGGCATTATATGTTAACCGTGATTTACTTCTCCAAACCAATATAAAACCTTCTTCGGATGATTCTACGGTAAATTTTATCACAAAGTATTCTCCTTACAGTGGACATATTAAACGGATTCTCAAAAGGCATATGAATGTAATCAGCACGCTCCCAGGTTTAGCACAAAAACAAATCCGATGTGTATGGACACGGCAGAAGAACCTGAAAGAGAGGCTCAGTCCGGCGCTGTTGCGATCACCGGAGAATTTTTCTCAAATCGAATTACTAGGACATAAAACCTGCGGGGAATGTAATATTTGTGAGATTTCAGAAACCATACAGACATTTCAATATAAGGGTAAAAGATATAATCTGCGACATTCTACTGATTGTTTATCTTGTTATGTTATATACTGTATTCGGTGCCCATGTGACCTTTTATATATTGGTAAGACAGAAAGACCATTTCGCATACGCATCAATGTACATCGTAGTCAACTTAAATGTAAGGTGCAGGAAGCACCTATAGTTTCCCATTGTTTAGCTCAACAACATGCTTTTCAACATCTTCAATGCTTCTGTTTAGAACAAGTCTCTATAGGGCAAGGTGGCAAAACTAAGCAACAGACTTTAATTATCCGTGAACAACGATGGATTCATACTTTGCAAACCATTGAACCACAAGGTTTAAATAACATGATTGATTGGACAGCCTGTTTGTAATTCACAAAATGGTTCTCTTTATTCAGATTGTGTTTGTCATACTTTCACAATGCCATATTTTAATTTTTGAGCCTGTATAAACTTTCAAATTCTGATAGGTTAGACTGGCATAACGTCAGCAAGCGTAAAACTTTTTTATCAGATAAAAGACCTCCCATCTTACTGAGGCCGCATGCGCGGCGTTTCTTTTGGGGAAGCCAACGGGCTCAGTGGCCAACACGCTAAGTATCAGGAACACCATTAGTGAGGTAAACTTGAAATTATTGTCTGTTTTTTAGTTTACTTAAGGGAGCAATTCCCCTTGTTTAGTTTCCAAGTATTTTATGGCATGAAAACTCTTTTTAACGTAACTTTTTGAATTGACAGTGCTAACTTCGAGATGGGGAATCATAAAGATAAGCGAGATATTCATTTTATCAACTTTTCATCTGAAATGTCAATTTGCTTGTTAGTACATTGCACTCAAGTTAAGTGAGAACATCAGGTCGTTGATGCAACTTCAGCGCATATCCGTTGACAAAGCTTGCAGGATTGCGCTAATTAAGAGTCTGAGACCAGTTCTCCTTAACACACAATTCATTATAAGTTACTAATTTGAAGTAGATCTTAGCCACAGGATTTTTGGAGGGATTGTACGCATATTTTTGGTATACATGTTAGTACCCTCTAAGACATAACCATTTTTTGAGTGATTATACACAATCTTGTGTGTTTAAGCATTCTGTCATGGTTGGCTGCCTCAAGGTTCGCGCCGCTTTCACAGTGCCAGTCTGTATTTTTGGCATTTTCCTGGCGGCTACCTTAGCCGCCATGTCTTCCCCCACCAGAGGCTGCTATTTTGCAGGAATTAACTAATTATTTTACAGCACTTAGTCACAGCAGCCCGGGAGAGCTATGGCCAAGCATCTTTCCCTCAGCCCAACATCACGTGACCCCTTAAAGTTTTCTTTGTAAGGGTGCCTTGCTGTATTTTCTAGCCTGGCCATACCATAGAAATAAATATTCTCCTTATTCAGTCACAAAGAGGACCTACCCAAGGGTATCCGACACCTTAGACAAATCATTTTAGTCATGCATCCCCCAGAGGCGATTGAAGGCCTTACCTCTCCCCCGCCCCCATAGTCCAGCATCTCCCCTTCTCTACCCCGCCTCAAGGTGGCCATCATCTCATCTCTCCTCCCCTCTTTACCTTCCATAGTCCAGTATCTCCCTTTCCCTATTCCCTCCTCCATGTCCAGCATCTCCTCTTCCGCCATTACTGTTGCCACCTTAACTCCATCCTTCATCTGTGGCTGCTGCTGCTGCAGAATGAAGTCTCGAGCACAGGTTTATGCTCTAGCACTGCTGGTTCCCACCTCCCCCCCCCCAGCAAAATTTGCTTGGGGGGACAGAAGACAGCAACACTTGGAATGTGGACCTATGCTTAAGGCCGCGCTGATGTTCTACAGCGGCAGCAACAGCCACCCTGGGCAGAGGATGGAGGTGAGGTAAAGGCAGGGGCAGGGAAGGGCAAGCAACAAAGGGCTGATTGGAGCTGTGCAGCCGCAGCCTCCCAAATTTTATTGCCCTAGGCAGATGCCTAGTCCATGAAGTGGTGCGTTTACTGAGATGAGTCTTGCTGTTTTGGAAGTGAGAAATGAAATTGGTAGGTCGTCAGTGATAAGGCATTGTATAAGTTACAGTTCACTAGAATGCCATAGATTTAGTTGTTTTTCCTGGTATCAACCCAGATGATAGTTGGAGTTGGGAAACATGGTAGAGTTCAGAGGTGGATGGTGAGCAAAACGTTTTTTAAAAAGCTCAAGAATTCCACAGAATATGCAATGAAACACTTCCTTTTATTCACTACACTTTCTACTTTAAAGTGTTCTTTGCTCTTCCACAGAAACATAGAAGATGATGGCCATCTAGTCTGTTCAGTACCACAAAGTATACCGGATCTCGAAAGTGGGAAGTAATTTAATTCCATAGTCATTTTGTGATTGCCAGTCTTAGTAGATTCTGGTCTTATTTAATCTATTTTTCTCTACCTTGTCTTGCAACTGTTAAACCACATTGTATTATATATGCGTTCTTTTATGTTGTGAACCCAGAGAATTTCTCTGATAATTGTTCTAATCTAGGCTATCCTTGCTGCAGGCACACATCTTCATTATATACTATCTTTCCTTGCAACTTTTCCATGACATTTTTCATCCTTTGTGCTGTACTTTTTCAGTTTTTGAGGAGAATGTTAGTTTTATATGAACAGCCTTATATTAGGGGCCTAACCAGAGCCTTTTCTAAGAAATTCCTTGTCTGTCTTGTTTCCTAATTTGTTCCAGCAATCTGTTAGCAATTAGATGAGAAGTTATTTTATTGAATGGAATACATCATCCTAACAGTCTAAATATTTATTGCTTTGCAGCCCGCTCATCTGTTGATAGCAACAAGCATAGCCTTTGTATTATAGTTTCTAAGAGGATATTTAATGTTAAAACTGTGCAGAATAAACGTTTTCCATTGCTGTAGTTTCCATAGGCTGCTCTGAGATTACCGATTACCCACCCTTTTCTGTGCACCCTTAAGTATTCAGTGAAATGCAGGTAATGGAAAGATGATCGTGATCCCCAAAAGAACCTGGTGTTTAAACCATCTACACTAATATGGACCCAAATTTATCATGGTCTTGAAAACCCATAATAAAAAAAAATGAAAAGCTGGATCAGACTTCTGACCTCTCCCTCTCCTCTCCTTCCTGCATCCCCAGACTTCACTCTTCCTGGCATCTGGTGCATGATCTCTCCCCCTCTCCCTAGCAATCCCTGGGCTGGACAGCAGGGCTTACCTGCATTTGCTTCCTCTAGTTGTCAATTTCACTCTTGAAGTTTGAGCTGTGCAGTGTTCCATAGTTTATGGTTTATCTGCATTTAATATTTGCAAACCCTGAAACCGAAGCTAGTTGTCAAAGAAAGTGCATGCAAGTAATCGTGGCACTTCTGCCAGACATGGAGAGTAAGGGAGGCTTTGAGGACTGACTTTGGGGCATGAAAAATAAATCCATTTTATATAATGTGGAAATAATGAGTCGTAATAATTTGTATCAATATTTATGAAAGAGCGCCAACAGTTGTGACGGTTCATTGGTTTATCTGAAGGGATGTTTCCTGATTTAGTTGCCAGACAGTCACATGAAACGATTCTTAGAACAGTATTGCTTGGAGGATGTGAACCACAAAGACTGGTATTTGCCAAAATGCATTTCTTCCATTGGAGTGCATATTTCTGAACTGTGTGGACGTCAATTCCCCCAGAATCCTGATTTCTAAGGAAGGCTGCTTTCAATTTCAAACCACAGCTATTTTGTCCCGGCGGCAACACTCCACACTGCCAGAGCAGCGGGTGGTTCCAGGTGGGATAAAGGAGGCAGCCGACACCCTGGACTCTCCAATAGGGAGCAGGAATGGAGTTTTGGCTGCCCCATTGCAGACATCTACTCCCCTCTGGGAATTTGCGGGGGGCAATGGATGGTGGCTGGATATGGACAAGTAGATGTTTCTTCTGACCCTGCAGAATGCCCTTCTGTTCAGTTAAAGGATTTGGTGCCTGAGATATCTTTAAGTAACATATTCCAAATAGAAGTTAAACTGGAAGTCACCATCTCTAAGAACTTGATGGTGGATTTGAACTCGCTTTGCAGACAATTGGGCAAATTATTTCTTATTTGTTGCAGATAAAGTTAGAGTTTTGAAATCCTTCTTTAAAAATAAGGAGAAACACTTTTATGGTCAGAGACTGAATATATTCCCAGATGTTTCTAGGAGTACTTAGTTGTGTAGAAGGGGTTTCTTAGCCTTGAAATCTAAGGTTGTTGAATTGGGTCAACTATTTCTATGCTACCCATGCAAATGTATTTTGAGTTTTCTCACATAAAGAAGTTTATATTGGATAGGAAGTTGTAGGAGGTGGATGCCTTTTGATTGCCCACAGGTTTGATAGGAGATTTCTCCCCATTGACCTTCAATGATTATTGTTTGATGGTATATTTTCTTTTAATGTTGCACTCTTTGTCGTCTTGTGATGTGGACTAATGCAGTGATTATATGCCTTTTTTTCTCTTGTTTCTTTTGTTTTCTTGGATATTATTATTTTGCATGACTTCTGTATTTATTTGATTTGCAGAGGGTTGCTACTAAGATGATTAGTAGTCTTCATTATAAAGCATATGAGGACAGACTTAAGGATCTTAATATGTACACCTTAGAGGAAAGGCGGGATAGAGGTGATATGATTGAGATGTTTAAATACCTCCGTGGCATAAATGTTCAGGGAGAGAGCCTCTTTCAATTGAAAGCAAGTTCTGCGACGAGGGGACATGGGATGAGGGTGAAGGGAGATAGATTCAGGAGTGATATGCGGAAATATTTCTTTACGGAAAGAGTAGTGGATCCGTGGAATAGTCTCCCAGTGGAGGTGGTAGAGATGAGGACAGTAACTGAATTCAAAAAAGCATGGGACCAACACAGAGGATCTCTAAAGGTAAAAAGTGGACTGTTGTAGTTGTTGTTGTTATGGAAGGACAGACTAGATGGGCCTTGTGGTCTTTTTCTGTCATCATGTTTCTATGTTTCTATGTTCTCTTGTGTGTCTTATTCATAGAAACATAGAAACATGATGACAGGAAAAGACCACATCGCCTTCCATATCAACCACTATAACAGTCCCCTTTTTTCCTTTAGAGATCCTCTGTTTGTCCCATAATTCTTTGAATTCTGATACTGTCCTCATCTCTACCACCTCCACTGAAAGATTATTCCACGGATCCACCACTCTTTCCATAAAGAAATATTTCTGCATATCACTCCTGACACTATCCCCTTTCACCCTCATCCCATGTCCCCTCGTAGCAGAACTTGCTTTCAATCGAAAGAGGCTGTCCTGTGCATTTATGCCACGGAGGTATTTAAACATCTCAATCATATCACTTCTATCCCGCCTTTCCTCTAAGGTGTACATATTAAGATCCTTAAGACTGTCCTCATATGCTTTATAATGAAGACCACTAACCATTTTAGTAGCCACCCTCTGTACGGACTCCAGCCTGTTTATATCCTTTTGAAGGTGCAGTCTCTACAACTGCACACAATACTCCAAATGAGGTTGCACCAAATACTTCTACAGAGGCACTATCACCTCCTTTCTTCTGCTGGCCATTCCTCTCCCTATGTACACAAGCATCCTTATAGCTTTTACCGTCCTCTTTTGTACTTGTTTAGCTACTTCAAGATCATCAGACACAATCACGCCTAGGTCCCGCTCTTCTTTAGTGGACAAAAGTACTTCACCCCCTATGCTATATTGCCCCCTTGGATTGCTGCAGCCCAAATGCATGACCTTGCATTTTTCAACATTAAATCCCAGCTGCCAAATTCTAGACCATTCTTCAAGCTTAGCTAGATCCCTCCTCATGTTATCTAAACCTTCCTGGGTGTCTACTCTATTGCAGATTTTGGTATCATCCGCAAAGAGGCAAACCTTACCCGACAGCCCTTCCACTATATCACTAACAAAGATGTTAAAAAGAATCTGACCAAGGACAGAACCCTGTGGCACACCACTGGTAACCTCCTTCTCCTCAGAATGAGCTCTTTTTATCTGTACACTTTGTCACCTCCCACTGAACCAGTACTGGTACCGTGCCTTGCACGATCAACCGGATCTGAAATACTTCGAATCCTCGGATGAGTCTGAAGACTCTGAAAGCTCTGCCGATACCAGAGTACTTCTTCCTGAGGATTCTTCTTCTCCTCAGAGTAGGATGTCTCCAGCAGAGGATATGTCCTTTCAGGACTTTATACGAGATGTGGCCCAAGGTCTTTCCATCACAGTGGCTCCTGAAAAAGAGCCTAGGGCAAAGGAATTAGAAATCCTACAATACCCTAAAGCTCTCAAGGAGGCAGCTACCTTACCTATTCCTGAGATCTTGCATGATTTTATTTTATTTATTTATTTATCTAACAGCTCTTCTATACCACGCTCTTTATTATCTGTGCGGTTCACAGTTAACAATTTGACTCAAGGACATGAGCAGTTCTGACCTGAGCTTACATATAACAAGGAAAGAGGAATGGGATTGAACTGGGGAAACTATGTAGATTTTAAGCTGGGAAAGAAGAATAATGGTGTTCTGTTTACAATAGATTAAATATGTAGGGACCAGGAAAGTGGTAGGGATTGAACTGAGGAGCCTTGTCGGCATGCCTCCCTGGTGGCCAGTGGACGCCAGGGCAGGTGGGACATAAAAATTTTAATATTAAGATAGGAGAGTCTTTTAAGGGCCAAAAGGCACTTGGTCCTTGTAGGTTTTAGCTCCAATCTTTAAAGAAACCATTAAAGCAGAGTGGTGGGAAAAAGAAGGCTTTTATTCCCTTTACACAGTGGTTCCAATTATTGGGTTACAACTCAAAGTAAATGTCCTTAATTCAGGTAAGAAAGAAAACTCAGGGTTTAAAGCAAAACTGTTGAATTTCACAGGAATAGCAGTGCTTAGTCAATTAAAGAATCCTCGGTTGGCAGTTCAAGCAATTCACAAGTCTGGCAAAGACTCTATGCTACCAGAAACAAAGAGAGTACAATCCATTTCCTGGTTTGATAATTCTCCTGCCAGTTCCACTTGCATTGGCTCATAATCAGATATGTCTGACTCTGTATCCCTAGTTTCTTGGGAAACACCTCCAGGGGTTTTGTATATCTCTTGCAGTACTTGCCAATGTCCTTGGCCTAGCCTAGGGCATCGGCCACGTGCTGTATTAGGATTAAATGTGTTTTCTCTTCTTAGAGGTTTTATAACAGCTTTACCATAGTCTTTAACATTTATAGCTTTCTTCATAGGCATATATTTATCATACCTTGTATTGCAGCAACAAGCAGGTAAATGGCTTTCTTCAATTGCTTGCCTCTCACGGTCAGCAGCTTGATGAAATCCTTTTCTTTGAAAGTTTGGTTAACCTTGCAGCCTTTGAACCCATTCTCCTGGTAAGCGCCTGCTTCTGCATAAGCCCAGCTCCTGGCTTTCCTGCTCAGCGTGGCTTAGCTTCCCCAACTGATTCTCCTTTTGCTTCTGCTTGCAATTAGTGCAGTGCTGTTGCCTCTTCGGGCAAACAGCTCTCTCACTAGTTTGAGTTGGTCCCTCCTTAGGTCCTTCCTCAGCTCCTGGTGAGTCACCTCTCACTCCTGCTGATCCTCTAACTACGGAGAAATCAGGCTTCCACTTCAACCTCTCTCCCTTCCAGTCTTCCACTCTCCCCTTATAAAGCACTCCTGCCTTTGAGGATTGGGAGCTGGTTGTCAGTTTCTCGTGACCAGCTGGGCGTGGCCCTTCAGTCTCTCTGAATGCCCTCCTGCTCCCTCTAGCTGGTTCCTGCGAATATTGCAACTTGTGCACATCTTTTTTTCTCTGAAAAACAGCTTCTTTTTTCTCCTCTGGGCTTTCATCAGCCCTCGCTGCATTACAGCCTATGTACATTTTCGGCAGGGAATGATGTATATCTCATGTTAAGGATGTGGGAAACAACTCTAACCACATCTCCTCACTCTCGAAGACTCGACACCATGTATCGAGTTCCTCCTTGTCCTGGGTTTCAGAAGACTCAATTACCACAACATTCCATGGTGGTGGAATCAGCTATGAGAAGGATAATGAGTGCAAAACGGCATGCATCTAATCCTACAGGACGTGAGTGTAGGACTCTTGACGCCTTTGGATGTCGAACCTTCCAAGCTTCCATGCTTTCTGCTAGGATCAGTTCCTATATCTTGTACATGGGAATGTTCCTTAAGGAGGTCACAGGAAATTTAGAGCTTATGAGCCCTCTCCTTCCTGATGATAAGAGGCAAGATTACCTCACCCTTGTCAAACATGCTCAGGATGTTTCCAAGTTTGTGAATCGTGCAGCCTTTGACTGCTTTGAGTGCATAAGCAGAACCTCTGCCATTGCCATAGGTGCACGTAGGATTGCCTGGCTCTAGGCATCTGACTTGAAAATTTGGGTACAGGATAAACTAGGGAATATTCCTTGCACAGGAGAGAATCTCTTTGGCAAGAATTGGCAGGAAAAAGCTAATGAGATAGATGCTGACAATATCACTTTGGATAGATTGTCTAAATCTACAGCTGATCCTGGGAGGAAAAAATCCTCTAAGAAACCATTCTTCAATAATAATAAGAAGTTTTATCCCTCCTAAACCCTGCAGGGGCATCGTTTAGGTCAGTCTGCCCAAAAGGGACAGCAGCAACAACCTAGGCAAAGAAAGACAAAAGCAGCTAAGCCTCAACTGGCTCAGCAGACTCAGCCTCCACAGGGGCTTTGACTCCTATCTAGAGAACTCTGCCTTCCTGGCCCTGAATGGCCCAGAACCCTCCACCATCCCAGGAAGGTTATGTCATTTTGCCCCCAGATGGGGTCAGATAACAGCAGAAAATTAGACTCTGTCTATTGTAAGAGAGGGGTACAAGCTTCATTTCCACAGCATGCCCCCTCCTACAATGGTAAGACAGTTCAATTCTCAGACCTCTCTCAATGACCAGTTAGGTCAAGAGGTCACTGTGCTCCTTCCTCAAGGGGCAATAGAAGAGTTCCCCAACAGGGTACAGGGTTTTACTCCCCCTATTTCCTTATTCCAAAAAAAAACCAGGAGGACACAGACCCATTTTAGACCTCAGAGAATTGAACAAATTCCTGTTCAAAGAGAAGTTCAAAATGATTTCTCTAGAAACTTTGCTGCCATACCTTCAGAGTCAGGATTGGCTTTGTTGTCTAGATCTCAAGGATGCGTACACTCATGTTCTCATCCACCCAACTCACCAAAAGTTCCTTCGCTTTTTGTTTCACAGGAAGCACTACCAATAGAGGGGTTTTCCCTTTGGCCTGGCCTCTGCACCAAGGGTGTTCACAAAATGCATGGCTGTGGTGGCAGCATTTCTCCGCACCCTGGGAATATTCAACTTCCCTTACTTAGACGACTGGCTCTTTCGAGCCCCTTCAGAGCCAGAGGCCAGGGTTGTTCTCTCTCGCACAAAGCGCATCCTTCAGTATTTGGGACTTGTCATAAACTTCCCAAAATCCAATCTTGCTCCCACTCAGTCCCTAGATTTTATAGGAGCTCTGCTGGATACCAGACAGACAAGGGCCTACCTTCCACAGCCCCGCTGCCTTTGCATTGTGCAGTTAGCTTCCCAAGCAATGCTAAAACCTCATCTCACTGTTCGGGAAATGTTACAGTTGCTAGGCCACATGGCATCCATCGTGCATGTGGTTCCTTATGCTCGCCTCCATATGAGGGCAGCCCAGTGGACTTTATCCACTCAGTGGACTCAGGCGTCAGGTTGCATGTCAGACAAAATAGTAAACTCAAATAGTCTTATTTTGTTCCTCGAATGGTGGCAGTCACCCCAAAACCTTCTAGTGGGGTCTCCTTTTTAGCAACCCCCACCCCAAGCCACTCTAACAACAGATGCTTCACAGGTGGGTTGTGGAGCCCACCTGCAAGGACTCTCTTACCTGGACTCCACAGGAGGCCTATCTACACATCAATCTACCGGAACTCAGAGCAATCTTCCTTGCTCTTCGAGTATTCCACACCCAGCTCAGCTACAAGACAGTCCTAGTTCAAACGGACAATCAAGTAGCCATGTTCTATGTGAACAAGCAGGGTGGAACAGGCTTTCTGTCGCTCTGCAACGAAGCTTTGCCACTTCGGGATCTTGCCAGAGAGCATCAGATTCATCTTCTTGTGGTATATCTTCCAGGCATTCAAAACTCTTGGGCAGACAGACTCAGTCGAGTTCTTCTTCCACACGAATGGTCTCTCCATGCAGACCAGGTGGCCCAACGTTTTCAAATTTGGGGAAACCCGAACATAGATCTTTTTGCAAGTCCGCTGAATGCCAAAATTCCCCAGTTCTGTTCCAGAATTCCGGCTCAGGATTGTCACGCCAGGGATGCTTTCTTCCTCCATTGGGGTCAGGACTTCCTGTATGCCTTTCCACCCATTCCTCTAATTCTCAAAACCCTATGCAAGCTTCTCAGAGTCAGAGGTCATATGATTCTCATAGCTCCACGTTGGCCACGGCAAATGTGGTACCCTCTGCTCCTACATCTCTCTGAAGCTCCGCCTCTGGAGTTAGGATCTGCTCCAGATCTCCTTTCTCAAGAGGACGGGATGCTGTGGCATCCCAATCCCCAGTCTCTGCATCTCAGGGCCTGGTTGTTGAAAGCCTGGAACTTCACAGTCTTAACCTTTCCCAGCAGGTAAAGGATATCCTTTATGCTTCCAGGAAGCCTTCCACAAGACACTCTTATGCATTTAAGTGGAAAAGGTTTACCTTATGGTGCTCACAGAAGGCTCTTAACCTTCTTGCGATACCTCTGGAATCATTACTGGAGTATCTTCTTCATTTGTCTAATGCAGGGCTTAAGACCAATTCAGTGAGAGTTCATTTGAGTGCTATGGCAGCTTCTTTCAAGCCTCTAAATGGACAACCTATTTCCTCTCATCCTCTCATAGCGAAATTTTTGAGAGGCCTTCTTTTAACTAAGCCTCCCATTAAGCCACCACCGGTGGCATGGGACTTAAATCTGGTTCTTGGGCAGCTCATGAAACCACCCTTTGAACCATTAGCCACTACCTCTTTGAAATTCCTTTCCTGGAAGGTCATCTGTCTTATTGCAATCACATCAGCACGTTGCATCAGTGAATTGCAAGTGTTGGTGACTGATCCTCCTTATACAAGGTTCCATCATGATAAGGTAGTCCTTAGGACTCATCCACACTTTATGCCAAAGGTGGTGTCACCTTTTCATTTAAACCAAGCGGTTTACCTTCCTGTATTCTTCCCAAGGCCTCACGCCTCAAATGCAGAAAGGAATCTTCATACTTTGGACTGTAAAAGGGCTTTGGCCTTTTACTTGCAAAGGACACAGCAACATAGAAAGTCCTCTCAACTCTTTGTTGCTTTCGATCCTAGTCATTTGGGATTTCCAGTCTCCAAAAGAACACTGTCAAGCTGGATTGTGCAGTTTATATCTTTTGCCTATGAGAGTAAGAACCTTCCTCTTGAAGGCCATGTCACAGTTCACAATGTGAGAGCCATGGCATCTTCAATGGCTCATCTTCACTCTGTGTCTATCGACGACATCTGTCGAGCAGCTACTTGGGCTTCAGTACATACCTTTACAGCCCATTACTGCTTAGACAAGGACTCCCGCCGGGATGCGTTGTTTGGTCAGGCTGTTCTTCAACACCTGTTCCATTCTTAATCAGCTCCTACCCACCATCCCTGGTAGGATGCCAGAGATCCATGGGGGGAAGTGGAGCCCTTTTACAAGGGTACACTTCTGGGGCCTTCTCCCTGGCATCTGCAGCTAGGGAGTCCCCTAATGTGAAGACTACATTCCTGCTTGTTCCTGGAGATAGCATAGTTACTCACCTGTAACAGGTGATCTCTGGGAACAGCAGGAGTTTAGTCTTCACAACCCACCCAACTCCCCTAGGAGTTGTATCTGTCTATCTTTCTCTCTTTCCCTCTCTCTTTTGTCTCTGCTTTAAACTCAACTGGAGAGGGACAGTTGGGAAAGGCGGGAAGACAGCATGCAGGCGCTGTGGGATGCTCCCAAAAGCTTTCCTATTGGACAGTGGGGAGCGTTCCCACGCAGGCTCCGTCGGTACCAACGATACCCATATGTGAAGACTAAATTCCTGCTGTTCCCGGAGATCACCTGTTACAGGTGAGTAACTATGCTATCTGGACAGATGCAGAAGCTGTAATGGGGGCAACAGCTTTGGTGATACTATTTTTCCCAGCCATTGTTCTGTCGATGGAACTTAGGTATCTGTTAAAACAAAAGAGAGAGATCTACCAAAGTATCAGCTTTTTTCCCAGCTGTACTTTCAGAGAAAATGCAGTTAAATCTCTTTAAGTTAGCTTTTATTAGGGATGTGCACAGGGCAAATATTTTCGGTTTATTTGGGCTTTTTCCCTCCCCTGATTATTAGGTGTGTGTTTGATTTATTTCAATCATTTGTTTAAAAAGCAAAAGTAATACTCATAACTTTATCATGCATTAATCAGCTTAATACATGCTAATTTATAGGTTAATGTGCATTAATGTGCATTACGTTTATTTGGCGCAGACTAAATTTGTTGTCACACTAATGAACCAAATACATGCCAACAGCTGCAAATCCCTGCTTTCTATATAATGCTAAGAAACTGTATATTAATGTTCATCACAAATTCTTACGATGATACTCTAATTTAAACCAGTCTCTTGTGCAGTGAAAAGCATATAAAGTGAACAATTCTGTTTTTAGAGAGACAATAAGATACAAAGTAGAAACAGAAAGACAAAGTCAGAATCCGTATCGGAAATAGTAAATTAATCCCTAGGTTCCTTAGCACAGTAAATTGGCTAATTAGAATCAGACATTTAAAAGTTGAATAACAAGAAAAAAACCCTGCTGTAAATTTGCATTACTGTGTTTGGTCTTCTTCATAAAAATTGCTGAGTGCCACAATCAAAAGAAATTCCAGAGGACTATCACCCCCCCCCCCCCCCGCCCCACCAAAAAAAAATATTAGCTGATTGTCATCTGGCTCTACAGGGTTACAAGAACATTTTCTAAATATTTGGGGCTCAGTTCATCACTGCTTGACACGGTTTGAAGATGGAAAAAAAGCAGAAAACTATGATAACTTTACCCAGGAGCAGTTATCCTGCCAAGATCATCACAAGAGCAAACTGGAAAATTATGCACAAAATTACAAAGAGGGCACTAAACAGTTAATGTGTGTTTTTGCATGCAGTAACTGTTACTGTAGGAGCAAGACAATTAACTCACACTGATTCATAGGCTAACTGCCACGCTGGTGTTAGGGTACAGAAGTGGCGCTTGGTGAGCACATTGCATTTAGTTTGGGGAGGACATATCTCACGCTGTCAATGTTGCCATAAGCATGGGCGCACCTAACAGCATCTCGGTAGATGAAGATAAGTGCACCCGCCGTAATAGTTCTGTGTATCAGGGCACTCATTCACGCATTAATTGTCAAACATGCTGGTCCCCTCCCAACAGGTACCTCAGAGGCTTTGCACTTAACACACATTAGGTTTTGTGTCAAATGCACATAAGGTGCAAAAATCTAGCACCCTTTAGTAAAAGAGCCCCTAACATCTAAACATATATGCAAGCCTCCCTCGCTAAGACTGATGTGAGTGTTATGCATCAGCCATCAGGAAAAAAAAACAGAATGGGAATGGTGTTCATAACAGGATAACTAGGAAAAAGCTATTGTTGTCTGTCTCGGATTTACCAAAGAGCATCTGGATGGACACACAAGATTTCTGGAATAAACCTCTTTGTACAGATGAGCCAAAAATCAATATTTTTAGCTACAATAACACATGTTTTGGAGAAAACCAAATCCTGCTTTTCAAAGTAAGAACATCATCTGACTGTCAAGCATGTTGGTGGAGGTCTCATGTTATGGAACTGCTTTGCTGTCTGAGGACCTGGACAGCTTGCCATGATTAGTAGGGACCATAAATTCTGTTTTATATCAGAAAATTCTAGAGGAGAATGTTTGGTCATCTGTCTGTGAGCTGAAGTTGGGCCAAAAGTGGCTCAAACAGCAAGGCAACAACCCTAAACGTTCAAGTTAATCTACTACAGTATAGCTGAAGGATTAGAGATTTTGTGTTTTGGATTGAACAAGTCAGAGTCCTAACCTAAACCCTACTGCAGCCTTCAGATGTAAAAAAATTGAAACTGTTCGATATAGGAGTATTGGCCAAAGATTCCTTAAGGGTGTTCCTTAGCAGAACTCCAGTCCAGTCCCTTTACTCTCGGGTTGCACAACCCTTCCAGCAGCTTGGAGGCTGAGCCCATCATCGTTTTGATGATGGTGTGGTATAAATACCACTGGCACCACCCATAGGCACCAGTATTCTCAGCCTCCAAGCAGCTGGAGGGTTACCGTAAGCCAGGAGCTTACTGGTCTTTAGTTCTTTTTTGATATCCCTTTTTATTACTTTTCTTTAATTTTTTGATTTCCCTTTACTGTAGTTGAGGGAGTTTTTTTCTTCTCCCGTGGGTTGGCTCTGTAAATCGCTGTTCCTACTTTCCTTGCTGACTTCCCTCCCCCCCTCCTTCTCGGCCCTCCGGTATCCTTGGAAGGAGAGGGCTTACTGGGCAACGGGGTGATTTGGGACACTTCTCCCCCGCGATCGCGGCATCCGGATCTCCGGCCTCCTCTCCGCTCACGTTTACCTCACGCTGAAGCCTCCGAGGCGGGCTGAGCACTAGAGGCAACACCGCGCTGAAGCCCCAGTCGGGGGCTGAGCACGGGATCCAAAGAACGCTCCTCTTCCGGCTTCTCTGCCGCCTCGCGCTTACAGCGGCTGTCCAGGCTGAGCGCTAGAGGCGGCGACGGAACGATCAAACAATTGCCCTAGTGTCGGGGGGATACGGGCTACGGCGTCGAGGATCATTTCGCCGGCCGCATACCCTGACTCCACGTGGTTGAGGCCTACCACATGGAGCCTGGCAACACTCAGCTAGCCCAGCGTGAGGAGCGCTGCACGCAGAGCATTCGACCAGCGAAACCGCAAGTATCACAGAGACCTGTATTTTTCTAATTTGTTCCATCTATTCTAATTGAATTGAATTCAATTTAATTTAATTTAATTTTAGCTTAGTCAAGACCCTGGTCCAGACTTGGGGTCAGGGCCTCCCAAGCCCCCCCCCCCCCCCATCCCAGTGAAATTTTTCATTTATTTTCAGTTTCATTTCTTTTTCTTTGATTGCCTATTGGGACTCGAAAAGAAAATATTAATATTAATAGAGGAGGAAGAATGACGGGAAAATTACGGTGCCCGTCCTGCGGAACGCGCAGAATCGCGGATTCTGAAGCCGGGATCTGCTGGGGTTGTGCTGCGGAAGCAGCCTCTGTGGAGCATGAAATTCAGTTGGCCATGGATCAGACTTCCCAAGGGTCTCAAGGTCTCCGGGAAGGGGGAAGGGGATTCTTCCTCCACTCCCCCGCCCTCTACCTCTGCCTTACCAGGCCCCTCCCAGTCCCTTCCCCCTGTTTCCAGTGGAGCGGGGGAAGGCTGGGAGCATTTTTCTCCAGAATTTGTCCTTCTGTTGCACAAAGCTTATTGTATGCGTCAGCAGGGACTCATGGAGCCAACGCTGCTGAAAGAAAGTAGCCGGCCCGGTCCAGGGAAGAGAAGCTCCCTTGACCCCGGAGCCCCTCCTAAGCGCTCTAGACTGATGAGCGAAGAACCTCTCACTTCTTCTCCGACCACTCCGGAGGAAGAGGGATCGGACAGAGAAGTGGGGGAGGAAGAGGAAGAGCTTGAGGAGGGGGAGATCCCAGAAGAAGAGCATTCCCGGATAGTTAGAGTATTTCGTCGGGAGGAGCTCCCAGTCTTAATTAATGAATCCATGAAGGTGCTCAATATGGCATCAGACATCCCCGCAGAGGAAGAAGCGTTAGAGAATCCTTTGATTCAAGCCGTCAGAAAGACTCAGAAAGTCTTTCCGGTCCACAGGGTGCTACGCCAGATGATCCAGGAAGAGTGGAATCAACCGGAGTCCAGTCTAAGAGGGGTGAGGGCCATGTCTCGCTTGTACCCTTTGCCTGAAACTGACAAAGATCTGCTGAAGTCCCCAAGGGTAGATGCGGCGGTTTCAGCGGTGACAAAGAAGACGACCATCCCGGTCGAGGGCAGCGCAGCACTTAAAGATAGTCAGGATAGAAAGCTGGACTCTCTGCTGAAGCAAGCCTTTGATGTTAGTGCCCTCGCCCTGCAGACCTCAGTGTCAGGAGCGTGGGTAGCAAGAGCCTGTCTGAGGTGGGCTCAACAGCTTCAACTAGCGGATGGCGCCTCTACCGACGCGCAAGCTAGTGCTGCGCGGTTAGAGTCGGGTTCCGCCTTTCTAGCAGATAGCCAGTACGACCTTATTCGGAGTAGCAAAAAATATGGCCTCGGTGGTAGCAGCCAGGAGATATCTGTGGCTGCGCAATTGGGCGGCGGACCCCTCCTCGAAGGCTCGTCTGAGTCGCCTTCCCTTCAAGGGGAAGCTGCTGTTTGGCGAAGACCTGGAAATGTTGGTGAAAGACCTTGGCGAGTCTAAGGGAGGTAGACTTCCGGAGGATAGGCCTAAGCAAAACCGTTCGACGGTCCCAGCTCGCAACCAGCCGAGGGACTTTCGTAGGTTCCGGTCGACCAGACAGAATTTTTTTCCTAGGGGTCGCCTCTCGCCTAGAGGTCAAGGCTTCCGAGGGTTTCGAGGAGCTGGAAGAGGTTTTGGAGCTTCCTCCTCTTCCTCAGGTCCTAGGAAGCCACAATGAAACTGCGGGGGCTCAGGAGAAAGGCCTGCTGGTGGGGAGTCGGTTAAGGCAGTTCCTTCCCGCCTGGGCCCGAGTCACATCAGATCGTTGGGTACTGGAAGTAATCAGAGAGGGTTATGCTCTCAAATTCACAAAGCAAGTTCCCCCAGCCTTTATGCAGTCTCCTTGTGGCTCTCCAGAAAAGAGAGCAGCAATAGAAGACACTCTTTCAAGGCTGATCGAGTTGGGAGCGGTGACTCCTGTCCCAAGAGACCAATACGGTTACGGTCGATACTCGATCTATTTTGTGGTCCCAAAGAAAGAAGGGTCCTTTCGTCCAATCCTGGACTTAAAACAAGTCAATCGCTACCTCTCGGTTCCTCATTTTCGCATGGAAACCCTAAGGTCGGTCATTGCAGCGGTAAGACGGGGGAGTTTCTAACATCTCTAGACTTGACGGAAGCATACTTACATATTCCGGTACGAAGATCTCATCAGCAGTTCCTGAGATTTGCAGTGCCGAGAGGTCATTTTCAGTTCCAGGCTCTTCCCTTTGGCCTAGCAACAGCCCCCAGGACATTCACCAAGGTAATGGTGGTGGTAGCCGCGGCCCTTCGCAAGGAGGGTATTCTAGTACATCCATACCTGGACGATTGGCTGATTCGGGCAAACTCCGAGACAGAGAGTCGTACAGCTACAGTCAGAGTAGTGGAATTCCTGGAGGAGTTGGGTTGGTTCATCAACCGGCCAAAGAGCAGATTAATTCCCTCGCAGGAGATCGATTACCTCGGAGCAAGGTTCGACACAAGGAGGGGAAGGGTCTTCCTGTCGGATCAGAGGTTACGAGACCTAAGGAGCCTGGTCTCTCGCTTCATTTCAAGACGGATCCCTACCGCCTGGCATTACCTTCAGCTGTTGGGCACCATGGCGGCAGCGATAGAAGTAGTGCCGTGGGCCAAGGCTCATATGCGACCTCTTCAACGTGCGTTGTTACGACGTTGGTCCCCTCAGCATCATCCCTTATCCATGCAGCTGCCCTGTCCTCTCCAAATCAGGAGGACTCTCCTCTGGTGGGAGTGCTCAAAGAACCTAGGCTGCGGGATGCCTCTCGAGCCACCCCAATGGATACAGCTGACGACGGATGCAAGCCTCGCAGGCTGGGGTGCTCATTGCAAGGGGAGCTGGACCTCGAGGGAAGCCCGGTGGTCCATCAACAGACTAGAGCTGAGGGCAGTAGCGCTGGCACTCAGAGCTCTCGAACCCTTGGTTCGGAAAAGGGCAGTCCGCGTCCTCTCGGACAATGTCACCACGGTGGCCTACATCAACCGCCAAGGGGGGACGAGCAGCCCCCTGCTGGAGAAGGAGGCAGCCAGCCTCTTACAGTGGCCGAAGCACACCTATTGGACCTGTCAGCTCAGCACGTAGCGGGAACAGAAAATGTGACGGCCGATTACCTCAGCAGACACAAGATAGACCACGGGGAATGGGAGCTAGCGCAGGAAGTGTTCGACCAAGTGGTAGCCCTTTGGGGAGCGCCAATCATGGACCTCATGGCGCGCTACGAAATGTCCAAAGCAAACCGGTTCTTCAGTCGAAGAAAGGAAAGGATGTCAGAAGGCTTGGATGCCCTGGTCCAGAAGTGGCCTTCGGAAGGTCTCCTGTATGTGTTCCCACCCTGGGCCCTCATAGGGAGGGTTCTAAGACGAATAGAGGCGCACCCAGGTCTGGTAATCCTCATAGCCCCGGATTGGCCTCGCCGCCCTTGGTATGCAGACCTGGTGAGGCTAACAGCGCATCGCCCTTGGAGACTCCCCGACAGAAAGGATTTGCTACGGCAGGG
Organism: Ichthyophis bannanicus; assembly: GCA_033557465.1. Taxonomy (NCBI): domain Eukaryota; kingdom Metazoa; phylum Chordata; class Amphibia; order Gymnophiona; family Ichthyophiidae; genus Ichthyophis; species Ichthyophis bannanicus. The sequence goes on from CM066031.1 coordinate 1,651,167,036, forward strand.
TCCAGTACTCATGCCCCACGTGCATCGATTCTCGCTTATGGCTTGGCCCTTGAGAGGGCACGGCTCGGGAAGCGGGGTTACTCGGCTTCGGTAATTTCGACCCTGCTGAACGCCCGGAAACGCTCGACCTGCCTTTCCTATATCAGGGTTTGGCGCACATTCGAGGCGTGGTGCACGGAGCTCCATAAGAAACCCCCTAGAAGCCTCAGTTCCGGAGGTGTTAGAGTTCCTACAAGCAGGCTTCGAGAAAGGTTTGGCTCACAGCTCGTTACGAGTTCAGCTAGCGGCAATCTCTTGTTATAGGGGAAAGGTTCGGGGCAAGTCTCTGGGAGACCACGCTGATGTGGGTAGATTCCTGAGGGCGGTCAAGCGCTTACGGCCTCAACAAAGATCAGTGATTCCCCCTTGGGACTTAAACCTGGTTTTGGATGCCCTAACTAGAGAGCCTTTTGAACCAGCAAGGAGTGCCTCTCTAAAGGACTTAACCCTCAAGACGGTATTTTTGGTAGCTATTTGTTCGGCTAGGAGGGTCTCGGAGCTACAAGCTCTCTCTTCTCGACCTCCCTTCCTTTCTTTTTTCAAGGATAAGGTGGTCTTACGGACAGTTCCTTCCATCCTACCCAAGGTCTCCTCTCCCTTTCATATGAACCAAACAGTTTCGCTCCCGTCCTTCGCGGGAGAAGCTCAGGAAGGGGAAAGTACCAAACTGCGGCTCCTAGATTTGCATAGAGTGCTGAAACGATATCTCTCACGCACAGCGGCTTTCCGCAAGTCCGAATGGCTTTTCGTTCAATTTGGAGGGCCGCACAAGGGGGAAGCTGCAGCCAAAGCTTCCATTTCTAGATGGATCAGGGAGACCATTGCCTCTGCCTACATTCTCAAGGGGAGGCAGGTCCCAACATATCTTCGTGCACATTCAACTCGAGCGCAGTCGACCTCCTGGGCAGAGCATAGCTTGGTTCCTCCGCTAGACATCTGTAAAGCGGCCACCTGGTCCTCGCTGCATACCTTTTCCAAGCACTACAGACTGGATGTTCTGCTAAGGAAAAAGTAATTAGTCCTTACCTGCTAATTAGTGTTCCTGAAGGAACTCCAGTCCAGTCCCTGATCCCGCCCAGGTTCGGTTTCTAATGCTCAGAATGGAATAAAGGACCAAAGTCGGTGAACAGAGCGGAGCGGAAGCGGAAATCTCCGGTCGGATGAGCCCCAGCGGCGGGGCTGCGGCCTAGGGAGGTACGGGGAGGAGTGAGTAAAGGCTGGGTCGGCCTCGGGTAAGCCTTCCCCTCCCCCCCCCCCCTTTTCCACTGTACCTAAAAAAAAATAAAAAAATAAAAATAAAAAAATAAATAAAAGTAGTTTTGGTTTCCTGTTTTCGTAGTTTTGGTTTGTTTTACGCATTATAGTTACGGGTGCCTATCAGGGCTGCTTTTTCATCAGGTTACTGGTGCCTATGGGTGGTGCCAGTGGTATTTATACCACACCATCATCAAAACGATGATGGGCTCAGCCTCCAAGCTGCTGGAAGGGTTGTGCAACCCGAGAGTAAAGGGACTGGATTGGAGTTCCTTCAGGAACACTAATTAGCAGGTAAGGACTAATTACTTTATGTGAGAGACTGATCAGCATTAATGGGAAACTTTAATGGGACCTAGTTTATTTATTTAACAGTTTTTTTTTATTATACGGCTTTATCATTTCAGTCAAAGTGATTTACATTGTAACTTAAACTTCATAGAGATATTCAAATAGCACAAAACACAAAAACTGAGGCATACACAAACAGAAAAGACACATACACAGACAATGCAAATACAGACGGGTGTGCACATCCACCAGGCCTGTACCTAGCCCTGTGCGAAGGGTGCGGCCGCACAGGGCGCAAAGGCTTAAGGGGCACATTTTAGCATTTCTTCCATCGCCTGCCACTTTTTCTTCTCTCAGCCGCAGCAGGCAACGGAAGAAAGCTAAAATGCGCCCGTCGACATGCTAAGGAGATCTTTCCCTCCCTGCTCTTGCAGGGAGGGAAAGATCTGCTTAGCATGCCGGTGACTTGCACATCGGGTGCGCCTCTTCTCTCCCGCCACGGGGGGTGGGGGGCACGCGCCCGATGTGCAAGTCTCACAGGGTGCGATCTTTCCTCGGTACGGCCCTGACATCCACATGCACACAAAAAGGTTGGAAAGAATTCCATATGTCATGCTCTGCATGCTTTCCCCAATTGAAATACCAGGTGATATCTTGAAAAATATATATTAAATTACCATTCTCCTAGTGGAGACTGAAACCTCTAGGGTCTGATCATACCCATTGTTTTAATCTTCCATTTTTGTTTTTTTTATTGTTTTTCCCCACATTCTTTTCAGTTTTTTAAACCCACAGCAAGAGAAAACATCCTGAACAAAGAAAAAGAGTATCACAAAACTTTAATACACAAACCATAAAACAGAATAAAAGGAATAAAAGGGAAATAAGCAAGGCTGCAATGGAAAGGCCTGGCAATCTACTTTTGGTCACGCTACCAAGAAAACGCGGCAACAAGGAGGCGACAATCCTAATTAAACAGCACAGTGATATGTTACAACTTTCTCTAGGCCCACTTCTGACTTCACTTCCATCTTCTCATGGAGGTATCAAAATGGGGGATGCAGGAGATCCTATTACTCTCAAAAGTATAGGTATCCTATTACCTCCTGCACCACCCAGATAAGATAGGGTTCTCGCTCTTGCTCTCATCAGTAAAGGACTTAGAGGTTTTGACTGTCTCCAAGAGAACATAGCCAGGATTCCATATCTGTGCCATTATTCTAGTAGGGGGAAGGCTAAAGTTCTTCACAAACTGTTAGTCCCTTGTAACCTCTGGTTGTTGGGTTCTAAAGCTTTCCTGGCTCAGATACAGATTACACCTATTGAATGTCCCTCCAGATTGCTGCCTGAGAATGTCTTGGTCAAGCTATCAGCCTCAGGAAATAGTAGTGAAACAGCTTACTTCCTCCTGGATATGAATGCCATCAAATACATTCTACTAGAGGAAGAAGGGAAGGGATTCTACTCCAAGTCTTTCTAGTCACAAAGATGATAGAGGAATTCTATCCCATTCCAGACCTAAGAGTTCTGAACAAGAATCTCTCACCAGAAATGTTCAGAATGATTTCCCTAGGCACCCTCATACTCTACATCCAAAAAAGGGGGCTGACCTAGTTCTCTTGATGTGAAGGATGCATATATCCAGATGTGGATCCATCCAAGTCACAGGAAGTATCTAAGATTGGTAAGAGGGAAATACCACAACCACTACAGTGTACTGCCTTTTATTTATTTAACATTTTTATATACTGCTTTTCATTATATCAAAGCGGTTTACAGAAAACAGAATGTTCTTACAAGGAACAGTAATAGAACTATTTACAATTAACAGTTAACAGCTTACAACTCTATAACTATGTACAATGTATAAGTACGGGCTTGGGTGTCATATTGTTGAGGGGAGACAACTGTGTAAGGAATTCAATCCTGTGTGTGTTTCATATGCACTTGTAGTGTTATGTGTCTCATATGCAGTTGTAGTGTTTGTTGAAGAGATATGTTTTTAGATACTTTCTGAAGTCGGCGATGTCTGTAGTAGCTCTTATTTGCCCTCACATCAGCTCCTTGTGTAGTCTCAGAATGCCTCACAGTACTCGCAGGGTACCTAATATAAAGTGCTGGTGGCTAGCACTGTTAATGTGGCTAGCTGCCAGTGCTGAACGTTAAACCTGGATATTCCCGGATAAACCCGGACAGACAACAGTCTCTTCCCGAACGGTAATGCAACTACCTCCACCAACTCGATACCCACCCATCCCAACTAGACATACGAGTTCATTGTATAATGTTGTTAAGTACCCTCATGTTAAATGTAACCCTCCAATTGTGATGTGACCACTTTGATTGTAGGATAAGGTGGTATACAAATCTGTCTAAATAAATAAATATTCAATGCCAGGATCCTATCTAGCTCAGCATTGAATGTGTGGGTTAGCCAAATAGGCCGCTCACTAAACAGAAAGAGACAATATTGATCCACTACCCGATTAGCAATACATGGTGAAAGTTAGGCCAGGGTTTCATGTGCCTGGCCTTTGCCATATATCGCTAACCAGGCAGCAGCAATATTGAGCTGCTGCCTGAGTAGCAAGTAGTGCCATCTCCATTCCACCCCAGAAGGCCCCCTACATGCCTCTGCCAAGCGGTTAGTATCAGGGCATGTAGAGCTGGCAGCCATGGATATTCAGTGGCACTAACCATGTTATTGACGCTGAATTTCCCTTTCACCTAATTGGACAATTGGATGGTTAAAAGACAACTTGGGAAGAAGCTCAAAGATCCATGCATGCGACCATCTGGGTGTTAGATTTGCTAGGGTTCATCATAAATTATAAGTCAGTTTTTAAACTCAGCCGTGCAATTAGAAATTATTGGAGCCATGTTAGACATGAATATGGTGAAGGCCTTACTTCCACAGAAAAGAACCACCAATGTGATCTGGAATCATGAGCATGTTCAAAAGAGGCAGCAGATGTCAGCATGGAACATGTTGAGAATTTTGGGCCACATGGCATACAGCACCCTTGGGTACATCTCAAAATGAGAGAGGTTCAGTGGACTCAAGCCATTCAAAGACTCTGAGCTGTCACAGTTTGGCTCTGGGATTCTGTCCTGGTGGATGGTTCATTCCAAAATGGAATTAGGAATCTCCTTCCAGATTCTTCCATTTCAAACACCACTGATGACAGACTTGTCCAAACTGGGTTGGGGAGCCCACGTAGATGGGTTTTACGTTCAGGTTTTATGATCCTTGTAGGAGAAACGTCACCAGATAAATTTCCTGGAATTGAGAGCTGTATTGAACACTCTGAGGGCTTTCAAGCATTTGCTAGCCAATCAAATTATCATGATTTGGACAGAAAACCAGATGGCAATGTATTATGTCAACAAACCGGATACAGGGCCATACCCCCTGTGCTGGGAAACAGTCAGGATGTGGAAAGTTTTTTGGATTTGATACTCTGCCAGAGTATGGCGCACGTGGCCTTTGATAGGTTGAAGAATGATTCCATGATGTCCCTTATGCAATTTACCTTGAAGATATTTATGGGACTCTATATTGTTCCTATGATGTGCTATGGTTTAAATTCCTACACAAATAGTTCTATCTTCTTATATTACTGAAGGAGGATCCAGTTGTAAAGTAGTGTAAAGAGATCTCGCATTAGTCCCAGCCTAGTCTCCTCCAGACTGGGAGAAGGAAGAAATAGGACATAAGGGACTGTGCATGTTCCTTGGATGTATTCACCAGGGTGATTCTGATGCAACTGCAGACAAAGAAGCATCTGAGAATGGCGACGGGTTTGGGTACCGACTTCTGCTCTTTTATGATGTTGCTTGTACAGAATTTCATATTTCGTACAGTCCATTTTGGCTTTCCGATTGAAGGCAGACTTTCCTGGTGATGGTTGTTGCTGGAGGGGAGAAGAGAGGTTGCATACTGGAGCACAGGGAAATCTTCATTCTTGAGCACCAGGACTTTTTCCTTAAAGGACAGCTTTCTCAGTTTCCACTGCCCCAGCTACACATTTACTTTATTGCTCCTCCTCTTAACCAGATCCCAAATATCTTGAGAGGGTCCATCGTCCTTGCTTCTGGTGGTTCCAATAGCATTGTGAAGCTCTGCCAAGGGAGGATTGGTGCTGCATGGAACTTCTTGAAGAGGAAAGAGTAATACTTTTCATCCTTCTCCAACTGCAACTTGATTATGATACTTTTTATTCTGTTTTCTTTGTGTCATTTGGAATCTTATAAATAGCCCAGTTCAGATATTTAATCTGCATGATTTAAAAAAAAAAAAAGTTACTTCCTATACCCAGCAAAGGAAGAATTTTCAAATATTAAATTGTAAAGTGGTTCAAGATTTGTTAAAATGAAAATAATTCTATAAACGTTATTATCATTGTTTACCGAGAAAGAAATGGCTTGGCTGATCCCTAATTACAGTTTCAGTGCTAGTTCTTTCTCACAGAAAATCATAGAAAAACTTCAGTGGGTCATCTAGTCCATCCTTCTGAACCAGTGTATCTAAATAATCCTAGACACATTCCTTCAACTTATTCTTACAAACCTTAACAAGCTGGGCTTGGCTGGCAGTTACTGCTGCAGGAGTTTTATTTAATCTTTTCTTTTTAATTTGCTTTTATTTATTTATTTATTTACATTCTCTTATATACCACGCTATTCTGCATCAGTGCGGTTTACATTGAACAAACTGAAATTACATTAAACAGGGCATTATAACTTGGAGATAACTATTTTACAGGGAACATGGGCTATGGAGGGTTAAGTGGCTTGCCCAAGACCACAAGGAGCACCTGTGGGACTAGAAACCCCAGTCCTTCCGGCCCAAGGTTGCTGTCCTCTAGTGGGATTTGAACCCCCGACCTTCCGGCCTGGAGTACCTTGCCCCAACCACTAGGCTACTCCTCCACTCCACTTTTACTATATTTTCTTTTGCTTGTGCTATTCCTTTCAAACTAGAAAAAAAGCTCTGTATCAAAACCTATGAAAGTAAACTGTGTCAAAAAATAAGAAACTATTATGCATTCACTGAAAAAGCAGAATTCAAGCAAAGATATTGAAAGCAACAGGAAGGTCTCAGACTTTAACGGGCAAACTGTATACCCAAGGCAATGTTCACCAACAGAGCACAGTAAAAGCCCTTACTTGCATCAACGACCTTAGATATTATGTTGCTTCAACTGAATAGCTATCACACTCCTTGAACATAAATTAGAACAGCATTTCGCTCAAGAGATCTTTCAAAAGCCAATATAGGAGGGTGAATAGTATAACTTAGCTGCTATTCCTTTTGCAATTTTGTAGAGTTCCTTATCTTTTAGCAATTCTGACTATAAACTGCTTTGCTTATTTTAATTGAAACCACTTACAACTAAACCCTCGTTTGGTAATAATTTAAATATAATACGAAGATACCAAACCAAAACTAAAGCCCTTTCTACTCCTAATGTATTTTTTGTCGGAATAAACCAGAGGCGGCAGGAATTTTCTGTCCGGCCACTCCAGACGGCCTATTCCCTTTTAATCAATTTTTAATCAATTTTTAACAGCAACTTATCTACTTATCCATTTGTCGTTTTCTTGATTCTACTTAAAGAAATCGGCGGTAGTGTTGTCAACCAGCGTTACACGACGTGCACGTTTTGGGCTTGTCACCCTGTTTCAAGTGCCACTATTCTTCCGCTAGCAAAGACCGCTATAAGCTCCCGGCCCAATTTCCAGTGCCGTATATAAAGGGAATTGCATGTCAATTGGCTAATTCAAGCTGTCATTCATCAAGGAACTCCAATCGGGCGATAGGGGAAAACCCCATAAACTTCGGGGAATCCCTGAACGCCTCCAATAGCATCAAAGTAAGCTCGACCATTCAATTTCTTTATTTAAACCCAATGGGTGAATGGTATTAAATTTGAATATTAATAGTTGTTCATGCTTCTGTAATAAGGCTATACGATCACCCCCCCTAAGGTTCGGGGGAATGTGATCCAATATTGTCCAGGAAGTGTCCTCAAAATGATGATCCTGAGCCAAACAATGTTCCACAATAGGGGCAGTTAATACTTGCTGCCTAACTCGAGAAGCGTGTTCACTTAATCTTGTGTTTATTTTACGTGATGTCCTGCCTATATAAACCAACGAAGAAGGACATTGTAAAACATAGATCACGAAAGTTGAGTCACATGTAGTTACCCAATGTCATGTGAAAGTTTGTCTGGTTTTTGGATGAATCCATTCTATCCCCGTCAACAAAGTGGTACAAAAAGTACAAGAGGTGCAAACTGAATGCCCCCGATTGGACAAATCTGGGAGGATTGGACGGTCAATTGGAACTGTTGATCATACCAATTTATCCTGTAGATTAGGGCCACGAGAAACAGGGCGACAAGCCCGAAACGTGCACGTCGTGTAATGCTGGTTGACAACACTACCGCCGATTTTCTTTAAGTAGAATCAAGAAAACGACAAATGTATAAGTAGATAAGTTACTGTTAAAAATTTATTAAAACTTGATTAAAAGGGAATAGGCTGTCTGGAGTGGCCGAACAGAAAATTCCTGCCGCCTCCGGTTTATTCCGACAAAAAATACATTAGGAGTAGAAAGGGCTTTAGTTTTGGTTTGGTATCTTCGTATTATGTTTTAATTGAAAGGCAATATATCAAATTTTATTAAACATAAAACTGCAATGACTGAGAATCCACCACTTTTCTAGATAATTAGCTCAGAGGTTCATTTTTAAAAGCTTAGATGTGATTTGGATGTCCAAACCACTGAGTTGTCCCTGGAACCATTTTATAAATGTTTTTTTAAGATGTCTCCACTCAGGGACGTCCAAGTAGGCAAGGAGCATGACTGTGACTGAGGCATGTCTGTGGGTACACGCAGACTTAGACATCTCCACTCGATTACAGAAACTTCTGTAGGCACAAATAGGCCTCAGAAAAGTGTTCCTTTGGGCTGCAAAACATCTGTAGGGTGTAGAGAAGATGGCACTTCAACATCCCTGTACTCTTCAAAATCTCAGTGATTTTTGTTGGGTTATTGGGACACTTGTTTTGTGTTTCCACCACCACTGTATGTCTCTGAAACATCCCCAGGCTGGAATTATATTCCGGGGGTGTCTATGTGGATGACCTTGCAGACATCCATATTGGAAACGTCCACGTTTGTGAAATCATGCCTGAATTTGAATGTGTCTGCTTTTTATAAGGATATTCTGACTCTGATGTCCCAGAGTTCACATGTTCATCCTTTGTTAAATGTGCCTTCATGGATTTAGCTATTTTTCTCCAGGAACAAGCAGGAAGTTGGTCCTCACTTATGGGTGATGTCGACACCAACAGAGCCCGTGCAGAGCAATTCCCCAGCTTTCAAAAAAAGCCTTTGGGATTGCTGCCACACATGCGTGGTCCTCTTCCTGCCCAAGGGTGCCATCTTGTTCAGTCTCCTTTTTTCCACAGAGCCCTTCAGACACACGTCCTTGTACCTCAGAAAACGTTTCCCTCTTTTTGGCCTTTTGGCCTTGTTTTCCGGCTGCACTGGTCCTCCCCCATCCTCCCCGACGTCCCCACTTCGGCTGTGGGCCAGGGGAATCTCTATTATTCCCTTTCTTCCTTTTTTCTTACTTCGGGCCCTTTTTGCGCCCTTTTCTAACCTCTAGCCACCTCAAGGGCATTCGACCTCGCAGGAGCTCTTTTTGCCCCCATGGCCACCGGCTTCAAAAAAATGTGACAGATGCTCCAAAAACATGTCGCTCATGGACACCCACGACTGTTGTCTGAGGTGTCTAGGGGCTGACCAGAACCCGGAGTTCTGCTCACTCTGCAAGAAAATGTCCGCTAAGGCCTTACAAAGCTGTAAGCAGAAGTCAGATGACATTTTCCGTAAGTCAGCCCTGGAGTCCCCGGTGGTGCCCCGCTCCACCGATCCACCACTTGCAGAGTCCCCTGTAGTGACTCCGCATCCCAGGTGTCACTCTGACTAGGGTTCACCCGAGGTGGAATGGCGAAAAAAGAAGAAGACCTTGAAGACTCTGTCGGGGGCTCCGGATAATCGTGAGCGGTCTCGCGCTCATTCCCTTAGTCCTCCCTGGTGTTCCCAAGAGACAGACAAGGAGAGGCCTCGAAAGGTACCTTGTATAGACATGGAGGCCTCCGGAGACAGTGCCCGGTCTCCTGAGGGTCGTCTCTGTAAGGACCCCCTCTCCTCCTCCATGCCAGACCCGGTAACCCCGGCATCGGCATCCCAGGGACACACTCCTGAGTGGGAGTCCTGTATGTTGGCACTAGAGTGCAGAGTTTCTGCCTTCCTAGCTGCCCAGCTGGCGCTTTTGCCCAGCATGGCTGGCTCACGCCTCAAGACCAAGGGTCCCTCGACTGTGGTCCCAAAAACTGCCTGGGGAAACCCCCAAAAACCATGGGCCTCGTGAGGGTCCTCGGCACTGGTCTCGTTCGCTGTCCTGTTCCTCGGGGCGAGGTCTTCCAGAGTCAGTGCCTCCAGCTCCAGATGGGCCTCGGCCACTGGACGTGGGGATCAGCCTGACTCCGAGTCCTTCTCGGGCTGGAAATCGGACGGGGACATGTCCCCTGAAACCCTGTGCCCATCGGGACCTTCCTTCTGACCAGTCCCCACCTACCTAGCGAAGGTGGTCACCTCCCGAAGATACCTCCTTCTTGGTATTCATGTGCGATATTGTTTGGGCCCTCAATCTGCCCACGCAGACCGAGGAAGAGCCAAGGGCAGAGGAACTCAACATTTTGCAATATGAGTCTCCCTCAAGAGAGTCTCTCACGGTTCCTGTACTGTATGGGTCCATCTTGACCCGGTTGCTCCTCCACATGTGGGAACACCTGCCTTGGTCCCTATTATCAGTAAAAGACTCAATGCCATGAACAGAGTCCAGTGCGGTCCTGGGTTTCGAAAGGCCCAGCTTCCTCATACCTCCATGGTAGTGGAATCTGCAATGTGGAAACAGAAGAATCCGAAGTTGCATTCTTTGGTTCTGCCTGGCAGAGAATCCCGTGCCCTCGATGCTATCGGGTGTGAGGCTTACCAGGGATCCATGCTGGCATGCTGCATCCAGGCGTACCAACTATATATGGGTATATTCTTTTTCGACCTCGCTAAAGAGCTTGGCAGTTTCTCCGCGGGCTTCGAAGGTAACCACCACCTCAGATTTCGGACCCTCTTGAGATTGGTCGTGGACTGCTCGAAATAACTTTCTTGCGCCGCATATGACGGGTTTGTGTCTTCCGCCCGTGTGGCAGTGGCTGGCATCAGAGTCCAGTGTCAAGCATGGCTCCAGTTCTCAGACTTGGAACAGTGGGTCCAGTAGAAACTCTTGGATGTTCCCTGCCTTGGCGAACAACTGTTCAGCAAGCCCATGGGAGGACAAGGCAGCTGAGAACCAAGACAGAGTTCGTAACTTGCACCCGTCTCTCTTGGAAAACCTCTTTCCTTCCCCGGAAGAAACAGCACAGTAAGAAACCCTTCTTTCAGAGGAAGGGGCTTCCTTACCGGGGATACCCACCCTATCTGCCCACCCCGGTGCCGGCACCCAGCAGCCAAGGCAAGGGCGGAGCTCAGGGCCACCAGAAACCTAAGGGGCCCAAGACCCAACCACCAGCGCCACCCCAGCCAGCTCCGGGGTTTTGATGCCAAATGAATAGCCTCTTGTCTTTCGGCAGCACTCCCGCTGGTAGGAGGACATCTGTCCCTTTTCGCCCCTGAGTGGGAGGCCATCACATCAGACACCTGGGTCCTCCAGGTTGTCCGGGACGGTTGCCGTCTCCATCTGGACAGACTCCCCTTCTCTCCAGCGGAGCCTACTCCGCTTCCCTCACACAAGGCTTGCTTAAAGCAAGTATTGAACAATCTTCTTGGTCAACAGGTTGTCGAAAGGGTCCTGCCGCATCTCCGAGGTCGTGGGTTCTACTCCCGTTACTTCCTCATTCCAAAGAGGAAAGGGGGCCTGCGCTCCATCCTCGATCTCAAGAACCTGAACAAATTTCTGGTGATGGAGAAGTTCAGAATGTTATCGCATCGCTTGGCGTCCTGCTGCCTTCCTCTGGCAGCGCGATTGGCTATGCTCCTTGGATCTCAGAGATGCTTATGCCCTCATCCCTGTTCACCCCAAGCACAGGAAGTACCTGCGTTTCAGGGTGCAGGGGGATCACTATCAGTACAGTGTGCTCCCCTTCAGGCTCGCATCTGCCCTGCGAGTCTTAATCAGATATCTGGCTGCAGGGCATATCCGTCTACCCCTACCTAGACGATTGGCTCATCACGGGCACATCGGCCGAGGAGGCACGGCTCTCGGCATCATGCACTGTCCTCCTCGAGCGCCTCGGTTTCCTGATCAACTATTCCAAGTCCCACCTCAAATCAGTACAGGCACTGGAGTTCATCGGCGCGCTGCTGGACACGGAACGGGCAACCGCCTTCCTCCCTTGAGCACGTGCAGACCACCTCCATGCTCTGGCTGCCGAGATCCAAAGCCAAATCAGGGTCTCTGTGCGAGCTATGCTGTGCCTTCTGGGGCACATGGTCTCGATCATACACATTGTTCCCCATGCTCGCATGCATATGCGAGCAGCCCAATGGTGCCTCAGAACGCAATGGTCCTAAGCCTCGAGCAGGCTCTGGGATCCTATCTCAGTCTTAAGCAGCCTATCCAGTTCTCTGGATTGGTAGCAGAATCCCCGAAGCTTACTTTGGGGCATGTCCTTCCAGGCTCAGCAACATGAGCTCATCTTGACGACGGATGCCTTGCTGTCAGGCTGGGGAGTCCACTGCGACAACCTCTGTACCCAGGGACGGTGGTCGCCCAAGTAGTCCCGGCAGCAGATCACCGAGTGTCCAGCATACCCTCGACTGCAAGAGGGCTCTCGCCTTCTACCTGCAGCGCACCCAGGGTCATCGCAAGTCCGACCGTCTCTTCATCGCCTACGATTCCAATTGTCTTGGGCTTGCAGTCACCAAGCACACACACTCCATCTGGGTGGCAGACTGCATCGCCTTTGCCCAGGCGTCTGTGCCAATGCGGCGTCAGTGGCCTCGCTGCACTCAATGCCGCTGATGGACATCTTCTGGGCTGTGACCTGGTCTTCAGCGAATACCTTCGCTTTGCACTACTGCCTGGAGAGGGAGTCCCTCGGGACAGCGCCTTCCGCCAGACTGTGCTCCGTAATCTGTTCGGGGTATAAGCAACTCCTGCCCTCCGACCCTCCTTCTGCGGCTTCCAGGAGCTTAGCCCCCCTGAGGACTCGGGCTCCCTTCGGATCATCTGCATCTGCTCACGGCTTCGTGGAGGCACTTTGCTTATAGGTTTCGGTAGCTTGTATCTGGGGGAGTCTCGTAAGTGAGGACTGTCTTCCTGCTTGTTCCTGGAGAAAGCATACTCACTCACCTGTAACAGCAGGAATGTCTTCACTACCATCCCACCTCCCCTTAAGAGTTGCTATTCTTATGCTTCCCTTGCCATCACTTAATAGGGCTCTAGCTATGGGACATGACTGAGCAAGATGGCACCCTTGGGTGGGAAGAGGACCATGCATGCGAGGCAGCAATCCCAAAGACTTTCTTTGAAAGCTGGGGAATTACTCCGCATGGGCTCCATCGGTGTTGATGTCACCCATAAGTGAGGACTGATTCCTGCTGTCCCTGGAGAACACCTATTACAGGTGAGTAACAAGGCTTTACTGGATAAAGGTATTCCTAATACCAGTGGTATTCACTCTTTGCCCTCAAGGGCTGCCAAAAGGGTCACGTTTTTGCAGTTTCCCTAATGAATATGCATGAGAGATTTGCATGACATGGAAGCAGTAGGCATGCAGATCTCTTTATACATATTCATTAGGAGTATCCCAAAAACCTGAGACATTGGCAGCCCTCAAGGACAGGGAGTGAGTACCACTGTCCTAATGTGTAACCTAAACTTTGTTGCTATATTTATTTATTTTTATTTAACATCTTTATATACCGCTCTATTTATAATCAGCGCGGTTTACATAGAACAAGAAAACATCAGATAAGGTACATGTTATCTGTTTTTTACATAGAACAAGGAACAAAAACTTGGATAACCGGGGCAATTATTTACAATGAATACAACACATTGGCTATTTACATATGAACGGAATAAAGCCTAAAAGAATTTTCATAGTATGAGAGAGAGGTGTGAAAAGTTATTGGGTTAGCAGAGGTGGCGTGTTAAGAACGGAAATGGTGCTATTTGAGTGATCTTGTGTTATTGTGTTTTCTGGGAAATATTTGATGAAAAGGTGATGCTTCAAGGCCTTTCTAAACTGGAAGAGGTCAGTGATGGTTCTAATTTGTGGTGGGAGGGTGTTCCATAGCTTTGGAGCACATAAACTGAAGGATCGGTTTACAGTTGCGGAGTTGTATCTTAAGGACTCTTTTGGAACTCTTAGCATGTTTAGTTCAGTGGTTCGTCTACTCCTGTTGGAAGGAATTGGTAGGATTAACTCTGAAAGTGAAGGAGGAGCAAGCCCTTTTTGAGCTTTGAAGGCTAGAAGCAAGGTCTTGAAGGTAATTCTCGCTTGGATAGGGAGCCAGTGTAATTGTTTCAGGAGAGGTGTTACATGTTCTCTTTTTGGAACCCCGAAGAGTATTCTTGCTGCGCTGTTTAATGCTAGTTGAAGTGGGTTAAGGGTAGATTGGGGGAGCCCCTGTAATATACAGTTTGCGAAGTCAAAGTGCGGTATAACCAGAGCCTGGTAGACCGTACGGAAATCATCTGGATCAATCAGTTGGCGGAGGTGTCTGAGGGAGAGAATCTTAAAATAAATTGTCCTTACGGTATTGGCTATGTGGGTCTTCATATCTAGATTCTGATCCAAGGTCACTCCAAGGTATCGGATGTGGGATTTTACTTGCAGCTTGGCATCTTGAACTTCAAGAAATGTGGGTGGTGTAAACTTAGGGTTCCTTGAGATGAAAAGAACCTCTGTTTTTTTGTTCTGGATTCTGAGATTTTGAGTCAGTAGCCAATCTGAGATGGCATTAAAACAGTTGGTTATGGGGGTGAGATTAATCTTATCTATGCAGAAAGGGATATATAGTAACACATCGTCAGCATATATCATGTAGTTGACATTGAAAGACTTGATAATGTTGCATAAGGGTTGCATGTAGATGTTGAATAATAGTGATGACAAAGAAGAACCTTGCGGGACTCCTTGTCCTTGGTGAAATGGATCTGATGTTTCGCCATTTGAGCGGACCTGCTGCCATCTTTCTGAGAGGTATGAGATGCACCAATCGAGGGCATTTCCACAAAGGCCCTTCTCTCTTAAGCGGATAATGAGCAGATCGTGACAGACCGAGTCAAAAGCAGCCGCGATATCTAAGAAGATGAGAACAAAGCCCTGTTTGATGTTGTCGATACCAGAGTTTAAGCTGTTGAGAAGAGAGGTGAGGAGCGTTTCGACGCCGTGGAATTCCCTAAATCCATGTTGACAGGTATCCAAAGGCGCTTCAATGTCGATATGATCTTGCAGTTGTCTGTAAGCTATTTTTTCAATTATTTTAGCAAGAGTGGGTATACTGGAGATAGGTCGGTAAGAGTCTGTTTTTTGTGGGTCTAACTTGAGGTTTTTTAGTAGAGGTCTGATGGAGGTCTGTTTGAGGGCAGCAGGGAATGAGCCGGTGTCAAAAGATAGGCTTATGATCTTGGATATTATTGGAGCAAGCTCTTTGCGAAGGTCTTTAATCCAAAAGGCTGGACACGGATCAGTATGTGCTGTGGATAAGTTGAGAGATGAGATTGTATCTTCAATTAGCTTCAGAGAGGGGGTTGAGAATGAAACTAACGGAGCTGGGAGACCATGAATATTCGGGATAGGGGGTATTGTAATTTTATTTGTACAGCACATCTTAGATTGTATGTAAAGGGCATATTCTTGTGGGTTGATTTCGCACTGTTGTTCCTGTGATGGTTCCTTGGCTAATTTCTTGACAAGGGTAAATAGATCATGGGGTTTGTTTATAGCACGTTTAAGGGAGTCTGAATGATATAGTCTCATTTTTCTGAAATGGCTTTACGGTGGGCGTCAAGGTGCTGCAAGTATGAGGTCTGATTGGTATTGGTGCGTGATCTCCTCCATTTCTTCTCGAGTTTTCGCAAGAGTTTTAGGGATTCTTTCAGATCTGATGTAAACCAAGGTGCCGTAACTTTTCTTCTTGAGGGGTTGATTCTGGGTGGACGAAATGAAATGCGGTTGAGTCTGTTGTTCCAAGAAGTGATAATCTCATCCAGATTTAGGGTGGAGTCATTAAAGATTGCGTCAGTTTCCTCGAGTATCTGTTCCCTGTTAAAAGGTTGGAAGCTTCTGGATGTGGTATTTGAATATTTGTTTAGGTTCTTGACATCAGAATATTTAATCTTTTGAATGGGAATCTGGAACAAAATGAGATTATGATCTGACCATGGGACATCTGTAATTGATAGTATAATATTTTGAAGTTGATTGAGAGCTGATAGTGGGGCAAATATGAGATCCAGGATGTTACCTTTAGTATGTGTGGATTGTTGTATCACTTGCTTGTAACCTAAAGATTCTAGAGCATCTATAAAGGCATCAGATTGGTTGTCTTGTAGAGACGGTAGATTAATGTCTCCTAGGATCCAATTGGGTCTGTTTGGATTCTGTGAATTGGAGGCAAGATTTATGATAGTTGAAAGGTCATCTGGTGAAGGTGATGGCGCTCTGTAAATTAAGTTTATAGAGAGAATGCTGTTAGAGATAGAGACGGTCTCAAGGCAGTTATTGCTGGAAGAGTCGATCATTTTAAGTTGAAATTCAGCCTTGGCGAGGATAAGTACCCCTCCACCTCTTTTGCCTTGTCTACTGCTGATGAAGACGTCAAAGTTATCGGGGAGGAGCTGGTTAAGAATAATATTGTCTTCGGGCGATAGCCATGTTTCAGTGACCATAAGTATGTCAAGGTTATTAGATGTTATTATGTCTATGACAGCTGGCCATTTTTTACGAAGCGAGCGAGCATTAATGAGGGCACATTTGAGAGGGCATGATTGCTTGTAATTTTCTGCGTTTGACTTTGTAGAGTGCTGGAGAGGTATGTATAATAAATAATGATGATGAGAGCGGTGGTACCAATTTCCATTGTGATGGTTGGTGCCTGACCATTTTTGCCAGTTGTTATGTACGATAGGTATGGAATTTTCTGAAGAAATTAGAGCTAGGATATCCGGTATAAGACCTATGAGGAGGAGGTATAAGCCTACTATAATCTTGAAGAGGAGGGCCATTGTGTGGGTATGAGGAATGTTACTTGAGAGAGAGGTTTTAGAGAGATGGTTTGTACTATTGTGGTGAAGTATTAATATCTGGTTAGGGGAAGATTGTACACTGGAGATTAGTTAGTTACAGAAAGGTGTAACTGAAGCTTAGATAGTGAGAGGAGCAATTTGGTTAGGCAGAGCTAGTTCAATGGAGTATAGCTAGGTACAAATAACAAATTACCAAATGTGAGAGGTACTGGGAACAGTGTAAACAGATTAGAAACAATGTAGATATATGTGAGAAGTACTAGACATATGGGAGAAAATGTTACATGAGAGGATGCTGATAGCAATGAATGGCAACGTATTAGCAAGCACAATGAAATAACATCAAAGTTTGCACTATTGGAAAACCTTGTGAGCACAAATGTGAATACTGGCAAAGATATTAGTTTAAAGCCAGTCGTTCTTTTCCTCATCCTTTTTTATAAGCCATCTACAGTATGTGTTTGAATACCAGTGTTAACGTGCCCTTTAATTGTCTGTATGGTAAATAAACACAGCTCTTGTGACTTTTTTCCTCATAAGTCATATTATTTAAATTTCCTGTTTTTGTTGCTCATCTCTGGACTTTTTCCACATCCTTTTTTGAAATGTGGGACCCACATGTGGGCATAGTATTCCAACAAAGACAATAACAGTATTAAGTAGAGTTAGGGGTATTATGTCCCTGGACTTAATTGTGATACACAATTTAATACATATGGTCTTAAAATGTTTAATTTGTTTTTGCTGCTTTAATTGGAATCTTCCTTGGGTCCATGCTATTATCGGTGATACTTAGGAAAGTACGGCTAAACACCTACTTAAATCTGTTGATAATACTAAATTGGCTGCATCAGTGGACACAAGAGAATGAGGGTTAAGGTTATGAAGTTTTTTTTTTAATGGTTTGTCTGAAGTGTTACTGGTTGTACAAAGAAACATATTGGTCTACAGAGGTGAAAAAAAGTCTTGGTTTTATTTATTTAGACAGTTTTGTATACCACCTTATCCCTCAATCAAAGTGGTCACAACACAATTGGGGGATACATTTAACATGAGGTGGTATGAGACACATACACTAATACTTACAGGGAACATGGGCAATGGAGGGTTAAGTGACTTGCCCAAGACCACAAGGAGCACTGTGGGATTAAAAACCCCAGTGCTTCCAGCCCAAGGTTGCAGTCCTCTAGTGGGATTTGAACCCCTGACCTTCTGGCCTATGGTAACTTGCCCCAACCACTAGGCCACTCCTCCCTTTATTTATAAGCTTCAAGTAGAAGAAGATATGCTCAGCAGAGAGAGGCGGTACCTCAGGCTGGAGGACCGATGGTTCAATTCCCACCTGGGGACAGCAATCTCAGGCCATAGGGACTGGGGTTTCTAGTCCTATAGGCACTCCTTGTGGCCTTGGGCAAGCCACTTAACCCTCCATTGCCTCCGGTACACATAGATTGTGAGCCCTTTGGGGACAAGGGAATGTATCCAGTACCTGTTTGTAATGATTAAATATTGTAAACCGCTTTGATTGAAGGATAAGGCAGTATAGAAAACTGGTTAAATAAATAAATAAGTTTCAGAGCATTCTCAGTTTCATAGAGTGGTACAATAATGTTGTCAAAATTAGTGTTGTTTTGTGCAAGGAATATTGATTACCAGATCTAAAGTAACCCATTTCATTCTTTAGCGGGAGAAAATGCAGAATAGGAAAACCAAGAAATCTATTTGATAAAATTTGTATGGAGAGATTAGCTACATTAAACAAGCTGCAGTGTGTTACCATGAAGATTCAGAAGGTATGTTCATCTGTTTCAGTAGGTGATTGGTTGGACCATATGCAAAATGGTAGCATTTCATTTGACGAGGTATATACTGAAGCTATGAGGAGCATAGGAGGATGTTAAGGTATATTTACACAGGTAGCATATTTCACTCTAATATATTAGTTGCTCTATAAAGCCAATTGTCCGTTGTGTATGTTACAATATTGTCATCTCTTTAGTTCTTTTTCTTTGGTCTTGTTTTCTTCCTCCTCTTACCTCAGGAACTGTGATGCTAATACTATTTTTGACTTAATGCCAGAAACTTGAAATGACAGATAAAAAAGCAATGGAGGTTTGTCATTTTCAAGGTAAATTAGAGGCAATATCATTTTGGGCTGCTTCTGGATATTTTCCATTATTCTTAGCAGAATAATGTATGTCTGGAGCCATGGGGATGCTGATTTCTAAAACCTTGTCTTTGTATTGATTGTGATTTATTGTACCTAAAATGATCAATAGAAAAAGAAACTAAGTTTTTGTTATCTAGCAGTAATAACTGAAAGAATCATTGCTCTACCTTTGTCCTTTTCATCTCTCCACTCTATACCTATTTTAACAGTGGTTGAACAGAAGGCCTGGCAAACTACTTCCGGTCACACTGCCAAGAATACTCAGGAGCTAGCATTAACCCAAAGGCACAAACAGAAGGTAGCCTCTGTCCAACAGTGGCCACTCTGAATCATTTAGAAATATCCAGTTGATCCTTGGTGGCAAACCTGTGCTTACAAAGATTGCATATTCTTAACTGATTGTCAAGTTACAAGATTGGAGTTAGTTATGGAAAAAAGTCACCACACCAAATATGTGGCTGGTTTTACAAAAGCGCGTGCTAAGGGGGTAATTTTAGAAGCCCTATTCATGGGTTGGACATCTGAAACTTGGCATTTAGATGTGCAAATTACGGTGACATCCCCGGAGCCATTTTAAAAAGCTGACTATATAGATGTCCCTGGCGCGAGAACATCCATGTAGCACGGGGGCCGTGGTGGAGGTGTGCCCTGGGCAGAGCAAGGGAGAGTCATGTTGTGCAGTGATTGCAGAATGGCACACCCATGTTAAGGCGTCCATGCCTATACCTGCTCCTGACCATGAATAAGGTGCAAAAGTGTGTACTTTTCATGGCTACAATGCTTCCAGAGGGAAGAGCATAATGCACTTTCATCGCCACAGTCCTGGCCAAAGAAATATGAATGTAAATACATACTCTAAATATATTACAGGCCCTCCGCCACACGTCTGAGTATTTGAAATGGCAGGCCAGGACATGCTAGTCTCTGAAGATAGTGGCCTCCCTCCCCTTCTAAATTATCTCTACTGGGATGTCCAAGTACCCGGTTATGCGGGTGTAAACTACAGAGATGTCCACATTTATGAAATGGCCTACGCCCATGCATGTACCCAGCATTGTTATTTGTGTGAGGCCCCAAAACTATATGCTGGGACATTCATTTTTTGGGGTGAAGATGGTGTGATCTCAGAAGGCACTGCTGCCACTCCCCAGGGCTTTTGGACATTCTGTTCTGGACATCCTAGATTCTTTCTGGGTGCTCTTTCTAAAATGCCACTTGAAGTAAATAGTCCCAATGCAAAAAATGCTACATGCAGTAAATAGCATGCATGAATGCGTATCTAGCTCATGGTCTTTTATTCCTTTCTAATTCACCTCTGGTTTACTTTAGTGTTCTATATCATGAATAGTAGTACTGGTAGTGCCTGCCTGGTGCAAAGGTAGCAAACCTCACAGGCCACCTGGAGAAGTTTGAGATAGTACTGGGGAGGAGCCTGCTGTTTTGTTACATATTGGTATCAATGACCTAGGAAAGTGTGAGTGGAAGGTTCTGGAGGCCAAATTTAGGCTTTTAGGTGAGAAGTTGAAATCCAGAACTTCCAGGGTATCATTCTCTGAAATGCTTACCGTTCCATGCGCAGGACCCAAAAGGCAGGCAGAACTCTGGAGTCTCAATGTGTGGATGAGACGGTGGTGCAAGGAGAAGAGAGTTTTGATAATTTTAGGAAGTGGGTGACATTCTGGGGAAGGGAGGGGATTTTCTGAAAGGATGGGCTCCACCCTAAATGGGATGAAACCAGGCTGCTGGCATTAACCTTTAAAAGGTAGATGGAGCAGCTTTTAAACTAGATAATAGGGGAAAGCCAACAGTTATCAAAGAGCGTATGGTAAGGAAGAATGTATCCTTGAAGCATTCTAGCAAAAGAGGGAAGTAAGGGCATCCCAAAAGAGAGGTTCCAGTAAAAGTAACCCAGGTTCCCTACATACAGAGCTGAAAGATTCCAAATCACCCCTATCAACTGATAACCAGATTAATATGAATAAAATGTAACCTCTAAAATGCTTGTATGCAAATAATAGAAGTCTAAAAAATAAGATGGGAGAGTTAAAATATATAGCACTAAATGAAAGGTTAGATATGATTGGAATCTGAGAGACCTTGTAGAAGGTGGTAACCAGTGGGACACTGTGATGAGTAGGTACAAACTATATCACATTATATCATAAAATTGGTGGAGGCATTGTGCCCTTTTAGAGAGGACATTGAGTCACACAGGATTAAAGTTTTTTGCAAGAAACAAAATATACTGTAGAATCTCTGTGGATAAAAATTGCATTTAAAAAGGCGAAGGCAGTGGGGATGTACTACCAACTGCCTGGCCAGAATGAACAAATAGATGAGGAAATGCTAAAAGAAATCAGGGAACCTAACAAAAATTACAATACAGCAATAATGGGTGATTTCAATTATGCTGGTATTGACTGTGTCAATGTCACAGCAGGACATCTTTTTTTTTTTTTTTTTAGTGCCATCAAGTCAGTGTTGACTCATAGCAGCCCAGCTACCTCTGGGTTTTCTTGGCAATGTATCACTGGATGTAGATTGTCAGCCTTTTCTTCTGAGGCAATGGAGGGTAAAGTGACTTGCCCAAAGTCACAAGGAGTGCCAGTGGAAATTGAACCCTTGATCTTCTGGGTACTAGGCAGTTGCTCTAAACACTAGGCTACTCCTCCATCTTAGGGAGATAAAGTTTTTAGATTAAATAAATGACTGCTACTTGGAGCAACTGGTTCATGAACCAACAAGAGTAGAAACTATTTTGGACCCAGTCCTTAGTTGAACACAGGATCTGATGCAAGAAATAAGGGTGTTGAGGACACTTGGCAATAGTGATCATAGCATGATTGTATTTGATTTAATAAATGGAGGAGGATAAAAAGGAAATCCACAGTACTACCGTTTATCTTTCAAAAGAGAGGCTATGATAAAATAAGAAAAATAGTTAAGAAAAAACTAAAAAGAACAGCTGCAAAGATTAAAGCTTTACATAAGCATGGGCGTTGTTTAAAAATACTATCTTGGAAGCCCATACCAGATGTATTCCATGCTTTAAGAGAAGGAAGGCCAAAAAACTGCCAGCATGCTTTAAAGGTGAGGTTAAGAGAGGCTGTTGAAGCCAAAAAAGCATCTTTCAGGAAATGGAAAAAGGAGCCAAATGATGAAAATGGTAAACAATATAAGCACTGGCAAGTTAGATGCAAGGCATTGCAAAGAGAGTATTTGAAGCTTTCTGTGGAAGCAAAAATGCATGATAAAAACATTTTCAAGTATATTCATAGCAAAATGCCTGTGAGAGTGTCAGTTGGACCATTAGATGATAGAGGGGTAAAAGGGTCGCTAAGGGAGGATAAGGCCATAGCAGTGAGACTAAATTAATTATTTGAATTGGTCTTTACTGAAGAAGATGTAGGGAAGTTACCCATGCCTGAAATGGTATTTAATGGTGATGTATCAAAAGAATTGAAATAAATATTGATAAACCAGGAAGATGTATTACAGCTAATTGATAAACTGAAGAGTAGCAAATCACCTGGACTGGATGGTATATATCCAAGGATGTTGAAAGAACTGAAAAATAAAATTACAGATCTACTATTAGTAATCTGTGAACTATTATTAAAATTTGTGGTACCTGAAGATCGGAGAATAGCCAATGTAGCACCAATTTTAAAAAGAGTTCCAGGAGTAGTCCAGGAAACTACAGACTAGTGAGCCTGATTTCAGTACCAAGCAAAATAGTAGAAACCATTATAAAGAATAAAATTGCTGAATATGTAGATGTTCATGGTTTAATAGGAAGAATGCCAACATGGATTTAGTAAAGAAAAGTCTGGTCTTATGAATCTCTTAAGATGTGAATAAACAGGTAGACAAAGGTGAGCGGGTCAATATAGTGTAGCTGGATTTTCAGAAAGCCTTTGACAAGGTCCCTCTTAAGAGATTCTTGATGAAATTAAAAAATCGTGGGATAGGATGCATTGTACTATTCTGTATCAGGAACTGGTTAAAAGATAGAAAGCAGTGTGTAGGGCTAAATGGCCAATTTTCTCGATGGAGAAAGGTGAATAGTGGAATACCCCAGGGATCTGTGCTGTTCCCACTGCTTTCATAAAAGTCCTGGAAATGGGAATAACGAGTGAGGTGATCAACTTTGCAGATGGTACAAAATTATTCAAAGTTGTTAAAACACAAGAGGATTGTGAAATATTGGAAGAAGAACTTGATAAATTGGAAGACTGGGTATCCAAATGGCAGATGAAATTTAATGTGGACAAGTGCAGCGTTATGCATCTAGGAAAGAGCAACCCAAACTATGGTTACATGATAAAAGGTTCCATATTAGGAACCACTTCCTAGGAAACAGATTTAGATGGCCTCGTGGATAATACTTTGAAACCCTCCGCTCAATGTGCAGCAGCTGCCAAGAAAGCAAATAGAATTCTGGGGATCATAAGCAAAGGAATGAAGAATAAAATTAAGGATGATATAATGCCTCCGTATTGTTTCATGGCCTTTTCCTCCTGTACCTCTATGACAGGAAGTTGTGTTAGGGGAGGACAGGAGTGGCAGGCCGTAGTTTTCCTGCCACGGGTGCCAAAGTCCATGGTCTGCCATGGGCACGAACGTATGCCATGCCATGCCACCCACCACGGCCTGCTGCCCTAGGCAGCTGACTAGTGCATAGGCTGGCCCTGATTACATGGAAACATTGAAAATGATGGTAGATAATAATTCTTAGGGATGGGCAGGCTGGATAGGTTGTATCACCTTTATGTTGTATATTCTGTTCCTTTCCCACAGAGATCCTCGGAACATGTCCCGTGCTTTCTTGAATTTAGGTACAGTTCTCATCTCAACATCCTCTACTAGAAGACTGTTCCATGCATCCACCACCCTTTCCATAAAGAAAGATTTCTTCAGATTACTCCTGAGCCTAATCCCCTTTCACCTTCATCCTGTGATCCCTTGTTCAAGAGCATCCTTTCAACTGGAAAAGGGCCACCACCTGTGCATTGATAAAGACCCATTTTAATGTCTCTATCGTGACATTTGCAAACTATATCATAATGATAGAGCTGATCAAATTGGTGGAGGGGTTGCGATCTTTGTTAGAGAGAGCATTGAGTCACAAAGGATTAAAGTTTTGCAGGAAACAAAATTTGCTGTAGAATCTCTATGGATTGACATTCCATGTAAAAAGGGGAAGGCGATGGCAATGGGGGTGTACTATCGACCGCCTGGCCAGAATGAACAAATGGATGATGAAATGCTCAAAGAAATCAGGGAAGCTACCAAAAGTTACAGCACAGTAATAATAATGGGTGATTTCAGTTACCCCCGGTATTGACTTGGGTCAGTGTCACGGCAGGACATGCTAGGGAGATAAAGTCTCTAGTTGAAATAAATGACTGCTTCTTGGAGCAGCTGGTTCATGAACCGACCAGAGCGATGACTGGAACGCAAAAGTTGGCAACAAAGAAGATGACAAAGCGGTTGGAAAATATGAACTTGGCAACAAAAATAGCTGGGGAGAGACTGATAAAATTCTGCAAGAGCAACGATCTATTCATCTCAAACACCTTCTTCCAGCAACACAAGCGGCGACTGTACACATGGACGTCACACAATGGATTGTACAAAAATCAAATTGATTACATCTGTGGACGTCAACGATGGAAAAGCTCTATAACATCAACAAAGACAAAACCTGGAGCTGACTGTGGTACAGATCACCAACCATTAGTATACAAACTCAAGCTAAAGTTGAAAAAGAGCAAGCCACTCATGAATGTAGCAAAATGTGACCTTAAGAATATACCACTGGACTTTAAAGACAGACTGCAAAATTGATTTGCTTCTTTAGATATAGAAGAGTTATGGAATGACATGAAGAAGGTTATCTTGGAAAAAAGTGAGAAGTCTCTACAAAAGGTGAAAAAGCAAAAAAATGGCCAAAATGGATGACGGAAGAAACTCAGAAAATTGCCCAGAAACGCAGAGAAGTAAAGCCAAAGAAAAAAGAGAGGCAATTGCAGAACTCAACAGAGATTTCCAACATACAGGACAAGGAAAAGTACTACAATGATACATGCAAGGAAATAAAGCAGAAGCTATTAGAGGAAGAACAAGATTGGCTTTCCTAAAAATTCCAGCCTCAAATTGGAATGTTACAAGATGCTCAAGGATCTATGTTGAATGATGCTGAGAAGATCAAGAAAAGGTGGAAATAATATACAGAGTTTTTATATGTTAAAGATCAAGTGGACCAACAGCCGTTTCAACCTGTACCTTATGATCCGGAATCATTGGTGATGAAAGAAGAAGTTGAAGCAGCATTGAAAGGCTTATCAAAGAACAAAGCACCAGGCATTGATGGCATTTCTATAGAGATATTACAGCAATCTGATACAGCTGTTGCCATACTTACAAGGCTCTGCCAGGAAATTTGGAAGACAAAATCATGGCCAACTGACTGGAAAAGATCTGTGTTTATACCAATACTAAAGAAAGGTGAACAAACTGACTGTGGAAATTATTGCACAATCGCTCTGATCCCACATGCCATCAAGATTCTACTGAAGATTATTCAACAGAGACTACAGCCATACTTGGAACAGGAGCTACCTGAAGTGCAAGCAGGGTTCAGGAAAGGGTGAGGAACGAGAGACATCATCATGAATGTGAGATGGATCCTTGAAAAGACTAAAGAATACCAAAAGGACATCTATTTGTGCTTTCACTACAGCAAGGCTTTTGACTGTGTAAACCATGAGAAATTCTGGATCACATTAAGAAGCATGGGTATACCAGAACACCTGTCCGTTCTCTTGCACAGTCTGTACATTGATCAAGAAGCAACAGTTTGAACGGAACCAGGAGAGACAGAATGGTTTAAAATCAGCAAAGGTGTACGACAAGGCCGCATACTTTCCCCTACCTGTTTAATTTATATGCAGAACAAATCATCAGAGAAGCAGGATTGTATGAAGTTGACAGAGGTGTGAAGATTGTTGGAAGACTCATCAACAACCTTTGCTATGCTGATGATACCACATTACTGGCTGAAAGTGAAGATGAAAATAAAACATTTGCTTCTCATAATCAAGGAACCTAGTCTTAAAATTGGCCTGCATCTTAATGTAAAGAAGACAAAGATCATGACAACTGGCAAAATCAATAAGTTCATTGTTGATGGAGAAGAAATCAAAATCATGGACAACTTTAACCTACGTGGATCAACTATCAATAAAGAAGCAACAAGCAGTCAAGAAATCTGATGACACATTTCTCTTGGCAGAATGGCTATGAAGGACCTAGACAAGGTTCTGAAGAGCAGAGATGTCTCTCTCCATGCAAAGATTCGACTCGTTCAAGCCATGGTATTTTCAATAACATCTGGATGCGAAAGTTGGACAATGAAAAAGATAGACAGGAGGAAAATGTATGCCTTTGAATTATGATGCTGGCAGCGAATACTGTGTATACTATGGACTTTCCGAAGAACAAACCAATCAGTACTAGAGGAGATCAAACCTAAGCTTTCTTTACAGCTCAGATGACAAGACTTCGACTTTCATACTTTGGACACATCATAGGAAGAGAGAGATCATTGGAGAAAGACGACATGCTTGGCAAGATAGAAAGTCAATGCAAAAGAGGAAGGCCAGCAGTGAGATGGATCGACACAGTAACAGTAGCTATGGATGCCAATCTGTCAACAATGAGCAGCCTGATTGAAGAATGAACACAATGTAGGACAAGTATCCAGAGGGTCGCCATGAGTCGACACCGACTCAATGGCACTTAACAACAACAAGTAAGGGGGAAGTTGCATCCAGAAAGAGGGAAAGCCACAAATTAGTCTGTGAGAAAGGTAGAGGTGGACTTATCAAAGGGTCAATAAATGACAGCAGTTTGGAGAGGTAGTGGAGTAAAGAGGTGGATGAAGTTGACTTTAACAGAAGGAAAGGAGTAAGACTGAGGCAGAAGAAGGGGTTGAAATTGGCAGGAATGAGAGAGTCGAAACCTGGAACTACGTCACACCCACCAGAGCGAGGCATAGGGGAGAATTGGTAGCTCCGATGATATAGGGTGTCAGCTGAAGTAGAGTTTTTGGGGAGAAGCCAGGTCTCTGAGCAAGAAGATATAGAGTATTAGAGATAGAGAGGTTGTGAATCAAGACATGTTTATTAAAGATGGCGTGTGCATTCCATAAGCTGCATGAGAAAGGGAGAGAGGACGAGGAAGGAGAAGGATAGGAATAAGATTTGAGGGGTCATATGTGGATCTGCCCTTTGAGTATGAAGTCTAGAGTGTGATGTCCCCCGATGAGGGGGAGAGAGAAGGGGGCATGACCGTAACGAGAATGAGGTTCTTTCAGAGAGAGGGGCGATGACTGAAGGAGAGGAAGAAGATGCTGAAGCTGAAGAGCACATGATAGGGTAGAAGACAAGATGACAGGAGAGGTGAGGATGGTAAGGGGGTCAGGTAAGAAGTGGGGGCTTAAGATCATTAGAATGAGGGGAGAAGATTAGTTAGTGTCAACAATAGGAAATCTAGATTCTTCCTGCCAAATCCACTCTTGACACATTTCAAATCTCCCCTTCCTGGTTAAAAGAACAGAAAAAGCTGTCGCACAATAACCTCCTTCCTAGATGCTAATAATTCCCTCTGTCCTAAACAATCTGTATTCAGAACCAGTTCATAGCACTGGAACATTGCTCATTGCTGTACAGAATGAGATTTTAACCTATTTGGATGGTGGAAAATAGATTCTTTTGCTGCAGTTAAATATGAGTGCAACATTTGATCTTGTTTATCACTATCTTCTTAGCTAAAATCAAGGAAGTAGAGGTGAATGGGGCTGCCTTAGACTTCTTTAAACTCATACCTTTCTTCTCGCACATATAAAGGGTAATTTTATAAACACCAGTGCAGGTTTTGCTTGTTTCCATGCACTTTGTAAAATACTGGCATTGTCATGCCTCATTCTTGGTGTGACAGATATGCCTGCCTGAGAGAAGACATAGGTGGCCATGCCTGGATTGGTGCAGCACACATGTAGATCACAGTATTCTATAACCTATGTGCATGCATTGAGGCCCCACCTGCACTCTGTTCAGGTGCCTTACACTGGCCTGCAAAGAACACCAAATGGTCTGACTTACGAAAGGAGTTAGTGACCCTGAGATATGAGAGAAGCACTCTCTTGACATCCACTAGCTAAAGGTTCTTATCCTTCCCTTGGCAGTGTTCCTTTCCACCATCTGCTGGAGACGGAGAAATACCTAGATGTGCTCCTAGCTACATCAACTGGTATAGCAGTATGAAGTCATAAAAAACCTCTTGAATTCTTTCTGTCTCCAGCTCTGCTTGTAGGGGAGCACAACCCACTTGTATGGACTAGTCTAGAAGAGCAATATGGAATATAAAATTAAATGCTGATATATTGTCATTGTGGAAAATGTTCAAAACATTTTAATGAATATTTTCTTGTAGAGTTGATGTAAAGGAGGAGAGACTATTGATGATGCTCATGTTTTTAGCTGGTTTTAGCTATTATGTGTTATTTTAAATGTCTGTTATTTTTTACTGCAAACCGACTACGTCTCTTAGAGTAATATATTGAAATTTCCCCTTTAAATAGTGATGTCATGGTGAGGCCAGAGTGGTGCTGTTGTTATTATTTACTTACTCAGAGCATGACTGGATCATAGAATCTATGGCCCCCCCCCCCCCCCCCCCCCCCCCCCCCCCCCCCCCCCCCCCCCCCCCCCCCCCCGGAATACCTACACACCAAAGTTGTAAGGAACAGGCAGGATAAATGAATTAAATAAAGGATTAGGTTTATTTAAAACATGTCCAAGTAGTTTAATGTTACCCATAGGGTGTAAAATAAAACAGGTAAGTATAAATATGTTATGTGACAACTGGAATTTGTAAAAGTTACAATAACCCAATATTACATGTGAACAGTGACAAATCTATCTGGTAACTGAATGAAGTTTTCCTTTGTGACAAGTTATTTTCTTCCTTCAAATTTCTGTTACATTTTGGAACTCCTAGAGTATATTTGAGCTCAAATATATATAAAAAATTTGTGTGGTAAATATAAAGTCTACTCATCCTCCAAATTTTCTCAACGTTGGGGCCCAGATGTCCTTCACCAACTTCTTCTCAGCTGATTCTGTTCCACTGGAATCAATGTAATCCTCGGATAGGAGCAGGAACTTGCAGACGCAAATCAGGAACCAGGGGCTACTACATTCCCTTTCTTACCTAGAGCCTACTTAGCCGAAATTACCCCCTGAATTCCCCACCTTTGCCCACTAACTAACTAAAAAAATATATTTATGAGCCAGCTCAGTTCCGCAACTAAAAAAACTCAACACCAACCAAGTGCCCACTCACACCTACTCTTACATAACATCACAACCTCCCTCAGCACACACAAACCCTTGACCTCCACATTCTCTCTCTCTCTCTCCTCTGACACACAAACATTTGTTCACAAACACGCTGCTCTACTATCACTAACAACTCTCAACCCCTCTCTCTTTACCTAGCCTCCAGTCACTCCCATACTCTAGCTCTCTCTTTCTGTCCTCTCATCTAGATTTTGAGGAATTATCATTAGGGGCTTATGGGTTATTACTCACTCTTTCTTATACTGGTTTAGAAATCCTTTCACTATAGAGTGTTTTTATGTAGCTCCTTTAACAGACACTTTTTTCCATGGACGGAGATTAAATATATATATTCTCAATTTGTTTATTTTCCCTTCCTTATTCATTGTTCCCAAATTTATTTTATGTGTGGGTGATTGGTGGACTGATCTCCAGGAACAAGCAGGAATGAGTCCTCACATATGGGTACGTCGGAACCGACGGAGCCTGCGCGGGAAAGCTCCCCAGCTTCCTAGAAAGGAAGCTTTTGGGGCCTCCCACAGCTCATGCGCGCTGCCTTCCCGCCTTCCTGACCAACTCTCTTCAGTTCTTCTTTTTCCGCGGAGCCAGCAGGTCGTGTTCCTGTCACCGCTGAAGAAATTGTTATTTTAATTTGTTTCTTTGACCGCGTGTCTGCCTTCCCCGATTCCGGACCGGTACCGCCGGTCGTTTTTTCGTTTATTTAAAAAAAAAAAATAATTACTTTTTCTTCACTTGGTGTATTTTTTCTGTGAGGCCTCTAGGCCTTCTCTGGTCTCCCTCATGGAAAAACCAGCTTCTGGTTTTAAAAAATGCACTAAGTGTACCGGTACTATTTCAGTTACAGATACCCATGAGTGGTGTCTTAAATGTTTGGGGCCTGACCATTCCATTCCGGATTGTCCATCCTGCTCTCTGATGTCCAAAAGGGGCTTACAGAACAGAGCAGCTAAATTTCATATGCTGTTTTCTACCGATACTCCAGCATCAACATCCTCCAAGTCTTCTTCTCCTGATGGATCTCAGGTAACCAAACATTCTTCAGGCAAGTCCTCAAAAGGCAAATCTCCCTCTAAGCAGCGAGAGGCCCTTGCATTTGACCCTGAGGACCCTGCCCCAGCCAAACAACCCTGGCGGGAAGCTCCGGCTTCCAAAGCTCCTCCTATGGGGTTACAGGTAGAAATCGATGGCACGGCCTCGACCGATCTCCTGTTAGACTGCTCTGGGGTACCGGCTAATACCGGTACCGACTTCCAGGCAGTTGTGGCGACTATGGGTACTACGGTACAATACATGCAGCAGGCCTTACTGGCTTTCATTAATGCTGCACCGCCATCAGTACCGCGACAATCAGTTCCGACTCCGATTCCGGTACCGCAACCGATACCGGTACCCAGGGCATCTACTTCCAGTAGCATGCCGGTTCCGGTCTCTGGTTCCAGAGATTTCTTTGGTACCGCTCCGATTCCCGGTACGCCCGATGTCGATACCGATCGGTACGCGTATCGATCTCTGGAAGCAAATAGATGATACTTTGAATCTTCTGAAGATTCTGATACATCAGATGATTCTGCTGACGTCTCCTTTACTCTTCCTGAGGAGCCCTCTTCTCCAAAAAGGAGAATGTCTCCTCCAGAGGATTTGTCCTTTCAAGACTTCATCATTGAAGTAGCTAAAGGACTCTCCATATCTCTATCCTCTGAAAAGGAACCTAGAGCAAACAAATTGGATATTTTAGGATACTCTAAGGTTCCCAAAGAGGCAGCCACCTTACCCATACATGAAATTCTTCAAGAACACATGATGGACTTATGGGAGGCTCCTCTCACCCTATCTCCACATTCTCGACGTTTGGACACCATGTATCGAGTTCCTCCTTCTCCTGGTTTTCAAAAGACTCAGCTTCCTCACCACTCTATTGTGGTGAAGTCTGCTATGAAAAAGATAAAGAGTACCAAAAGGCACTCTTCTACCCCTCCAGGAAGAGAATGTAGGACTCTGGATGCTTTTGGGAGAAAAATCTCCCAAGCTGGCATGCTTATTGCCAGAATCAATTCATACAGCCTCTATATGGGCATGTTTTTGAAAGAGATTGCATTAAAGATACGTCAGTTTCTCCCCTTTATCCCAGAGGATAAACAAGAGGAGTTCCTTCTTTTGCTAAAGCAAACTCAAGATGTTTCAAAGTTCTCCAACAGAGCAGCCTTTGACTCTTTTGAGGGGGCAAGCAGAGCCTCTGGCATTGCCATAGCTGCTCGCAGACTGGCTTGGCTCCAGGCCTCTGATTTGGAACCCTGGGTACAAAGAAGGCTTGGGCAATCTGCCCTGTACAGGTGAAAATCTGTTTGGCAAGGAGTGGCAAATCAAAGCCACTCAAATGGATGCAGAGAATGCTGCTTTAGATAGACTTTCTAAGTCTACCTCTACCCCTGCCAAGAAAAAACCTTTTAAGAAACCTTTCTATAAAAAGACCAGATTTTCCACAAATACTGGCCAGCAATCTTCCCAAGTTCGCTTTGCTCCTAAGCGTCAGCAAACTAAACAGGCCAGAACAAAGTCTACAGGGGCTGCTACAATCCAGCAGTCCCAACCCCCTCAGGGTTTTTGACTTGATTCTAGAGAACTTAACCTTTCTGGTTCTGCAACAACCAGAACCTCTCACCATTCCAGGAAGGTTAGCTCATTTTGCTCCCAGATGGGAACAAATCACATCAGAGCCGTGGACCCTCTCTATCATCAAAGAGGGCTACAAACTATATTTCTCCAGCCTTCCTCCCCATTCCATGGTGAGACAATTCAATTCTCCCCCTTCTCTCCAGTACCTGTTGTGCCAGGAGGTGACCACTCTTCTCGCCCAAAAGGCAATAGAAGAGGTTCCTCTTCCTCAACAAGGGTCAGGTTTTTACTCCCCTTATTTTCTCATTCCCAAGAAAACAGGGGGGTACAGACCCATTCTGGATCTCAGAGAATTGAACAAATTCCTATACAAGGAGAAATTCAAGATGCTTTCTCTAGGCACTCTCCTTCCATACCTACAGAGTCAGGACTGGCTTTGTTCTCTAGATCTCAAGGATGCGTACACACATATACTCATCCATCCATCCCACAGAAAATTCCTAAGGTTTCTGTTCCAGGGAAAACATTTCCAATACAGAGTCCTTCCCTTCGGTCTAGCCTCTGCTCCAAGGGTATTTACCAAATGCATGGCAACAGTAGCTGCATTTCTACGCACTCTGGGAATCTTTGTCTTCCCATACCTGGACGACTGGCTCATCCGAGCTCCATCTCAGTCCGAGGCTCAGACTTCCCTGGACCACAGCAGACGCATACTGCAGTATCTGGGACTTGTCATCAATCTGCCAAAGTCTCAACTCACCCCTACTCAGTCCCTAGAATTCATAGGGGCCTGGCTAGATACCACCACTGCAAGGGCCTATCTTCCTCAGGCCCGTTGCCACCGTCTAGTGCACTTGGCCTCTCAAGTTCAGTCCAAAAGCCACTTGACGGCCAGGGAGATGCTACAACTGCTAGGCCACATGGCATTCACAGTTCATGTGGTGCCTTATGCACGCCTACATATGAGAGCAGCTCAATGGACTCTGTCCACCCAGTGGACACAAGCCTCAGGAGCTCTCTCAGACCAAATAGCAACCTCAAAACGTCTTTTTTGGTCTCTCCAATGGTGGATATCCACTCAAAATCTGTTGTTGGGGGCCCCCTTCCAACCTTTGTTACCCCAAGCAACTCTCACTACAGATGCCTCCCAAGCAGGTTGGGGAGCTCATCTCCAAGACCTCTCCACTCAGGGCACTTGGTCTCCACAGGTCATATCAACCTTTTGGAGCTGCGAGCAATTTTCCTTGCTCTCAAGGTCTTTCATACCCTCCTCATCAACATGACAGTTCTTGTTCATACCGACAATCAAGTAGCCATGTTCTACATAAACAAACAAGGAGGGACTGGCTCTCTGTCGCTTTGCAACGAAGCTCTAAAACTGTGGGCCTTCGCCAGAGAGCATCGGATCCATCTCCTGGCAGTGTACCTCCCAGGAATCCAAAACTCTTGGGCAGACAGACTCAGTCGAGTTCTGCTTCCACACGAATGGTCCCTGCACATGGATCAGGTACTCAGAATCTTTCAGGAATGGGGAACCCCAGACATAGACCTCTTTGCAAGTCCGTACAATGCCAAACTTCCCCGGTTCTGTTCCAGGATTCCGTGTCAGGGAGCTCAGGCCAAGGATGCCTTCCTCCTTCATTGGGGTCAGGCCTTCCTATATGCCTTTCCACCCATTCCCTTGATTCCCAAGACTCTATTCAAACTTCAGAGGGATCAAGGATCTATGATCCTCATAGCTCCACGCTGGCCACGCCAAGTGTGGTACCCTCTACTTCTGCATCTCTCCCAGGCACCCTCCCTGGATCTGGGAGCTGCTCCAGACCTTCTGTCTCAAGAGGAGGGGACTTTGTGGCACCCAAACCCCAAGTTCCTTCACCTCAGAGCTTGGTTACTGAAGGCCTAGACCTTCAAGACTTGAATCTTTCTCAACAGGTGAAGGATGTCCTCCATGCATCTAGGAAACCTTCCACCAGGCGTTCTTATGCTTTTAAATGGAAAAGATTTTCAATTTGGTGTGCTGACAAAGGTCTTAACCCTCTAGCACTACCTTTGAATTCTTTACTCGAATATCTCCTGCATCTTTCCAATGCAGGACTTAAAACCAATTCTGTAAGAGTCCATTTGAGTGCTATTGCAGCATCTCTTCAGCCTATCAATGGACAATCTGTTTCCTCTCATCCTCTTATTGCAAGATTCATGAGAGGTCTAACTTTAACTAAGCCTCCCATTCGGCCTCCTCCGGTGGCATGGGACTTAAACGTGGTTCTTGGTCAGCTTATGAAGCCACCCTTTGAACCCTTAGCCACTACCTCCTTAAAATTCCTTTCCTGGAAAGTCATTTTCCTTATTGCAATCACTTCTGCTCGCCGCATCAGTGAACTACAAGCTTTAGTGGCTAATCCACCTTATACAAGGTTCCATCATGATAAGGTAGTCCTTCGGACAAATCCCCACTTTATGCCTAAAGTGGTCTCACCTTTTCATCTTAATCAAGAGGTATATCTACCTGTCTTTTTTCCAGCTCCTCATGCATCCAGTGCAGAGAGGAACCTACATACCTTAGATTGTAAAAGAGCTCTTGCCTTTTACCTCCACAGGACACAGCAACATCGAAAGTCTTCTCAACTTTTTGTTGCTTTTGATCCTTCTCATTTAGGACTTCCAGTCTCAAAAAGAACACTGTCCAATTAGATTGCTCAGTGTATTTCTTTTGCTTACCAGAGTAAGAACCTTTCTCTGGAAGGCCATGTCACAGCTCACAATGTCAGAGCCATGGCCACATCTATGGCTCATCTTCATTCTGTATCCATTGATCAGATCTGTCGAGCAGCCACCTGGGCCTCGGTTCATACCTTCACAGCCCATTACTGCTTGGACAAGGACTCCCGCCGGGATGCCTTGTTTGGTCAGGCTGTCCTCAGACACCTGTTCCATTCTTAAACAACTCCTGCCCACCTTCCCTGAATAGATGCCTGAGATCCATAGGAAGATGAGGAACCCTTGAGGAGGGGATCTCCCCGGCATCTTAGCTAGGGAGTCCCCATATGTGAGGACTCATTCCTGCTTGTTCGTGGAGATAGCACAGTTACTTACCTGTAACAGGTGATCTCTGGGAACAGCAGGAATTAGTCCTCACAACCCACCCACCTCCCCTAGGAGTTGTATCTCTCTCTGTCTCTCTTTCCTTTCCTCTCTCTATTGTC
The DNA here is from genome assembly GCA_033557465.1 of Ichthyophis bannanicus. NCBI lineage: Eukaryota > Metazoa > Chordata > Amphibia > Gymnophiona > Ichthyophiidae > Ichthyophis > Ichthyophis bannanicus. The sequence goes on from CM066031.1 coordinate 1,651,202,371, forward strand.
TCAGCTTTAAACTCGAACTGAAGAGAGTTGGTCAGGAAGGCGGGAAGGCAGCGCGCATGCGCTGTGGGAGGCCCCAAAAGCTTCCTTTCTGGGAAGCTGGGGAGCTTTCCCGCGCAGGCTCCGTCGGTTCCGACGTACCCATATGTGAGGACTAATTCTTGCTGTTCCCAGAGATCACCTGTTACAGGTAAGTAACTGTGCTATCTGAAACTTCATTCCATCTTACAACACTTTTCTCTCAACATTCACTCTATGTCCACACCTAACAACTCACAATTCACTTTAACCCCTTATTCATTTCAATTAAACACTCTCAAACTTCCTTTTCAGCCAACAATCCTTATATTATTCATACATTTGGAGGCCTCCACACAGCCATCCTCAAGCATACTTCCTCACTCATCCCAGTTCAAGCAGCAACTGACAATCTCAAATCCATATCCCTCTCATTCCACTAACATTCCAGTCATGTTCTTACTATTGCTGTCATCGCCAAATAAATCCATTCTAAATTAAATAAAATCCTTAATTTCCATTAAAACCCAAAGTAAACCCTAAAAAAGTAATCTCCAATCTCAAAAGATATTTACTAAAGTGTGTCTGCAAGGTCTGCTCTTGAAGTGTTATTTTTCCTTCAATTGCGTCAGTTTTTTCAAACAGATGTTCAGCCTTGTATCAACGTAACTTCTCTCAGATATCACTGCACCCCTCCTCTCTCATCCTGGTATTTTCATACATAAAACCACATTTTTATTAAGTATTAAACACTACAAATCATTTTTTCTGCAGATTATGAGTCCCCACAGTCTCAGCACCTGAATTACACATTTTTAACCTCTTTTTGACATTTAAAACAACTTTTAAAACCACTTCTGAAAATGGGTCAAATTACAGCTTCAAAATCACTTTAAAAGGCTCAAAAACCCCTCAAACCATGTTAGCACACTCCCATAACATGTTCCCTATATTTTACATATTTTTAAACTTTAAATGTATTTTAATTGAATCATTTTTAACCATATAAAAGGGTCTTAATTCCCTCACAAAGCTAATCCCGCCTTTTCCAGTGATACTAGAAACATAGAAGCATGATGACTGAAAAAGATCACATGGCCTATCTAGTCTGTCCTTCCATATCAACCACTACAACAGAACAGATCCTTTAGAGATTTTCTGTGTTTGTCCCATGCTTCTTTGAATTCAGATACTGTCCTCATCTCTCCCACCTCCACTGGGAGACTATTCCACGGATCCACCACTCTTTCCGTAAATAAATATTTCCACATATCACTCCTGAATCTATCCCCTTTCACCCTCATCCCATGTCCCCCTTGTAGCAGAGCTTACTTTCAATCGAAAGAGGCTCGCCTCCTGTGCATTTATGCCACTGAGGTATTTAAATGTCTTAGTCGTATCACCTCTATCCCACCTTTTCTCTAAGGTCCTTAAATCTGTCCTCATATGTTTTATAATGAAGACCACTAACCATTTTAGTAGCCACCCTCTGTACTGACTCCACCCTGTTTATATCCTTTTGAAGGTGTGGTCTCCAGAATTGCCCACTATACTCCAAATGAGGTTGCACTAAAGGCTTATACAGAGGCACTATCACCTCCTTTCTTCTGCTGGCCATTCCTCTCCCTATGCACCCAAGCATCCTTCTAGCTTTTGCTGTTGCCTTTTCTACCTGTTTAGCTACTTTAAGATCATCAGACACAATCACACCCCTATACTATATTGCTCCCTCATTGGCCAACTTCAATCTTTTTGTCTCGATCCTGGCCTCTTATTGACTAGACTAGACTTACCATGACCTCTGGCCTCTCATTGACCAACCAGCTTCACCCTTGACAAAAATTCTAACCCCCCATTGGCCAATCTCACACTTCCTAGTGTTTCTGGCATCCTATTGGCCAGCTTCTCCCTAGGCCTTCTGATTTTTGAGGTTTCTCCTATGCCCAATTATTCAAACTTCAGTTTCATTTTCCCAGGCCTTCCTTATGGTCCAACTGCTATTTATTTTCTCTTTTATATTTAGCTGTTTTACCCTGAGCTCTCTCAGGCATACACATTGCCCTTTCAAAGCCTCCTATCTCAGGCAAGTCCCCCCTTTTCAGTTGGGTCATCCTGGCTCCTAAGCACTTTTTTTTTTTTAAACCCGGCCAGCCATCCTGAAGCCTCTGGTAACCCCCAGAGTAAAATCAACACTGGGCTTCCTCTAAGTGCCCCTACCAAGTATTTTATTCTTATTTCATTTTTCCCCATCTGGTTACATTATGATTTATTTATTTATTTATTTAACAGTATTTCTAAACCGCCTTATCTTATTAATCAAGGTGGTATCACAGCAAACAATCGGGTAAAGTGAGTGTGTTAAACATGCAGTGAGGGTGAAATTTAGTTGAGTGTGTGTTGTATTGTGTGCTAGATTGGTTTAAGCTATGTACAATGTGTGTTGTATTGTGTGCTAGAATGGTTTGAGTTATGTACAATGTGGGCTATATACAGTGGTGCTAAAAATATTTTCTATACATACAGTGTTTAGGCGGAATCATGAGCTGTTTTACATTCTCTGAGGTTATGTGATGTGTCCATAGTGTTCTATGAACAGCATGGTTTTCAGCTGTTTTCTAAAGTCTTTGAGGTCTGTAGTTGCCCTTAAATCGTCCGGTAGTTTGTTCCATATTGTTGGAGCAGCCATTGAGAGTGCTCTGTCTGTTGTGTCCTTGCGTGTGTGTTTGAATTCACTTGGGGTGCTGACTCGGTTGTTTGTTTGTTTTCTTCTAGGACGTGTGCTGGTGTCTGGTTGTATGAGGGTGTGCAGGCTGTTGGCTGATGTGTGCTGATTTATCTTAAATAGGTTTATGATAGTTTTGTATCTGATGTGTGCACCGATTGGGAGCCAGTGTAAGTCCTTTAAGGTAGGTGTGATGTGCTCCTGTCTTGCAGTACCGGATATTATTCGTGCTGCAGTGTTTTGTGCTAGCTAGAGTGGTTTGAGGGCTTGTTTCGTTAGTCCAAGGTATATCGGATTGCAGAAGTCCAGTAGTGGGATTATCAGTGCTTGACAGACGGTACGAAAGTGTTCTGGGGCGAGGAGTGATTTCAGTCTCCTGATGATTCGCATCTTGTAGTAGACTTTTTGGATTGTTTTATCTATGTGTGGCTTGAGGTTTAGTTTATTGTCCAGAGTAACTCCGAGGTATCTCACTTCTGATCTTATTGGTATAGTAGTGTTTTGTATCTTGATATTTGGCGGGTGTATGAAGCTTTGGTTCCGAGTGATGATTAAAGCTTCGGTCTTGTTGTAGTTTATTGCGAGGTTGTTGTTTTGACACCAACTCGTCATTTGGGTAAGGCAGTCTGTTATCTTAGAGAAGTCCGGGTTGTCGATTGATATCGGGGTGTATATCATGATGTCGTTTGCATATATTGTGTATTGAATGTAGTTCTCTTTCATGATGTTGCATATTGGTTGGATGTAGATGTTAAATAGGAGTTCTGAGAGTGCGGATCCTTGAGGTACTCCTTGACGGACATTTATGGGTCGGGAGGTGTTGTGTCCCACCTTGACCTGTAGCTGTCTTTCGATTAGGTATGAGTGGAACCATTTCAATGTGATACCGTGTATACCAGTGTTCTTTAGTCTTTCCAGGAGCGTGTTGTGGTCCACTGTGTCGAAGGCTGAGGAGATGTCGATGAAGATCATTATGATTCCATTCCTGGTGTTGTCAATTATTCTTAGGATGCTGTCGAAGAGGTGGATCAGTAGCGTTTCGACTCCATGGTTGGGACGAAAGCCGTGTTGGTTGTCGTCGAGTGTTTCATGTTTGTCGATGTGATCCTGGAGTTGTAGTTGAACCGTTTTTTCGATGATTTTTGCCAGGAATGGTATGCTGGAGATTGGTCGGTATGCTGCTGGATCTTTTTTGTTGATATGTAATATCTGTTGTCTTCAAGGAATTATTGTATAATTTTAAGGATATTGCTTGTAAACTACACAAACGTACTCATGATGTGTACAATGCAATTAATGCAATTGATAATAGTAATAAATAAATCATCTTTGGTTTTTCAGAAACCAATCCATTATTAGTTACCTACCTCTTTTCACAGGAAACCCGTCCCTATCAGAGACCCATTTCAATCAGTCTTCAGGCTGTATATCAGCACAGATTGTACTAATAAGCCTACTGGATGAAATATAGCTGTGGACAGATGGGCTTGCTATTTCTTCTCAATCTTTCTGTAAATTTTACATGACATCTTGTGCACCCTCTTAAAAGACCAGCCTGCTACTAGCCTAGTTTAATGTCTTCATCCAAAATAGCTTCCAGAGTGTTTCACTGGGCTCAGTATCATCCTCTCCTCACACTCACACCTGTGGAATGCCACCAACATTTATATTGTCATCTAAAGTCATTATTATCAAATCTGGACTTCAGATCAGTCCTTCAAGCCCTGATCCTGCCTCACTTAGAATTTAGTAACATAATTCTTCAAGGTATTCCAAAACATGCTTTACACCAACTAAAAGTAGCACAACATGTTGCTGCAAGAATGCTTATAATGCAGGTCCAACTGAACACATAACCCCTATACTGTACAAACTTCACTGGTTACCTATACAAAGTAGGATAAAATATAAAGTTATCATAACAACGTTCAAACTGATAAGAGATATAGCCCCATCATATCTAACTGATCTACTGACAATTCATTCAAGGACCAGAACAGTGAGACAAAGGAACCTGAACACACTACTTGTTCCAAACAACTTTTCAAAACTCAATAAAACTACAACAAATAGGGCATTCAGCTTCAATGCTCCTTTAATATGGAACGCTCTGCCGGATAAACTCAGAGATATCACAGATCTTTCAGCATTTCGAAAAGATCTTAAAACTCACCTATTTATAGAGTACTTTGGAGACTCATTCCCAATAGATGAAATATTTCCCACTTAAACTCATGTATACTCATATTCATTAATTCACAACTTATTTTTTCCTTTTTCTTACTCTATCCTACAATACCCAGTTCTCCACATTATCACATTTACTCTTTACACTAATAATTCTAGTGAACTACAATACATTTTTCCTTGCTCAGATAAGATAAGATTTTTGAAATTTGTAAATATTTAAATCTGTATATATGTTTAAACTATCTATATACCTAATCAGCATTTACTCAGCATTGTAACCCTCAAATTACCATATTATATACAATTTAATTTTCACTGTAATTTCAATTGTTTGAATAAGTTTCAATGTAATGTTCAAGTTTTGTTCTATGTAAACCGCTTTGATTTTTCTGAAAGGCGGTATATAAAACCGTTCAATAAATAAAAAATAAAAACATTGCTCATTACATAGCTGGTCCCTCAACTTGACAGGTAATCAGCTATTATTAGATTATTCATATATGCAGATGACCTTCAGCTACTGGTTCCTCTTTGCCTGGACCTGACAAAGTAATTACAATACTAAACAAATGTCTGAGGAAACAGCTATGACTGGATTTTCCAAACTAAATTGAAACTAAATGCACAAAAAGCCATGTCTAAACCAGCATTCATTCACCTATACTAGCTTCATCATCCTCATTCCTACTTTGATACCCTCCTTTTGCCACAGCCATCTAGGCATCTGTATTCCCCTGCTTGAATTACTGCAATTCTCATTATACTGGGATTCTGCCAAAATTAACTGGCACCTGCAAATTATATAGACTGCTGCAGTTTGATCCTGAACACAAACAAATTCAAGAAGACCACTTCTATTACTCACACCCTGTACTGACTCCTGATGCTCTGCAGGGTCCTGGTTCTGGTCCTCAGGATCTGAAACCTACTTACCTTAACTGTCAACTCATCTCATATGGACCCTCACACTCCCTGTTCTCCAGGTAAGAAGCTTGTCTACAGTGAAGGACTCCTGTGCAGTGACAGTTCTTTGGAAGGCTTGCTGCCCAACATCAGATGAGCCCCACGTCTACAAATTTTAGGAAAACTTAATACAACCACGGCTTTTGGAGGTGCTTTTTGGATGAAAAATTGACTTGACCTATTTCTCAAGTCATTCTCAGAGATTACTAAAATACTGTAGGACATTGTGCCCTTAAGAAACCCGCTGGATATATCTAAGCAGTCATCTTGGTATACAGAAATCTCTACCTATTTGTTGTCTTTATTATTCTACCTTGCAGTGCCTTATTTATTTATTACTATACTTCATAATATCTTGTTTCTTTATTTGATCTACCTCATTAAAGTACCTCATCTTAATCTGTTTCTTTAATGTATGTCTTCTGTCTTGTTTATTTTGGTGTCCTTTTGATGCATTTTTTTGATTGTAGAGAGCATAAAATCAAATTTTACATTCAACCTGGCTCATCAGATGCACAAACTGCTGAGTTTATTTTGGCTAGAATTAGGTTTATTATGGTATGAAATAAGTTACAACAGGTATAAATCATGTTAGCAGTGGCTTTCAGTTTAACAAAACTGTTCTCTAGATGAAATGATATTTCTGCAGCAAATCTTAAATGCCATTAAATCACCTTAGCCACAATGTACATATCACAGATAAAACTGCATGATTTAACTAACAACACAAAAGATAAAATAACCCAGGATTTAATTGGACACTGAGAAATGTCTGTGAATTGCTTCTATTCGAAGGGGGCAGAGACAGCTCTTTTCACTAGGTAGGGTGAGACAGCAAATCCCCTTGCTGCAGCTACTTCTCCTATGTCTGCAGCTGCAGGCCTCTGAGGCTCCGACTTTTGAAAAATATATTAAAAAAGCATGGGCCTTTGATTCTTTCTAACTCCTGTGCACATGAGGGCCTTGCCAGTCCTGCATCTCCCCACCCCCCTCCCCCAACACAAAAGCAGGAGTCTGAAAGAATCAGGCCCATGCTTTTTATTTTTTTCCATTTTTAAAGTCTGAGGCTTGGAGGCTTGCTGCTGCAGACCCAAAAAAAGAGGTAGCTGCAGGTGTGGGGGAATGTCTGGAAGGGAAATGGTAGACACATGTTGGGGGATGGAGGGAAGATGTTGGGCCCTAAGTGAGGGAAAGGGCAGAGGACAAATACTGGACACAAAGTGTTGGGGTGGGGGGTGGAGGGTAGATGCTAGATGTGGACTGAGAAAGACAGAAGAGATGCTGGACACTAGGTGGGGGAGATAGAGATGAGATGCTTAATACAGGTTGTGGGGGGAGGGAGAGAGAGAAGAGAGGCTGAACAAGGGGTAAGGAGGAGATACTTGGGATGAGGAGGGAGGGCAAGAGAAGGGAGGAGATGCTGGCCATAGGGTTGGGAGGACAGCGAGAGAGGGAGGAGAAGCTGGCCATAGGATTGGGAGGACAGCGAGAGAGGGAGGAGAAGCTGGCCATAGGATTGGATTGGGAGGACGAGAGGGAGGAGAAGCTGGCCATAGGGTTGGGAGGACAGCGAGAGAGGGAGGAGAAGCTGGCCATAGGATTGGGAGGACAGCGAGAGAGGGAGGAGAAGCTGGCCATAGGATTGGGAGGACAGCGAGAGAGGGAGGAGAAGCTGGCCATAGGATTGGGAGGACAGCGAGAGAGGGAGGAGAAACTGGCCATAGGATTGGGAGGACAGCGAGAGAGGGAGGAGAAGCTGGCCATAGGATTGGGAGGACAGCGAGAGAGGGAGGAGAAGCTGGCCATAGGATTGGGAGGACAGCGAGAGAGGGAGGAGAAGCTGGCCATAGGATTGGGAGGACAGCGAGAGAGGGAGGAGAAGCTGGCCATAGGATTGGGAGGACAGCGAGAGAGGGAGGAGAAGCTGGCCATAGGGTTGGGAGGACAGCGAGAGAGGGAGGGGATGCTGGACATGAGGGGGGAAGAGGAGATGCTGGACATGGGGAGGATTGAAGAGAAAGGGGAGGGTTAGCTAAAAACTGGAGAAGGATAGAGTGACGGGGAGTGAGAGGACTGTGTTAAAGGTTGAGAAATGGGTAGGTAGACACAGTAAAAAGAGGGAGATTGAAGACTGGATGGTAAGAAGAAGTGAAATCTGAGTTGATAGAGAAAAATAAAAGGAAGAAAGTTGAAAGGAAAAGATTGATGTCAGAGCTGTAAGGAGGTGAAAATGAAAGGAGGGGAGAGAAGTGGCAAATGGACCAGAAACCCTAGAGGGTGAGTTAAGTGAAGATAGAGGAAAGCAAAAATCAGAGGCTGGGAGCAACAGGGTTAGAAAATAAAATGGACAAGATGGCGATTTGAGCAGACGCTCGCGGCACAGCTCTGTGTTTCCCCTCCTCTTTTCCACTTGTGGTTACCTTTTGGCGCTACTTTTTCATGCCGCACTCCGGCAGGAAAAGAAAGGCGAAGTTGGCTTCCGAATTAAAGGAGGGGAGCTCTGTTGCTGTGAAGGCTGCGGTATCCGGACCCATGGATTCCTTCGTGGTTCCGGCCAAGGCTGGTATTGTAGCTCCGGTGAGTCCGTTGTGCACTGCGGTGGCGGAAGGACGGCCCTACAGTGCTGAGGACTTTGAGGTTTCTCTCAGCCCGGATCTTCGCACGCCTCCAGTTCAGCCTGAGTCAAAATCCTCTCAGCTGCAGCCCGGGGTTGGTGGTAAGGAGCCGGTGCCCCCCCCCGATAGTGTTGTTTGCTGAGCAGTCTGGCGCTGTGGGAAATGTGCAGACGCCGACGTTTCAGGTGAATGGCGCTGGAGGAGATAGGAGTTCTATGCAGCAGTCAACTGATCCTGATCGCCGTCCGGGAGAGCTGTCTTCACTTTCTCTGCGGTCTGTACAAGGTATTTTTTCAGAAGGATCGGGACAGTGTTTGGTGAAGCCTGCGTTAGTGACTCCTGATTCCCTATGGTCTGCTTTTGCTACAATGTCTCTGAATATTAACCAGCAGTTGCAGTCTATTGTGCAGCAGTTTCAAACTTTTGGGCAACAGTTGCAGTTATATGAATCGGGACAAATTGCTTGTGCTGCTAAGGTGGCCTCATGTGAGGGTCGCTTGGTGCAGCTTGAAGAACTTGCTCAAATTTTTCCAAAAGACTCTGCAATATTATATAGGCGATTGGAATTTCTTGAGAATGCTGCTAGGAGCAGGAATCTTAGGGTCTTAAGTTTTCCTAAGGTTCCCTCGGTTACTCTGATGGAACTATTTAAAAAATTGATGTTGACTATTTATTTATTTATTTATTATTTATTACAGGCTCTTATATACCGCTCTATTCAGAATCAGCGCGGTTCACAATATAACAACATACCATAACAACAAACTGTTAGATTCCTGCTGAGTCCCTTCCCCCTATTTCCAAGGCCTATTATCTCCCTACTGCTAAGTCTGCTCCTGCAGTACAGGGGGAGAATCAGGAATTATCTACTGATAGTCTTGACCTGTCTGCCTTCTTAGAAAGATCTCCATTAGCGTCTGGTATGGTTGCGAACTTATTGGTCACTTTTGCTTTGGAGGCAGATCGGCACTGGCTATTGAGGTTATTTTTTCGGTCGCCCTGCAAGGTGTTCCTTGATTCTCATTTACATATTTTTCCTGATGTTGGTAGGGCCACACAGAGAAAGAGGCATCAGTTTTTGTTATATCGCCCCGGGGTGATACAGTTGGGTGGTCTTTTTTTCCTTCGGTTTCCTTGCAAGTGCTTGGTTAAGTTACATGGGCATAGTTACCTTTTTTTTTAACCTTCCCAATTGGCCAGTTTCTTGTCTTCCAGGCTAGGTTCGGTGCAAGAGCCTTCTCATATAGCTCCTATTAATAACCCTCATGTATAGGGCTGTTAGTGTGGTTTAGGTGTAGTTTACCGCCTTGGTGCCTGCTCTATTTCCTTTATTGCTATGTTTGTAATTTATCCTATGATTAGTGAACCATCTTGTCCATTTTTGAGGTCTATTTAGGAATCCATTTGTTAGAGTTTTTCTTTTAATTTATTTTTCTTTTTAGATATGAGGACGATGGATTGTTTTCTTTGTCCAAGGTTTTTCTTGTATTGTAATGTAAAATTGCATAAATAAAAAATTTAAAAAATAAATAAATAAAATAAAATGGCTAGATAGACAGCAAAGGTAGAAAATTTAATTTTACTGTCAGTTTAGTGAATGGAGAATGAATGGAGAATGTCTGTTTTTGGATTTTACAGGCCTCAAATGTAACCTGTGGCGGTCAGCGTTTTTAAAGTGCCTCACCACTATGGGAAAAAGTGATACCAGATGTTCAGCACTGGAATTTGGATATCATCCGATTTTGAATATCTGGTTTTAGTGCTGACTGGCGCAGCTATCAAGACAGCTGCCCAAATAACTGAATTGCATACATTTAGAACAGCTATTGAGATGACCTGGCTTTCTGCGAGCACTTAACCAGTTAGCAGACTGAAAATCGCTACTAACTTGTGTACCTTTGGCAATATATAAATAGTTGGAGTGACTGGATTTATTTAACATTTCTTATATACTGCCTTTCATGATATCAAGTTGGTTTACATTTATTATTATTTTATTATTTATTACAATTTCTTATATACCGCACTATTGTCAGCGCGGTTTACATACAACCAAATGACCATAACAAACTGTTTGGCTTCACATAGAACAGGAGAAAACAAATTGGATAACATGTTTATGCTTTACATAGAACAGGAGTAATAACTTGGATAAACCAAACTAAACTACTTACATATGTACAATGAGACCGAGTATTGGGAATTCAGTGTGAACATGTGTACAATGGAGAACATTTTGGGGCATAGATACACTGAACAGGGCATTATAACTTGGAGATAACTATTTACAGGGAACATGGGCAATGGAGGGTTAAGTAGCTTGCCCAAGACCACAAGGAGCACCTGTGGGACTAGAAGCCCCAGCCTTCTGGCCCAAGGTTGCTGTCCTCTAGTGGGATTTGAACCCCTGACCTTCTGGCCTGAGATAACTTGCCCCAACCACTAGGCCACTCCTCCAACCTAGGCCACAGTTAAAAAATCAAATTTGTGTGGAGTCAGAAAACCTGTATCTCTGCCAATGATGAGTATATTATCTACGCTTCTTTTTAAGACAAAGGTAGGATCTCCATCTTGGCATTCATAAAATGTAGTATCTTTGAGCTGGCGCTCGACCTCATTAATATAGTTGTGTCTGTTCATAATTACTAATGCCCCACCTTTATCATCCAGTTTAATAAGGTATCCACTTAATCTGTTTCTATTTATTTAGTTTTTCATGAGTGGCAAATATCTATATCTCCTGTAGAAAGTTTAAAAATGTTTTTAAATTTAAATTTAATAATTTTGTAATTTTGGTTTATTTGCACTTTATTTTGTTCTGTGTAATTTTCTGTTATTGTTTTTGAGTTCATTGTAAACCGCTTTGATTCCTGAAAGGCGGTATAAAAGCACAAATAAATAAATAATGTTCTGATTATCTCTAAGTGAGATCATGGCCTTCCGCTCTTCTTTAGTTATATTGATCAATATTTCTCTGTTTTTTTGGGGTAGTTGAGTCCTTCCCCCTCCTCCCTTTCCTCTTCCCCTCCCCCTCCCCCTTCCTTCTCCCCCCTCTCTTCCCCTCCATCTCACCCTTTCCTCTACCTCTCCCCCTTCCCTTCTCCCTCCCCCTGCCTCCTTCCTTACCCCCTCTCTCCTTTCCCTCTCCTTCCCATTCCTTCCCCCTCCTTCCCTGCCTTTTTCTCCCCCTTCTTCCTCCCCCTCTCCTCCCTCCGCCCCCCTAGCCCCTCTCTCTTTTCATCCTCTTCCCCTTCTCCCTTCCTCTCTTTTTGTTCCCTTCGCCCCTCCCCCCTTTTCCCCTTTCTCCCCCTTTTTCCCTTCTTTCCCCCTCCCCTCCATCCCCTCTTTTGTTTTACAATTGTGAGACTCCCTTCAGTTATATTACTGTTTGCACGGTTTGTTTATTTAGTTTACATTTCTTCAGACATTTGCAACACCTTATGGTCACAGGGCATATGGCTCCTTTGGATTTAATTTTTATACATACAGGGTCGTTTTTGAATGACTGATGTTCACTTTTAAACTCGTTCTAAATAGTTTATGTTTTTATAACAAGGTTAGGACTAACCAGTACGTGTTTGTCTTTAGTTATCCTCCAAAATGTCACCTGCACACTTAGCAATTTTATATCATCCCATTAAAGGTTTCAATTGACAGACTCTGATTCTGATAATACATTTTGTTACGCTGATAGGATATTGAGTTCCTCTTTGTGATTGGCCCTTGCATTTGGTGCCCTATTTTGTAATTTAACTAGTTTAGAGGTGACTGCTCGCAATCTGTTTCGCAAACGGATTTGATTTGTTTTGCCAACACTGTCTCCAGGCCAGTACTGTTTTAAATCTTACCTTTATGTAGTTTTTTTTGCTTGCTAATTTGTTACTTTTTCGCCTTTACATAGAAACATACCTAGAAACATAGAAAAATGACGACAGAAAAAGACCACCTGGCCTTTCTAGTCTGTCCTTCCATATCAACAACTACAACAGTCCCTTTTTTCCTTTAGATATCCTCTGTGTTTGTCCCATGCTTTTTTGAATTGAGATACTGTCCTTATCTCTACCACCTCCACTGGGAGACTATTCCACGGATCCACCACTCTTTCCATAAAGAAATATTTCCACACATAATTCCTGAATCTATCCCCTTTCACCCTCATCCCCTGTCCCCTCGTATCAGAACTTGCTTTCAATCGAAAGAGGCTCTCCCCCTGTGCATTTATGCCACGGAGGTATTTAAACATCTCAATAATATCACCTCTATCCCGCCTTTCCTCTAAGGTGTACATATTAAGATCCTTAAATTTGTCCTTATATGCTTTATAATGAAGACCACTAACCATTTCAGTAGCCACCCTCTGTACTGATTCCATCCTGTTTATATCCTTTTGAAGGTGCGGTCACCAGAATTGCACACAGTGAGGTCGCAGATGCCCCTTTACTGTATAATAGAGGGAGGAGTGGCCTAGTGGTTGGGGCGAGGTACTACAGGCTGGAAGGTCGGTGGTTCAAATCCCACTAGAGGACAGCAACCTTGGGACGGAAGGACTGGGGTTTCTAGTCCCACAGGTGCCCCTTGTGGTCTTGGGCAAGCCAGTTAACCCTCCATTGCCCATGTTCCCTGTAAGTATTAATGTATGTGTCTCATATCCCCTCATGTTAAATGTATCCCCCAACCGCTTTGACCCGGTGAAAAGCGGGATATAAATGCAGCTAAATAAATAAATAAATAATAGACAATAGCATCACAATTACATTTCAGTTATTCCCATCACGAATAGTTTGCTTTCATACTTTGAAGCACCTTGACATTTTGTTTTTCGGCTTTCATGCATGGTTGGTTTCCCTCTATTCACTTGACAAGCTTGATTGCATGCCTTTGCTCGTACTTGCAGCAAACTGCTGACAGAAAGCCTGCTGTAACATCTTTGCGCATGATGTCATAAGGCATTTATACAATCTATTTGTTGCTCATAAGTCTATTGCCCTCCTGATCACTTAATATTGCACCCCCTATTTTGAATTTTGGTCTGGGTTCAGTTGGTAATTATATGTTGCTGGTTTTGGTCTCCCATTGGATATGTGCGTCCCTTTATTCAATTCCTTCCTATTCGGCATGGTAGCTCACTATCGTGTGTTTATCTGTGAGTCAGTTCAAAGCACAACAGTTGCGTCTTCAGGATATAATTGCTCACTCTCTATAACCATGAAGTTCATCAACAATGTGATTGTTCCTCACTTGTTAAGCAGTTTCCCTATTATACTATACAATTTATACAAATCCAAGTATTTCTGGCAGACATAAAATGGAGCCTGCTCACACCTTCCTGATTTTGTGCATGTGTATACTAACATCTTCATATAGAACCATCCCACACTCACAGTACTGCATTCCTCTACTATATACACCAATCTACTTCTCCACCCCCCCTCCATTACCCATCCTGCATCAATACAACTTAAATCCTATCAACCACCACACAAACACCAAGTAAATTACCCCAACGACACACCCATATCAAAGGGAAACAAATCTCAAAAACACCCTAAAACCAAAGCAAAGAAACACTATTGGATCTCAAATACAAACTCACACGAAACCACACACCAAGAACATCACACATGTAACATTATCCTTATTAATGCTAGGTCAATAAGGAATAAAAACGCATATTATCCACACATCTAACTGACGAACAACCAGATATCCATATGCATAACAGAAACATGGCTCACTGACTCAGACTCTGCAACAATGAACCAACCAAATACGAAGCCCGGATACCAAACTATACAACTGCCCACGCATCAACAGAAGAGGAGGCGGAGTCCTTATAGCAGCCAAAACCAGCCTTCAACTCACAACCACATCTACGGTCACAAATCCAGATCTTGACCTACTTAAAGTCGAGAGCATGGCATTATCCATCTGCCTAATCTATTGACCTCCTCACCACAGCACGAAAACACTAGCCACAGCACTAGAAACCATCACATCCACACAAAGCAAAAAAATCCAGATCATCCTCGGAGATTTGAACCTAGCATCAATTCTCCATCCCACAAACGGACTCCTTCTATGAAGCCATCGACCAATTGGGTTTCCAACAAATAATAAGCAACCCCACACACGATAGAGGAAACATCCTAGATATGATTTCATACCCAGAAATCCACAACAAAGCAAATGAACCACTATAATAAACATAAACTCAAGTACCATGGTCAGACCACCACCAAATCAACTGTAAACTTAAACTACAGTGCCAACCCCAAAACTCAAAGGAGATGAGAATGACCAACCCCATTAGGAAATTCAGCAAACTCAACGAGGAACACTCATAAGCACCATTGCATCCCACATAAAACCTAGAGTCCACAGACCTAGAACGAACTAACTAACAGATGGAATACACACATCCAAAATACATCTAACCCAACTCTGAAAACACATCAAACCCACATAAGATCAACTCGGCAACCCTGGTACACAGGAACTCTAATAAAATCAAAAAGGGAGCTCCGGTAAAATAGAGAGAAAATGGAGACAAACCAAATCCTCCGATCTCAAAACTAAATACATTGCCCATCTCGCAAAATACAAAGACGACGTGAACAATGCAAAAAAAATTACATCACACCAACATCCTAAACAAGGCAATCAATAGCCCACTAGAGTTATTTGAACTTGTCAAATCACTAACCAAAACCGACCAAAATGCCAACCTCAACAAATCCATCAAGGTCCAAAACACTAGCAAACCACTACGCGACCAAAACTGACGGCCCCTGGTCCTCCACCCCCCCCCCACCAACACCACAAATCAGTAGTGAGAACGACACCACGCAAAACCAGTTATGGGAGCACTTCCACAAATGAGGAACCAAGCAAATCACAGCAATTGTCACTAGCCTGAATAGCACCACCTCCCCACTATTTACCTGTCCTGCTTCCTGGATCATGGCAGTGAAACAAGACATAGCACCTCACATAGCACACATAGTTAAACCTATCCCTACAACAAGGAATCATGCCCTCAGAACTAAAAGAAATCAGTCATTAGACCGATCCTAAAAAAACTACACTCAACGGAGAAGACCCAGCCTCCTACCGTCCCATATCAAGTATCTCATTCCTGGCAAAGATCATAGAAAAAAAAAACGGTCCTTCTACAACTCCAAGACCATCTGACTGACAGTGCTCCTCTTGATGACCAGCAATATGGCTTCAGGCAACATCATGGAGTTGAAAACCCTGTACTAGTTCTACTTAACAACCTCCTAAAGGGCCTTGAAAACAAAAAGAAAATGTACATTCTGTATTCATTGACATCTCAGCTGCCTTTGATACAGTTAATCATGGGACCCTCATAAATAGGATAAAATCAATAGGAATAAACAGGAACCCCACTAAAATGGTTCTCATCCTACATCTCAAATCGAACACAACAGGTTCAATTCAACGGAGAAAAAGGCAGAATCTTTCTCACAAACACAGGGAATCCCCCAAGGCTCTGCTCTCTCAGCACTTCTGTTTAACATTATATATGCAGCCACTATGCAAAATTGTTCTCACGGCACGAAATTAATTACCACATCTATGCCGATGATATCATGCTATACACACAACTAGACACTAAAAACCCAGACTACAACCACTGGAGCATGTATCGGAGAGATGCAAGACTGGTTACAACAAAGTAGATGTCAATTAATCACAAAAAAAACCGAGTAATGTATATCTCCAAAGAAACCGAATTTTGACCCTCCCACATCAATAACACTATGTAACAACAATTACAAAACAAAAAAAGAAATAAATTATCTTGGAGTCAAATTTGACTGTGACATAAATATGTAAAAACACCTCCGAATTACCAACAGAGCTGTTTTCCACAAGCTTAGAGAGCTCCAACCCATTCGGAATATATTGATCCCCAAGACTTCAGAACAGTGGGCCCAAGCACCTCATCATGCCACATTTTGACTACTGCAACGCCATCCTACAAGGTTTACCTAAAAAAAAAACCCTAAACATATTACAAATGGCACAAAAATGTAGCTGCCAGGGTCATAATGAAGAAAAATATAAGTGACAACATCACACGTGTTCTAATTCAATTACACTGGCTACCCATTTCAGCTCGCACAATATACAAAATACTAACAACCACCTTCAAACTCATCAACAACTTAGCACCTTCCTTCCTCAACAACCTAGTAAGATTGCAACCTCCTACCCGAAACAGAAGAACCCACAATTCCAACATCCTTCACACTCCAACAGATATAAGATCTGCCAAAGCTAACACCAGCCACAGGGCTTTCTCATATGCGGCGCCAACACTGTGGAACCAACTCCACCAGAACTACGAGCTAGCAATGACCTTCTAGACTTCAGAAAGAAACTCAAAACGCACATTTTCCAATCACATTTCAACCTGAACTAAATCCACAGATGGAGCAGCCCCTGACCACTGTGTCCAAGAAGATTATCCTGTATATATGTATTTATGTATATATGTAAATGAAAATCCCCCATAGCTAAGAAGTGTTAACTCTGTATGATGTGCTTTTCTGACAATCTGTATGTAAACAAAATTTGTACCTGCCTTGATTCGGCAGTTTCACAATAGTAATCCTACCCGCTTCTGATCGCTGGAAGGAGCGGGCTACAAATGCTTGCTAAATAAAATAAATAAAATAAAATATTACATCATAAGAACATAAGATATGCCATACTGGGTCAGACCAAGGTCCATCAAGCCTAGTATCCTGTTTCCAACAGTGGCCAATCTAGGTCATACGTACCTAGCAGTTTCCCCAAAAGACACAGGTTGCACAATGCTTGTACTGGGTCAAGCATTGATATCCTGGGTCCCTTCTTAATAATGGTTTATGGACCTATCCTCCAGGAACTTGTCCAAACCTTTTTTAAACCCAGCTACATTAACAGCCTTTACTACATCCTCCGGTAATAAATTCCAGAGTTTGATTACACGTTGAGAGAAAAAATATTTTCTTTTATTAGTCTTAAATAGTTTACCCTGTAGCTTCATTGCATGTCCCCTAGTCTTTCTATATTCTGATAACGTAAACAATCGATCTACGTTTACCCGTTCCACTCCGTTCATTAATTTATAGACTTCTATCATATCTCCCCTCAGCCGTCTCTTTTCCAGGTTAAAGAGTCCTAACCTTTTTAGCCTTTCTTCATAGGAGTATCCTTCCATCCCCTTTACCATTTTGGTGGCTCTTCTCTGAACCTTTTCTGATGTCGCTATATCTTTTTTAAGATACGGCGACCAGAATTGCACACAATATTCAAGGTGCAATCTCACCATGGAACGATATAGAGGCATTATAATATCTTTTCTTTTATTTTCCATTCCTTTCATTATGATACCTAGCATTCTATTTGCTCTCTTGGCCGCCTCTGCACACTGGGCCGAGGGTTTTAACATGGTATCCACAATGATGCCTAAATCTTTTTCCTAGATGGTGGTTCCTAATATGGAACCTTGCATCCTGTAACCATAGTTTGGGTTGTTCTTCCCTAGGTGCATAACTTTGCACTTGTCCACATTAAATATCATCTGCCATTTTGATGCCCAGTCTTCCAATTTATCAAGATCCTCTTGCAATTTTCCACAATCCTCTTGGGTTTTAACAACTTTAAATAGTTTTGTGTCATCTGCAAATTTGATCACCTCACTCGTTATTCCAATATCCAGGTCATTTATGAATATGTCTTAAAGCAGCGGACTCAGAACCTGGGGTACACCACTATTCACCTTTCTCCATTGGGAAAATTGGCCATTTAGCCCTACCCTCTGCTTTCTATCTTTTAACCAGTTCCTGATCCACAGTAGTACACTGCCTCCTATCCCATGACTCTTTAGTTTTGCCAAAGGTCTCTGATGAGGGACCTTGTCAAAGGCTTTCTGAAAGTCCAGATACACTATATCAACTGACTCAGCTTTGTCCACCTGCTTATTCACATCTTCAAAAAAACATAACAGATTAGTAAGACAAGATTTTCCTTGTCTAAAGCCATGCTGGCTGTCTCCCATTAGGCCATGACTATTTACATGCTGAGTAATTTTATTCTTTATGATGGTTTCTACCATTTTTCCCGGTACTGACATCAGGCTCACCGGTCTCTAGTTTCCCGGATCACCCCTGGAACCCTTTTTAAAAATTGGGTTACATTGGCAATCCTCCAATCTTCAGCTATTAGAGATGATTTTAATGATAGTTCACAGATTACTAATAGCAGGTCTGCAATCTCATATTTCAGTTCTTTCAACACCCTTGGATGTATACCATCCAGCCCAGGTGATTTGCTACTCTTCAGTTTATCTAATAGTTGTAATACATCTTCCCGATGTATTGATATTTCCTTCAATTCTTCCGCACCTTTAAATATCACTTCAGTTATGGGTAACAGCCCTACATCTTCCTCAGTAAAGACCGAAGCAAAGAATTCATTCAGTCTCTCTGCTATCGCCTTGTCGCCTCTTAGTGCCCCTTTAACCCCTCTATCATCTAATGTACCAACTGACTCTCTCACAAGTTTTTTGCTACGAATGTACTTGAAAAAGTCTTTATTTTGCGTTTTTGCTTCCGCAGCAAGCTTCTTCTCCAAGTCTCCCTTTGCCTGCCTTATCAATGCCTTGCATTTGACTTGCCAGTGCTTGTGCTCTTTCTAGGTTTTGTCGTTTGGCTCTTTTTTCCATTTCCTGAAAGATGCTTTTTAGGCAACAACAGCCTCTCTGACCTCACCTTTAAACCATGCTGGCAGTTTTTTGGACTTCTTTCCACTTTTCTTAAAGCGTGGAATACAGCTGGTCTGGGCTTCCAAGATAGTATTTTTCAACAACACCCAAGCTTGATTTATTTTATTTATATATTTATTTAACATTTCTTTTATACCGCGCTCTTTATCATCAGTGTGGTTTACAGTTAACAGAATGACTTGAGGACCGCAGGGTACTCCCGAGTTTACATCGAACAGGGAAAACAACTTGGAGAAAACAGGGAAAACTATGTACAATTTACATACTGCTGTGTCAATGTTACAAGGGTAGAACAGGGAGTGAGATCCACTGTGGACCGTGTTCCATTTACGGGCCACTTCCTCTTATCAAACTTGTGTATGTGTATGTTGTGTATGTTGTTGTGTATGTTGATGTAAGTCTTTAACCTTTGAACTGCTCTTTAGTTTTTCTTAACTATTTTCCTCATTTTATCAAAGTCTCCCTTTTGAAAGTTAAAAGGTAGTACTGTGGATTTCCTTACTATCCGTACTCCACTAATTAAATCAAAGGCAATCATGCTATGATCACTATTGCCAAGTGGCCCCAACACCCTTATCTCTTGCACTAGATCTGGTGTTCCACTAAGGACTAGGTCTAATATGGCTTCCCCTCTGGTCGGTTCATGAAACAGCTGCTCCAAGAAGCAGTATTTTATTTCATCTAGGAACTTTGTCTCCCTAGCATGTCCTGACGTGACACTGACCCAGTCGATACCGGGGTAATTGAAATCACCCATTATTATTACTGCGCTGTAACTTTTGTTAGCTTCCTTGATTTCTTTGAGCATTTCATCATCCATTTGTTCATTCTGGCCAGGCGGTCGATAGTACACCCCCACTGCCATCGCCTTCCCCTTTTTACATGGAATTTCAATCCATAGAGATTCTACAGCAAATTTTGTTTCCTGCAAGACTTGAATCCTTTCTGAGTCAATGCCCTCTCTAACATAGAGCGCAAACCCTCCACCAATTTGATCAGCTCTATCATTACGATATAGTTTGTACCCAGGTATCACAGTGTCCCACTGGTTGTCCTCCTTCCACCATGTCTCTGATATTCCAATTATATCTAACCTCTCATTTAGTGCTATATATTCTAACTCTCCCATCTTATTTTTTAGATTTCTAGCATTTGCATACAAGCATTTTAGAAACTGTATTTTATTCATATTAATTTAGCTATTGGTAGACATGGGTAAATTGGGATCTTTAAGCTCTGTCTGCTCCATATTCGAGGGCATTTGGGCTACTTTACTCTTTTTTGGAACCTCTCTGCTTTTGGTAGTACCCTTCAAGGATACATTCTTCCGAAGCATCCGCTCTTGGGCCACTGTCGGCTTTCCCCTATTATCTAGTTTAAAAGCTGCTCTATCTCCTTTTTAAAGGTTAATGCCAGCAGCCTGGTACCATCCCGGTTAAGGTGAAGCCCATCCCTTCGGAAGAGCCCCTCCTTTCCCCAGAATATTCCCCAGGTCCTAACAAATCCAAAACCCTCATCTCTGCACCATTGTCTCCTCAACGCATTGAGACTCCGGAGCTCTGCCTGCCTTTTGGGTCCTGCGCGTGGAATGGGAAGCATTTCGGAGAACATAAGAACATAAGATATGCCATACTGGGTGAGACCAAGGTCCATCAAGCCCAGTATTCTGTTTCCAACAGTGGCCAATCTAGGTCATATGTACCTAGCAGTTTCCCCAAGAGACACAAGTTCCACAGTGCTTGTACTGGGTCAAGCATTGATATCTTCGGTCACTTCTTAATAATGGTTTATGGACCTTTCCTCCAGGAACTTGTCCAAACCTTTTTTAAACCCAGCTACACTAACAGCCTTTACTACATCCTACGGTAACAAATTCCAGAGTTTGATTACACGTTGAGTGAAAAAATATTTTCTTTTATTAATCTTAAATAGTTTACCCTGTAGCTTCATTGCATGTCCCCTAGTCTTTCTGATAACGTAAACAATCGATCTACGTTTACTCTTTCCACTCCGTTCATTAATTTATAGACTTCTATCATATCTCCCCTCAGCCGTCTCTTTTCCAGGTTAAAGAGCCCTAACCTTTTTAGCCTTTCTTCATAGGAGTATCCTTCCATCCCCTTTACCATTTTGGTGGGTCTTCTCTGAACCTTTTCTAAAATCGCTATATCCTTTTTAAGATACGGCGACCAGAATTGCACACAATATTCAAGGTGCGGTTTCACCATCGAACGATATAGAGGCATTATAATATCTTTTGTTTTATTTTCCATTCCTTTCCTTATCATACCTAGCATTCTATTTGCTCTCTTGGCCGCCGCTGCACACTGGGCCGAGGGTTTTAACATGGTAGCCACAATGACGCCTAAATCTTTTTCCTGGGTGGTGGTTCCTAATGTGGAACCTTGCATCGTGTAACCATAGTTTGGGTTGTTCTTCCCTAGGTGCATAACCTTGCACTTGTCCACATTAAATTTCATCTGCCATTTTGATGCCCAGTCTTCCAATTTATCAAGATCCTCTTGCAATTTTTCACAATGCTCTTGGGTTTTAACAACTTTAAATAGTTTTGTGTCATTTGCAAATTTGATAACCTCACTCGTTATTCCACTTTCCAGGTCATTTATGAATATGTCAAAAAGCAGCGGACCCAGCACAGATCCCTGGGGTACACCACTATTCACCTTTCTCCATTGGGAAAATTGGCCATTTAGCCCTACCCTCTGCTTTCTATCTTTTAACCAGTTCCTGATCCACAATAGTACACTGCCTCCTATCCCATGACTCTTTAGTTTTGCCAAAAGTCTCTGATGAGGGACCTTGTCAAAGGCTTTCTGAAAGTCCAGATACACAATATCAACCGACTCACCTTTGTCCACCTGTTTATTCACTCCTTCAAAAAAACATAACAGATTAGTAAGACACGATCTTCCTTGTCTAAAGCCATGTTGGCTGTCTCCCATTAGGTTGTGACTATCTACATGCTGAGTAATTTTATTCTTTATGATGGTTTCTACCATTTTTCCTGGTACTGACGTCAGGCTCACCAGTCTGTAGTTTCCCGGATCACCCCTGGAACCCTTTTTAAAAATTGGTGTTACATTGCCGATCCTCCAATCTTTAGGTATTAGAGATGATTTTAATGATAGTTCACAGATTACTGATAGCAGGTCTGCAATCTCATATTTCAGTTCTTTCAACACCCTTGGATGTATACCATCCGGCCCAGGTGATTTGCTACTCTTCAGTTTATCTAATAGTTGTAATACATCTTCCCGATGTATCGATATTTCCTTCAATTCTTCCGCACCTTTAAATACCACTTCAGTCATGAGTAACATCCCTACATCTTCCTCAGTAAAGACCGAAGAAAAGAATTCATTCAGTCTCTCCGCTATCGCCTTGTCGCCTCTTAGTGCTCCTTTAACCCCTTTATCATCTAATGGACCAACTGACTCACAGGTTTTTTGCTACAAATGTACTTGAAAAGGTCTTTATTTCGCGTTTTGGCTTCCGCAGCAAGCTTCTTCTCAAATTCTCTCTTTGCCTGCCTTATCAATGCCTTGCATTTGACTTGCCAGTGCTTGTGCTGTTTCCAGGTTTCTTCGTTTGGCTCTTTTTTCCATTTCCTGAAAGATGCTTTTTTGGCAACAACAGCCTCTCTGATCTCACCTTTAAACCATGCTGGCAGTTTTTTGGACTTCCTTCCACTTTTCTTAAAGCGTGGAATATAGCTGGTCTGGGCTTCCAAGATAGTATTTTTCAACAACACCCAAGCTTGATGTACGTCTTTAACCTTTGCAACTGCTCCTTTTAGTTTTTTCTTAACTGTTTTCCTCATTTTATCATAGTCTCCCTTTCGAAAGTTAAAAGGTAGTACTGTGGATTTCCTTACTATCCCTCCTCCACTAATTAAATCAAAGGCGATCATGCTATGATCACTATTTCCAAGTGGCCCCAACACCCTTATTTCTTGCACTAGATCTGGTGTTCCACTAAGGACTAGGTCTAATATGGCTTCCACTCTGGTCGGTTCATGAACCAGCTGCTCCAAGAAGCAGTCATTTATTTCATCTAGGAACTTTATCTCCCTAGCATGTCCTGACGTGACACTGACCCAGTCGATACCGGGGTAGTTGAAATCACCTATTATTATTACTGCGCTGTAACTTTTGTTAGCTTCCTTGATTTCTTTGAGCATTTCATCATCCATTTGGTCATTCTGGCCAGGTGATCGATAGTACACTCCCACTGCCTTTGCCTTCCCCTTTTTATATGGAATTTCAATCCATATAGATTCTACAGCAGATTTTGTTTCCTGCAAAACTTAATCCTTTCTGAGTTAATGCCCTCTCTAACATAGAGCGCAACCCCTCCACCAATTTGATCAGCTCTATCATTACGATATAGTTTGTACCCAGGTATCACAGTGTCCCACTGGTTGTCCTCCTTCCACCATGTCTCTGATATTCCAATCATATCTAACCTTTCATTTAGTGCTATATATTCTAACTCTCCCATCTTATTCTTTAGACTTCTAGCATTTGCATACAGGCATTTTAGAGAATGTATTTTATTCATGTTAATTTGGCTATTGTTAGACATGGGTAAATTGGGATCTTTAAGCTCTGTCTGCTCCATACTTGAGGGCATTTGGCCTACTTTACTCTTTTGTGGAACCTCTCTGCTTTTGGTAGTATCCTTCAAGGATACATTCTTCTGAACCATCTGCTCTTGGGCGACTGTCGGCTTTCCCCTAATATCTAGTTTAAAAGCTGCTCTATCTCCTTTTTAAAGGTTAATTCCAGCAGCCTGGTTCGATCCCAATTAAGGTGAAGCCCATCCCTTCGGAAGAGCCCCTCCTTTCCCCAGAATGTTCCCCAGTTCCTAACAAATCCAAAACCCTCATCTTTGCACCATTGTCTCATCCACGCATTCAGACTCCGGAGCTCTGCCTGCCTTTTGGGTCCTGCGCGTGGAACAGGAAGCATTTCGGAGAATGCTACCATGGAAGTTCTGGATTTCAACTTCCTACCTAAAAGCCTAAATTTTGCCTCCATAACCTCCCTACCACATTTTCCTATGTCATTGATACCGACATGTACCAAGACAGCAGACTCCTCCTCAGCACTATCTAAGACCTTATCTAGGTGGCGCGTGAGGTCTGCTACCTTCGCACCAGGCAGGCATGTTACCTGGCGATCCTCACGTCCACCAGTCACCCAGCTATCTACATGCCTAATGATCGAATCACCAACTATAACCGCTGTCCTAACCCTTCCCTCATGGGCACATGGCCCTGGAGAAATCGGTGCGAGAGGGTTTTACATCACCTGGAGGACAGGTCCTAGTTACAGGCTCACTTCCTGCCACACCAGGGTGATGCACTCCTGTCACGTTACCTCTCTCCTCCATGGCAACAGGGGTGCTGCCAGACTGGAGGTGGGACTTCAGGACTATATCCCTGTAGGTCTCTATGTACGTCTCTGTCTGTCTTATGTTTTTTAAGTCTGCTACTTTAGCCTCTAGAGAACGGACTTGTTCCCTGAGAGCAAAGAGCTCCTTGCACCTAGTGCACACGTAAGACCTCTCACCAAATGGGAGAAAATCATACATGTGACACTCAATGCAAAAGACTGGAAAGCCCCCATCCTGCTGCTGGATTGCTGTCTGCATCTTAGTTTTAAGTTTGTGTCCAAATCTTTAAGTTCTTACTTACTAGGGGTTGCTATGGGTATTTATACCAATAAAACTGTACCTAATACGTTTAATATACCTTGTTCACCTGAAGCTTAATTAATCTCAGGTTCTTAGTGTATGACTGATTTGGGTAATGAGCTTCACCTGAAAGCTCCTCCTGTCTTTTAAGATGTGTAAGTACCTATAAAGCTATGATTATCCCAGGGCTGGGTGGGTGTGGGGAGGGAGGGAAATAACACTTATTAAAAGAGGGCTGCTACACAGTACCCTGTCTTGTGCTGCTGAGGTAAGCTAAATTCTGATTTGATTTAAATTATAGCTCTTAGCTGCTGCTAGGCTCTAACTTCTTATGAAATTTAAACTACAAGCTCTCTGCTGGGTTCTAAATTTAACCAAAAAGCTCTCTTCTTTGTTTTAAAACTAAAAGTACTTTTCTGATGCTAGGCCCTGAGTGACTATTAAATGTACACTACAAGCTCTCTGCTGGGTTCCAAATGTAACCAGAAAGCTCTCTTCTGTTTGTTAAATTTAAACTAAAAGTACTTTGCTGATCTCCAGGAACAAGCAGGAATAAGTCCTCACATATGGGTACGTCGGTACCGACGGAGCCTGCGCGGGAAAGCTCCCCAGCTTCCTAGAATGGAAGCTTTTGGGACCTCCCACTGCACATGCGCACTGCCTTCCCGCCTTCCTGAACAGCTCTCCTCAGTTTCTCTTTTTCCGCGGAGCCAGCAGGTCGTGTATCCTGTCACCGCTGAAGAAATTGTAGTTTTTTGTTTTGTTTCTTTAGACCGCGTACCTGCCTTCCCATACCGATACCGGTATCGCCGGTCTTCCTTTTTCTTTCTTAAAAAAAATTATTTTCTTTTATTATTTTTTCAGCACTTGGTCACTTCAGTTAGGCCTTCAGGCCTACTTTAATTCTCCACATGGAGAAGCCAGCCCCTGGATTTAAGAAGTGTACCAAGTGTACTGCTGTAATATCAGTCACAGACACCCATGAATGGTGTCTTAAATGTTTGGGGCCTGACCACTCCATTCCGGACTGCCCTTCCTGCTCCCAAATGTCTAAGCGTGGGCTGCAGAACCGGGCCAACAAATTCCATGTGCTGTTTGCTTCAGAGAATCCAACATCACAGTCATCCAGGTCATCATCCCCGGATGGATCTCAGGTAACCAAACCTTCTGTGGGCAAGTCCTCAAAGAGCAAATCTCCTTCAAAGCATCGAGAGGCTCTTAGTTTTGAGGACCCTGCCCCAGCCAAACAGCCCCGGCGGGAAGCCCTACCTTCCAAAACGCCAATACAGGGGCTACAGGTTGACATCGATGGCACGGCCTCGACAGATCACCTGTTGGACTGCTCTGGGGTACCGGCCCATACCGGTACCGACATCCAGGCAGCCGTGGCGTCTATGGGCAATACTGTCCAATCCATGCAGCAGGCCGTCATGGCTTTCATTAAAGCTGCAACGCCATCGGTACCGCTTCCAGCGGTTCCGGGCCCGGTTCCGGTATCGTCCGCCATGCCGGAACCCAGGCCTTCCTCTTCTAAACGCAAATCGGTACCGTATGGGCTTTCGCTCCATACCGCTTCCATACCCGGTACGCCCGATGTCGATACCGATCGGTATGCGTATCGTGCGTTGGAGGAAACTAGAGAATACACCGATTCCTCTGAGGATTTTGTCTCCTCTGATGAGTCTGCAGAGCTCTCCCTTGACCTTCCTGAGGAACCTTCTTCTCCAAAAAGGAGAATGTCTCCTCCAGAGGATTTGTCCTTTCAGGACTTTATTTTAGAAATGGCTAAAGGCCTTTCTATCACTACCTCCTCTGAAAGGGAACCAAGGTCAAAAAGATTGGATATTTTAGGATACTCTAAGTCTCCTAAAGAAGCAGTTACTCTGCCTATCCATGAAATCCTTCAGGAACAATTGATGGATTTCTGGGAGAACCCTTTAACTCTGTCTCCTTATTCCCGTAGGTTGGACACCATGTATCGGGTCCCTCCTTCTCCTGGTTTTCAGAAAACTCAATTGCCTCACCACTCCATTGTGGTAAAGTCTGCAATGAAAAAGATCAAGAGTACTAAAAGGCACTCTTCTACACCTCCAGGAAGGGAATGTAAGACACTGGACTCTTTTGGTAGGAAAATCTTCCAGGCTAGTATGCTTATAGCCAGGATTAATTCCTACAGCCTCTATATGGGCATGTTCCTAGGGGAACTTGCCAAGAAAGTACGGCATTTTGCCTCCCTTATCCCTGAGGATAAACAGGAGGACTTCCTTTCTGTTGTGAAACAACTTTTAGATGTTTCTAAGTTCTCCAACAGAGCTGCCTTTGATTCCTTCGAAGGAGCCAGCAGAGCTTCTGGCATTGCTATCGCAGCCAGACGTCTGGCCTGGCTCCAGGCTTCTGATCTGGAACCCTGGGTTCTAGATGGCTTACGGAATCTGCCCTGTACAGGTGAGAACTTATTCGGTGCAGAGTGGCAGGTTAAGGCCACTCAAATGGACGCTGAAAATGCCACCTTAGAGAGACTTTCTAAGTCCACTTCTACTCCCACTAAGAAGAAGTCTTTCAAGAGGCCTTATTATAAGAAGGCCAGATATGCTTCCAATACTGGCCAGCAATCTTCTCAACCTCGTTTTGCGGCTAAACGTCAGCAAACGAAACAAGCAAGAGCAAAGCCTGCAGCAGCTACTGCAGCTCAACAGGCTCCACCCCCTCAGGGGTGTTGACTTGCCCCTCGAGACCGTGCCCTTCCTGGGTCTGGTCCAACCAGAACCTCTCACCATACCTGGAAGGTTAGCTCACTTTGCTCCCAGATGGGAACAGATCACAACAGAGCAATGGACCCTCTCTATCATCCGAGAGGGTTACAAACTTCATTTCTCCAGCCTTCCTCCTCATCACATGGTGAGACCCTTCAATTCTCCATCTCCTCTCCTAGCCCTGTTGGATCAGGAGATCTCTTCTCTGCTTGCCCAAGGGGCCATAGAAGAGGTTCCTCTTCATCAACAGGGGTCAGGTTTCTACTCCCCCTATTTTCTCATTCCAAAGAAGACAGGGGGATTCAGACCAATCCTAGATCTGAGAGAATTGAACAAATTTCTGTACAAGGAGAAATTCAAAATGCTCTCTTTGGGCATTCTCCTTCCATACCTTCAGAGTCAGGACTGGCTTTGTTCTCTAGACCTGCAGGATGCGTATACACATCTACTCATCCATCCCTCCCACAGAAAATATCTTCGCTTTCTGTTCAGGGGAAGTCATTACCAATACAGAGTACTTCCCTTCGGTCTCGCCTCTGCCCCAAGAGTCTTTACCAAATGCATGGCAGTCGTAGCCGCATTTCTCAGAAGCATGGGGATTTTCGTATTCCCATATCTGGACGACTGGCTCATTCGAGCTCCAACTCAGTCGCAGGCCCAGATTTCCCTAGACCGCACAAGGAACCTTCTGCAGTATCTGGGACTGGTGGTAAACCTTCCCAAGTCTCAACTCAGCCCTACTCAGTCTCTAGAATTCATAGGGGCCCGGTTGGACACCACCACTGCAAGAGCCTACCTTCCACTGGTTCGGGGTCAGCGTCTGCTGAGCTTGGCCTCCCAAGCCCAGTCCAGTACTCACTTGACAGCCAGGGAAATGCTACGCCTCCTGGGCCATATGGCCTCCACAGTACATGTGGTGCCCTATGCTCGTCTTCATATGAGAGCAGCTCAATGGACCCTGGCCACCCAGTGGACTCAGGCGTCGGGAGCACTCTCAGACCAAATACAAACCTCAAACCGTCTGTCTTGGTCCCTCCATTGGTGGATATCCACCAAGAATCTGTTGTTGGGGGCTCCCTTTCAGCCCTTGCTACCCCAAGCAACCCTCACAACAGATGCCTCCCAATTGGGGTGGGGAGCCCATCTGCTAACTCTCTCCACTCAGGGCACTTGGTCTCCACAGGAGGCCACCCTTCATATCAACCTCCTGGAACTGCGAGCAATTTACCTTGCCCTCAAGGTCTTCCATACCCTCCTTGCCAACCTGACTGTCCTGGTTCAGACAGACAATCAGGTGGCCATGTTTTACATAAACAAACAAGGAGGAACGGGCTCTCTGTCGCTTTGCAACGAAGCTCTCAGATTATGGGCCTTCGCCAGAGAGCACCAAATTCATCTGCTAGCAGTGTACCTTCCAGGAGTTCAAAACTCTCGAGCAGACAGGCTCAGTCGAGTTCTGCTGCCACACGAGTGGTCCCTACACGTGGACCAGATAACCAGAATCTTTCAGGAATGGGGGACCCCGGACATAGACCTCTTTGCAAGTCCGTGGAATGCCAAACTTCCCCGGTTCTGTTCCAGGACTCCATGTCAGGAAGCTCAGGCCACGGACGCCTTTCTCCTCCATTGGGGTCAGGCGTTCCTATATACCTTTCCACCCATTCCGCTGATTCCCAAGACTCTGTTCAAACTCCAGAGAGATCACGGCTCTATGATCCTCATAGCTCCACGCTGGCCACGCCAAGTGTGGTTCCCTCTGCTTCTACAGCTCTCCCAGGGATCCTCCCTGGACTTAGGAGCTGCACCAGACCTTCTGTCTCAGGAGGACGGGACTTTGTGGCACCCAAACCCCAAATCCCTACATCTCCGAGCTTGGTTACTGAAGGCTTAAGTCTTCAAGACTTTAATCTTTCTCAACCTGTGAAAGATATCCTTCATGCCTCTAGGAAACCTTCCACGAGGCGGTCTTATGCTTTCAAATGGAAACGTTTTTCCATTTGGTGTGCTCAGCAGGGCCTTGACCCTCTGGCACTTCCTTTGAATTCCCTCTTAGACTATCTCCTGCATCTTTCCAATGCAGGCCTTAAGACGAATTCTGTAAGAGTCCATTTAAGTGCTATTTCAGCATCCCTGAAACCTGTAAATGGACAACCTATCTCCTCTCATCCTCTTGTTGCAAGATTCATGAGAGGCCTGACCCTCACTAAACCTCCCATCAGACCCCCCCGGTCGCATGGGATTTGAATCTAGTGCTTGGTCAGCTTATGAAGCCACCTTTTGAGCCGTTATTTTCTACCTCCTTGAAATTTCTTTCCTGGAAGGTATTATTCCTAATTGCAGTCACTTCCGCTCGTCGCATCAGCGAACTGCAGGCTCTAGTGGCTAATCCACCTTATACAAGATTTCATCATGACAAGGTGGTCCTTAGGACGAATCCCCACTTTATGCCTAAAGTGGTCTCGCCTTTTCATCTTAATCAAGAGGTATATCTACCTGTATTTTTTTCCGGCTCCTCATGCCTCCAGTGCAGAGAGGAACCTTCATACTCTGGATTGTAAAAGAGCTCTAGCCTTTTACCTTAATAGGACTCAGCCACATCGAAAGTCTTCTCAACTTTTCGTGGCTTTTGATCCTTCACATTTGGGACTTCCAGTCTCCAAGCGTACACTTTCCAATTGGATTGCTCAGTGTATTTCCTTTGCTTACCAGAGTAAAAACATTTCTCTGGAAGGCCATGTCACAGCTCACAATGTGAGAGCCATGGCAACTTCTATGGCTCATCTGCACTCTGTTTCCATTGATCAGATCTGTCGAGCCGCTACCTGGGCCTCGGTTCATACCTTCACAGCCCATTACTGTTTGGACAAAGACTCCCGCCGGGATGCCTTGTTTGGCCAGGCTGTCCTCAAACACCTGTTCCATTCTTAGACAACTCCTGCCCACCTTCCCAGGATGGATGCCTGAGATCCATACGAAGATGGCGAACCTTGACAGGGGATCCCACGCATCTAAGCTAGGGAGTCCCCATATGTGAGGACTTATTCCTGCTTGTTCCTGGAGATAGCACAGTTACTTACCTGTAACAGGTGATCTCTGGGAACAGCAGGAATTAGTCCTCACAACCCACCCACCTCCCCTAGGAGTTGTATCTTTTATCTATCTATCTTCCTGTCCTCTCTCTATTGACTCAGCTATAAACTCGAAACTGAGGAGAGCTGTTCAGGAAGGCGGGAAGGCAGTGCGCATGTGCAGTGGGAGGTCCCAAAAGCTTCCATTCTAGGAAGCTGGGGAGCTTTCCCGCGCAGGCTCCGTCGGTACCGACGTACCCATATGTGAGGACTAATTCCTGCTGTTCCCAGAGATCACCTGTTACAGGTAAGTAACTGTGCTTTACTTGGCCCTGAGTGACTATTAAATTTAAACTACAAGCTCTCTGCTGGGTATGAAATGTAACCAGAAAGTTCTCCTCTGGGTTTTAAATTCAAACTTTAATTGCTGCTACTAGGCCCTAACTGATCCAACAAAAAACAGTGGGTTCACAGATTAAGTAGCTTTAATACAAATAATTCTTTTTAGAAAATTACCAGAAGTATATACTCACAGTTGCAGATTTCTTTCCAGAAGTAACAGTCCCCCTTTCTAGTCCTTCAAGACAGAGGATCACAGAGCTCTGGTTGAGCTATTTATGCCTCTGCTGGAAGTTCTGGATTTCAACTTCCTACCTAAAAGCCCTAATTTAGCCTCCAGAACCTCCCTACCACACTTTCCAATGTCATTGGTACCCACATGTACCAAGACAGCAGACTCCTCCCCAGCACTATCTAAGACCTTATCTAGGTGGCACGTGAGGTCCGCTACCTTCGCACCAGGCAGGCATGTTACCAGGCGATCCTCACGTCCACCAGCCACCCAGCTATCTACATGCCTAATGATCGAATCACCAGCTATAACCGCTGTCCTAACCCTTCCCTCATGGGCACATGGCCCTGGAGAAACTTCCTCGGTGCGAGAGGGTTTTACATCACCTGGAGGACAGGTCCTAGTTACAGGCTCACTTCCTGTCACACCAGGGTGATGCACTCCTGTCACGTTACCTCTCTCCTCCATGGCAACAGGGGTGCTGCCAGACTGGAGGTGGGACTTCAGGACTATATCCCTGTAGGTCTCTATGTACCTCTCTGTCTGTCTTATGTTTTCTAAGTCTGCTACTTTAGCCTCTAGAGAACGGACTTGTTCCCTGAGAGCAAAGAGCTCCTTGCACCTAGTGCACACGAAAGACCTCTCACCAAATGGGAGAAAATCATACATGTGACACTCAATGCAAAAGACTGGAAAGCCCCCATCCCGCTGCTGGATTGCTGTCTGCATCTTAGTTTTAAGTTTGTGTCCAAATCTTTAAGTTCTTACTTACTAGGGGTTGCTATTGGTATTTATACCAATAAAACTGTACCTAATACGTTTAATATACCTTGTTCACCTGAAGCTTAATTAATCTCAGGTTCTTAGTGTATGACTGATTTGGGTAATGAGCTTCACCTGCAAGCACCTCCTGTCTTTTAAGATGTGTAAATACCTATAAAGCTATGATTATACCAGGGGTGGGTGGGTGTGGGGAGGGAGGGAAATAACACTTATTAAAAGATGGCTGCTACACAGTACCCTGTCTTGTGCTGCTGAGGTAAGCTAAATTCTGATTTGATTTAAATTATAGCTCTTTTCTGCTGCTAGGCTCTAAATTATTATGAAATTTAAATTACAAGCTCTCTGCTGGGTTCTAAATTTAACCAGAAAGCTCTCTTCTGTGTGTTAAATTTAAACTAAAAGTACTTTGCTGATGCTAGGCCCTGAGTGACTATTAAATTTAAACTACAATTATTTTTATTTATTTATTTACAATTTCTTCTATACCGCACTATTCAGCATCAGCACGGTTTACATGGAACATAACAATCAGACAGGGTACATAAGTTTGAGTTTACAATTAACAGGAGAACCAACTTTGATAACAAGATAACTATTTACACAACGGTGTCATATCGAGATATAGTAAAAGGGTAATTTAATGGTCAGGGACTCATTGCATGGTGTGGTCACCTAGCTGATAGGGTGTGGTGGCACAGTTGAAAGTATTTGAATGGGGATTAGGTTCACTACTCTCTGGGAAGAATTTTATGAAAAGGAAGTGTTTAAGGGCCTTCCTAAACTGGGTTAGGCTGGTGATTGCCCTGATGTTTGATGGTAATGAGTTCCAGAATCTTGGGGCGCAGAGTCTGAAGGTCCTGTTTGCAGTTGTTGAGGTGCATCTTGTTAATTCTCTCGGCACATCTAGCATATTTATCGCTGTGGATCTTCTTGGTCTATTAGTAGCTGTTGTTTGGATAAGGTCAGATATTGAAGATGAACAGAGATTATTTATTGCTTTGAATGTCAGCAGTACAGTTTTGAAGAAAATCCTGGCTTGTACAGGGAGCCAGTGTAACTGCTTTAGAAGGGGCGTCACATGGTCCCTCTTAGATGCACCCTGGAGAACTCTCGCAGCACTGTTCATGGCAAGTTGCAAGGGGTTCAAGGTGGATTGGGGGAGACCTTGTAATATGGCATTGGCATAATCAAGGTGTGGTATGATAAGAGCCTGGTAAATTGTCCGAAAATCTTCTGGTTCAAGCAAGGGGCGTAGGTGTCTGAGTGAACGGATCTTGAAATAGATTGCTTTTACAGTATTAGCTATGTGTGCCTTCATGTCAAGGTTTTGATCCAGTGTAACTCCCAAGTAATGAATTGTGGGTTTTGCTTGAAGACCAGCTTCTTTAACTTTCAAGTATTGGGGTGGGTTAAAGCTTGGGTTCCTCGTAATGAAGAGCACCTCAGTTTTCTTATGCTGGATTCGAGGGTTTTGTGATAAGAGCCATTCAGATATGGCATTGAAGCAGTTGGTCAAAGGGGAGAGGTCAACTTGATCTATGGAAAATGGCATGTAGAGTAGGACATCATCAGCATATACCATACAACTGACATTGAAAGCTCGGATGATGTTGCAGATGGGTTGCATGTATATGTTGAACATCAATGCCGATAGGGAGGATCCTTGAGGCCTAGTGGTTGGGGCAAGGTACTTCAGGCCGGAAGGTCAGGGGTTCCAATCCCACTAGAGGACAGCAACCTTGGGCCGGAAGGACTGGGGTTTCTAGTCCCACAGGTGCTCCTTGTGGTCTTGGGCAAGCCACTTAACCCTCCATAGCCCATGTTCCCTGGAAAATAGTTATCTCCCAAGTTATAATGCCCTGTTCAATGTAATTTCAGTTTGTTCAATGTAAACCGCACTGATGCAGAATAGCGCATTATATAAGAGAAAATAAATAAATAAATAAATAAAATAACTCCTTGACCTTGATGAAAAGGTTCTGATGATGTTCCACCTGATCGTACGTGCTGCCATCTACCAGACAAGTATGATCTGCACCAATCCAGAACTGTTCCGCATTTGGGCTACTTTTGGTCTGCATTTACAAGCTCTCTGCTGGGTTCCATATTTAACCGGAAAGCTCTCTTCTGTGTTTTAAATTTAAACTGAAAGTACTTTGCTGATACTAGGCCCTGAGTGGCTATTAAATTTAAACTAGAAGCTCTCTGCTGGGTATGAAATGTAACCCGAAAGTTCTCCTCTGTGTTTTAAATTTAAACTTAAACTGCTGCTACTAGGCCCTGACTGATTTAACAAAAAATAGTGGGTTCACAGATTAATTAGCTTTAATACAAAGAATTCCTTTCAGAAAATTCCCAGAAGTATATACTCACAATTGCAGATCTCTCTCCAGAAGTAACAGTCCCCTTTTCTAGTCCTTCAAGGCTGAGGATCACAGAGCTCTGGTTGAGCTATTTATGCCTGTGCTGCTGAGGTAAGCTGTGACCAACTTCCTGGGTGATTAACAGTCCTTGCTTGGATAGAAGGAGTCGTTCAAAATGGCCTTTTGACCTGCCACCTGGTGTTAGCACCTATTGAAAAGGTTTCACAGGTCTCTTGCCCCCTAAGTAGAAGGCCTCTTTGTAAATGTCTCTAGAAGACTTTATTTGTTGCTCAAAGAGTACTGACCCTGTTTTGCCTTTTGTGCTAAGCTATATTCTGATTTGATTTAAATTATAGCTCTTTGCTGCTGCTAGGCTCTAACTTATTATGAAATTTAAACATCGATGGCTATTAGGTGCAGAGTTTTTAATACTCTCACACTGTTGTAGAGATTTTAATTTATTTGTTGTTTCTCTTTTTACATTCCCTCCCCCTTTCCCCTCCCTTCCTTCCCCCCTTCTTCCCTTCTCATCCTCTCTCCCCCTCCCCTCCCCTTGCCTTTCCCTTCCCCCTCCCCCTGCCTTTCCCTTTCCCTCCCACTTTTACCCCTACTCCCCTCTCCTTCCTTTCCCCTTCTCCCCTTTTCCTCCCTCCACTTCCCCCTTCCCTCCCCCCCTTGTTATAATTTTGTTTTTACTTTTTATCCCTTGAGTTTTATTTATTATTTATCTTTTATAGGCGCCAGTCAAGATGTTGTTTATTATTTATTCATTCATCTGCTTCATGGGTGGTTGCATTTTTGAAGGTTGCTTTTTTTTAATCCTCCTTTTATTTATTTTTTTATTGTTTTTACTTTCTTACCGTTTTAACATGGGCTAATTTTAGTCCTTTTCTCCTCACAGTGGCTTGTGATACCATTGGCTTTTCATTTGGATCTGGCTCCTTTATTGATTATATGTTAGGCAACAGCAACATGTTTATAGGTCTTCATCTGTTATTTTACCACTCTCCTTATCTCCAGGAACAAGCAGGAATGAGTCTTCACATATGGGTACGTCGGTACCGATGGAGCCTGCGCGGGAACGCTCCCCAGCTTCCCAAAAAGGAAAGCTTTTGGGAGCATCCCACAGTGCCTGCGCGCTGCCTTCCCGCCTTTCCTAACCAGCTCTCCTCAGTTCTTCTTTGCCGCGGAGCCAGCAGGTCGAGCCCTGTCACCGCTGAAGAAGTTCTTTATTTTATTTTATTTCTTTGGTCGCGTGTCTGCCTTCCCCGACTCCGGACCGGTACCGCCGGTCTTTTTTCTCTTCTTTCTTCAAAAAAAACAAAACAAAAACATATCTATTTTCTTCACTTAGTGTATTTTTCCTCTTGGGCCTCAGGGCCTACAAGAAAATTTCCCTCATGGAAAAACCAGCCTCCGGGTTCAAAAAATGCACTAAGTGTAGCGGTACTATTTCTGTTACAGATACCCATGAATGGTGTCTTAAATGTTTGGGTCCTGAACACTCCATTCCGGATTGTCCGTCCTGCTCTCTAATGTCTAAACGGGGTTTACAGAACCGAGCAGCTAAGCTCCATGTGCTGTTTCCCGCTGATGCAGCGTCGGTAGCATCGACATCTTCCAGGTCTTCTTCTCCTGATGGATCTCAGGTAACCAAACATGTACCTAGCAGGTCCTCGAAGGGTAGATCTCCCTCTAAGCATCGAGATGCCTCCGGGCTTGCCCTTGAGGATCCTGCACCAGCAAAACAACCCCGGCGGGAAGCTCCGGCTTCCAAAGCTCCTCCTATGGGGTTACAGGTTGACATCGATGGCACGGCCTCGACCGATCACCTGTTAGAATGCTCTGGGGTACTTGCACAATCCCCCGGTACCGACTTCCAGGCATTCATGTCGTCGATGGATCACAATGTTCTGTCCGTGCAGCAGGCTATTACGGCCTTCATTCAAGCTGCGACGCCGCTGGTACCGAAACAAGCTCCGTTGTCGGTATCGGCTCCGGTACCGGCACCAGCGCTGATACCGGTTCCGACTGCATCGACATCGACTAGGATACCGGCTACAGCGGTTCCTTGTCCAGGGCTTACCGGTACCGTTCCGGTACCGGGGATGCCCGATGTCGATACTGCTCGATACGCGTATCGAGCGTTGGAAGAGCACCCTGACAGGCGATACTTCGATTCCTCTGATGATTCTGATACATCAGACGAGTCTCCTGAAGTATCCATAGCCCTTCCTGAAGAGCCGCCTTCTCCAAAAAGAAGAATGTCTCCTCCAGAGGACTTGTCCTTTCAAGACTTCATAAGAGAAGTGGCTAAAGGACTTTCTATTTCAGTAACTTCTGAATCAGAGCCTAGAGCTAAAAAATTGGATATTTTAGGCTATTCTAGAGTTCCTAAAGAGGCAGTCACCTTACCAATTCATGAGATTCTTTATGAACACATGATTGATCTATGGGAGACTCCTCTCACTCTCTCTCCTCATTCTCGCAGATTGGACACTATGTATCGTGTCCCTCCTTGTCCTGGATTTCAAAAAACTCAGCTTCCTCACCATTCCATTGTGGTGCAGTCAGCTATGAAGAGGATAAAGAGTACAAAGAGACACTCTTCTGCTCCTCCAGGAAGAGAATGCAGGACCTTGGATGCTTTTGGTAGGAAAATCTTCCAAGCCAGTATGCTTATTGCCAGAATCAACTCATATAGCCTTTACATGGGTATGTTTCTAAAAGAAGTTGCACAAAAACTGCAGACTTTCTTCCAGAGGATAAAAGGGAGGAATTCCTCATTTGGCTTAAGCATACTCAAGACATTTCAAAGTTTTCCAACAGGGCAGCTTTTGACTCCTTTGAAGGTGCCAGCAGAGCCTCAGGCATTGCCATAGCTGCTCGCAGAATTGCTTGGCTCCAGGCTTCTGATTTAGAACCCTGGGTTCAAGATGGCTTAGGAAATCTTCCCTGTACAGGTGAAAACCTATTTGGCAAAGAGTGGCAAATAAAAGCCACTCAAATGGATGCAGAAAACTCTGCTCTGGATAGACTTTCAAAGTCAACCTCCATTCCTGCCAAGAAAAAGCCTTTCAAAAAGTCTTTCTTTAAAAAGTGCAGATTTCCTTCTACTTCTGGCCAACAATCTTCTACAGGTCGCTTTTCCACTAAGCGTCAGCAACCTAAACAGGCCAGACCTAAACCTACAGGGGCTGCTGCAACTCAGCAAGCCCAACCCCCTCAGGGTTTTTGACTTGATGCTAGAGAACTTAGCCTTTTGGCTCTAAATCAGCCAGAGCCTCTCGCCATTCCAGGAAGGTTGGCTCATTTTGCTCCCAGATGGGAGCAGATAACATCAGAGCAGTGGACCCTCTCCATCATAAGAGAGGGCTACAAGCTTCATTTCTCAGACCTTCCTCCCCACACTATGGTGAGACACTTCAATTCTCCCACATCTCTTCTCGACCTTCTAGGTCAAGAGGTAGCTACCCTTCTTGCCCAAGGGGCGATAGAAGAAGTTCCTCTTCTTCATCAAGGGTCAGGGTTCTACTCCCCCTATTTTCTCATCCCAAAGAAGACAGGGGGATACAGGCCCATCTTAGATCTCAGAGAATTGAACAAGTTTCTATGCAAGGAGAAGTTCAAGATGCTTTCTCTGGGCACTCTCCTTCCATACCTTCAAAGTCAGGATTGGCTTTGTTCTCTAGATCTCAAGGATGCGTACACACATGTCCTCATCCATCCCTCTCACAGAAGATTCCTGCGGTTTCTTTTCCAAGGAAAACATTACCAATACAGAGTCCTTCCTTTCAGTCTGGCCTCTGCTCCAAGAGTGTTCACCAAATGCATGTCAATAGTTGCTGCATTTCTACGCACTCTGGGAATATTTGTCTTCCCATACCTGGACGACTGGCTCATTCGAGCTCCATCTCAGTCAGAGGCCCAGATTTCCTTGGACCGCACAAGGCGCATTCTGCAGTATCTGGGACTTGTGGTAAACCTCCCAAAGTCTCAGCTCACCCCTCATCAGTCCCTAGAATTCATAGGGGCCTGGTGGGATACCACTACTGCAAGGGCCTACCTTCCTCAGGCCCGTTGCCAACGTCTAGTGCAGTTAGCCTCCCAGATTCAGTCAAAGAGCCACTTAACTGCCAGGGAGATGCTACAACTGCTAGGCCACATGGCTTCCACAGTGCATGTGGTACCCTATGCTCGCCTACACATGAGAGCAGCTCAATGGACTTTGTCCACCCAGTAGACTCAAGCTTCAGGAGCTCTCTCAGACCAAATAGCAACCACCAAATGTCTCTTTTGGTCTCTCCAATGGTGGATGTCCACTCAAAATTTGTTGCTGGGGTCCCCCTTCCAACAGTTGTTGCCCCAAGCAACCCTAACAACAGATGCCTCCCAAACAGGTTGGGGAGCCCATCTACAGGACCTCTCCACTCAAGGCACTTGGTCCCCACAGGAGACCTCCCTTCATATCAACCACTTGCAGCTTCGAGCAGTTTTTCTAGCTCTCAAGGTCTTTCATACCCTCCTCAGCTACAAGACAGTCCTCATTCATACGGACAATCAAGTAGCCATGTTTTACATAAACAAGCAAGGAGGAACTGGCTCTCTGTCGCTTTGCAACGAAGCTTTAAGATTGTGGGCCTTCGCCAGAGACCATCAAATCCATCTCCTGGCAGTATACCTCCCAGTAGTCCAAAACTCTTGGGCAGACAGACTCAGTCGAGTTCTGCTTCCACACGAATGGTCCCTGCACATGGATCAGGTATTCAGAATCTTCCAAGAATGGGGAACCCCGGACATAGACCTCTTTGCAAGTCCGTGGAATGCCAAACTTCCCCGGTTCTGTTCCAGAATTCCAAGTCAGGGAGTTCAGGCCAAGGATGCCTTTCTCCTTCATTGGGGTCAGGGCCTCCTGTATGCATTTGCACCCATTCCCTTGATTCCCAAGACTCTGTTCAAGGTCCAGAGGGATCAAGGATCTATGATCCTCATAGCTCCACGCTGGCCACGCCAAGTGTGGTACCCTCTACTTCTACATCTCTCCCAAGCCCCCTCCCTGGACTTGGGAGCTGTTCCAGACCTTCTGTCCCAGGAGGAAGGGACTTTGTGGCACCCAAACCCCAAGTCCCTACACCTCAGAGCTTGGTTACTGAAGGCCTAGACCTTCAAGACTGGAATCTTTCTCAACAAGTGAAGGATATCCTCCATGCTTCCAGAAAACCTTTCACCAGGCGTTCTTATGCTTTTAAATGGAAAAGGTTTTCCATTTGGTGTGCTGCAAAGGGTCTTAACCCTCTAGCACTACCTTTGAATTCTCTGTTAGACTATCTCCTGCATCTTTCTAATGCAGGCCTTAAAACAAATTCAGTAAGAGTCCATTTGAGTGCTATTGCAGCATCCCTTAAGCCCATCAATGGACAACCTATTTCCTCTCATCCTCTCATTGCAAGATTCATGAGAGGCCTAACTTTAACTAAACCTCCCATTAGGCCTCCTCCGGTGGCATGGGACTTAAATTTGGTTCTTGGTCAGCTTATGAAGCCACCTTTTGAACCCTTAGCCACTACCTCCTTGAAGTTTCTTTCCTGGAAGGTTATTTTCCTCATTGCAGTCACTTCAGCTCGCCGCATCAGTGAACTGCAGGCATTAGTGGCTAATCCACCTTATACAAGGTTCCATCATGATAAGGTAGTCCTTAGGACAAA
Organism: Ichthyophis bannanicus; assembly: GCA_033557465.1. NCBI lineage: Eukaryota > Metazoa > Chordata > Amphibia > Gymnophiona > Ichthyophiidae > Ichthyophis > Ichthyophis bannanicus. The sequence goes on from CM066031.1 coordinate 1,651,242,635, forward strand.
TCCACACTTTATGCCTAAAGTGGTTTCCCCTTTTCATCTTAATCAAGAGGTGTATTTACCTGTCTTTTTTCCAGCTCCTCATGCATCCAATGCAGAGAGGAATCTTCATACTCTGGATTGTAAAAGAGCTCTTGCTTTTTATTTACACAGGACACAGCAACATAGAAAGTCTTCCCAGCTTTTTGTTGCTTTTGATCCTTCTCATTTGGGACTTCCAGTCTCCAAGAGAACACTGTCCAATTGGATTGCTCAGTGTATTTCTTTCACCTACCAGAGTAAGAACCTTTCTCTGGAGAGCCATGTCACAGCTCATAATGTGAGGGCCATGGCCACCTCTATGGCTCATCTAAATTCTGTGTCCATCGACCAGATCTGTCGAGCAGCCACCTGGGCCTCGGTTCATACCTTCACAGCCCATTACTGCTTGGACAAGGACTCCCGCCGGGATGCCTTGTTTGGTCAGGCTGTCCTCAAACACCTGTTCCATTCTTAAACAACTCCTACCCTCCTTCCCTGGATGGATGCCTGAGATCCATAGGAGGAAGTAGACCCCTTCCCAGGGTCTCATATCCTTGGGGATCTCCCAGGCATCTTAGCTAGGGAGTCCCCATATGTGAAGACTCATTCCTGCTTGTTCCTGGAGATAGCAGGATCCGAGGCAGCATGGATTCACCAGAGGCAGGTCTTGTCAGACAAATCTGATTGATTTCTTTGACTGGGTGACCAGGGAGTTGGACCGAGGGAGAGCTCTAGATGTGGTGTATTTAGATTTCAGTAAAGCCTTTGACACTGGTCCTCCCAGGCGACTTATAAACAAACTGAGCACCCTAGGGATGGACCCTAAAGTTACTGCTTGGGTTAGAAATTGGTTGGGTGGGAGGCGACAAAGAGTACAAGTAATGGAGCTCACTCTGAGGAGAAGGATGTTACCAGTGGTGTGCCCCAGGGATCTGTCCTTGGTCCGATTCTTTTTAACATCTTTGTTAGTGATATAGCGGAAGGGCTGTCTGGTAAGGTTTGCCTCTTTGCGGATGATACCAAAATCTGCAATAAAGTAGACACCCAGGAAGGTGTAGATAACATGAGGAGGGATCTAGCTAAGCTTGAAGAATGGTCTAGAATTTGGCAGCTGGGATTTAATGTTAAAAAATGTAAGGTCATGCATTTGGGCTGCAGCAATCCAAGGGAGCAATACAGCATAGGAGGTGAAGTACTTTTGTCCACTAAAGAAGAGCGGGACCTAGGCGTAGTTGTGTCCGATGATCTTAAAGTAGCTAAAACAGGTAGAAAAGGCGACGGCAAAAGCTAGAAGGATGCTTGGGTGCATACGGAGAGGAATGGCTAGCAGAAAAAGGAGGTGATAATGCCTCTGTATAAGTCTTTGGTGCGACCTCATTTGGAGTATGGTGTGCAATTCTGGAGACCGCACCTTTCAAAAGGATGTGAACAGATGGAGTCGGTGCAGAGAGTTGCTACTAAGATGATTAGTGTTGTTCATTATAAAGCATATAAGGACAGACTTAAGGATCTTAATATGTACACCTTAGAGGAAAGGCGGGATAGAGGTGATATGATTGAGATGTTTAAATACCTCCGTGGCATACATGGTCAGGGAGAGAGCCTCTTTCAATTGAAAGCAAGTTCTGCGACGAGGGGACATGGGATGAGGGTGAAGGGAGATAGATTCAGGAGTGATATGCGGAAATATTTCTTTACGGAAAGAGTAGTGGATCCGTGGAATAGTCTCCCAGTGGAGGTGGTAGAGATGTCATCTAATGTACCAACTGACTCTCTGAGGATCTCTAAAGGTAAACTTGAAAAAGTCTTTATTTTGCGTTTTTGCAGACTAGATGGGCCTTGTGGTTGCTTGTGCTCTTTCTAGGTTTTGTCGTTTGGCTCTTTTTTCCATTTCCTGAAAGATGCTTTTTAGGCAACAACCTTACCTGTAACAGGTGATCTGATTTATTTTATTTATATATTTATTTAACATTTCTTTTATACCGCGCTCTTTATCATCAGTGTGGTTTACAGTTAACAGAATGACTTGAGGACCGCAGGGTACTCCCGAGTTTACATCAACAGGGAAAACAACTTGGAGAAAACAGGGAAAACTATGTACAATTTACATACTGCTGTGTCAATGTTACAAGGGTAGAACAGGGAGTGAGATCCACTGTGGACCGTGTTCCATTTACGGGCCACTTCCTCTTATCAAACTTGTGTATGTGTATGTTGTGTATGTTGTTGTGTATGTTGATGTAAGTCTTTAACCTTTGAACTGCTCTTTAGTTTTTCTTAACTATTTTCCTCATTTTATCAAAGTCTCCCTTAGTAGGAACTTTGTCTCCCTAGCATGTCCTGACGTGACACTGTCTCAGCTTTAAACTCGAACTGAGGAGAGCTGG